>BPTQ01000008.1:218315390-218595487 GCA_019973895.1 Chrysanthemum seticuspe | reverse complement strand
TCATATTGCCAAAGGTGACAAGAAAAATAACCATATAAGAAAACAACTATCTAACAAAGACCTTACCTAAAGACTGTCAATCATACGCTGATAATCTGATACATGTGTATCAACCATGCCTATACTTTTCTGGAAAAAAAAAAATATAAAAATTATTAGAATTGCAACTTAATATTAGTTTATTTAACCAAAACATATGCAATATCACGTACAACTTTTACCTGGATGTGTGTTTTAATTTCCTTAGCTCGGTCTGCATATTTCAAGGTATTAACAGTGTGATGATATTGATTATCTGTTGGTGACATAGTTGCGATCATTACCGTTTGAGAATTGCCACTCAAGCCAACTTTAAGAATCCGTGTCAACTTGCTATAAAGTATTATCGGATTAGTCAAGGAATGAATAGGAAGTGTGTTAGGAAACTTGTAAGAACTACAAAAGAATATACCAATAAAAAGAACAGTGGAAACCGTTATACTTCTACCTCAATGCTTTCATGAATTTGCAGCAAACGGTGGTGGTATGGGGCTAACAAATCATTGATTTATTCATTATAGATTTCCATTGTTAATAAAGGGCATTGCTATCTAGACATACATAAATCTTTAAGCATAATGAAACCAACATATGCATGCACAAAATCTAAAAAAAGATAACACAATTTCATCATTAGGGTTTTTATTTACCTTTTTGCAAAATCAGAATGAACACAGGGGTTATATAACACAGTTTCATCATTAGGGGTTTTATTTACCATTTTGCAGAATCAGAATGAACATAGAGGTTCTTGAGCATATTAGGGTTTAGAAAAACTTGTGGAACGAATATTAGGGTTATGAGAAAATTAATATAATGAATGAAGGAGCTATAATTAAGGAATAGATCAGGTTAGTATTCTAGATTTCGAATTAGTGGGTTATGTTTGTTTGGAAAGGTTTATAGGTTTTTGTTTGCAAAATATAAACCAAAAAACATTGTTGATCTAGTGGTTAGCATGGTTGTTAATGTTATGCAATGTCCCAAGTTCGAATCTAGCAACATGTTTTTTTGAGGAAAAAAAATCCGAATTTTATGAAGCTCAAAAAACGGATTTTAACTAAAAAACGAATTTTACAATTTATTAAAAAAAAATGTACATATATTAATTAAAATGCCACATGTCATTTAAAAAAAAATGCCACATAAATATAATGATGACATGGAAATATGACTTGGCATTATGGGATGCCAAGTGGCATTTTATGTGGCATGCCTCCTCTTATATATAATTTATATATATATATATATATATATATATATATATATATATATATATATATATATATATATATTCATATATATAAATACTATTTTCTAATATAAAAAAAATACTTTTTATGCTTGAAATATATATATATATATATATATATATATATATATATATATATATATATATATATATTTCAAGCATAAAAAGTATTTTTTTTATATTAGAAAATAGTAGAACAAATATTGCAGAAAAGAACAGTGGAAACCGTTATCTCCATACTTGTTTACGCTGGTTATGGAAGTGCTAACTCTTATATTGCAGAAAAAGGTTTCGAATGATTTAGATTTTCAGTTTCATCATTTGTGTGAGCAACAGAGAATTATTAACCTTTGTTTTGCAGATGACCTCTTCTTGTTTGCTAGAGGCCATCAGGAGTCTGTTAATGTCATTATGCAGGCTTTGGAGGATTTCAAGAACTTTTCGGGTCTTGTCCCAAGTATCCCTAATGCTATTAAAGCTGCTATTCTCCAGTCTATGCCGTTTGCAGAGGGTTCTCTTCCTGTCTGGTACCTTGGGGTCCCCCTTATATCATCAAGACTTCTTTATAGGGATTGTAAGGTGCTTGTTGAAAAATTGGAAGGTCGTGTGAATGATTGGCGTAATAAGTTTTTATCTCTTGCGGGTAGGCTTCAGTTGGTGAGGTCTGTTTTATCTTCGATGCATTTATATTGGGCTTCGGTTTTTATCCTTCCTACCCGTATTATACATGAGTTAGAGCAGCTTATGAGGGGTTTCCTTTGGTGTCAAGGAGAAATGAAACGGGGAAAGGCTAAGGTGGCTTGGGAATCTGTTTGTAAGCCAAAGAAGGAAGGAGGCCTTGGTATTCGACGTTTGGAGGATTTTAACATTGCTCTCATGACTACTCACATTTGGAGTATCTTGACACATAAAGAGTCGCTTTGGGTGCAATGGATCCATTCATATAAACTTCGTGGGAGAAGTTTTTGGGGATATCCCTTGTTTGGGGGATGTTAGCTGGGGTTGGCGCAAGCTTCTTGCCATTAGACCCAAGGTTCGGCCTTTTATCTGGCATAAGATCAATAATGGGAAGGACGCTTCAGTTTGGTTTGATATGTGGTGTCAGTTAAGCCCGCTTCGTAATTTACTTACTGCTAGAGATATTGCACGAGCGGGATTTAATTTATCTGACTCGGTTTATGATTTGATTGCTAATGATGTTTGGCGATGGCCACTCGACTGGCTATCTCGATTTCCATTGTTAGCTGCTCTTCCGGTTCCTACTCTAAATGATACTGACGATGGATTAGTATGGCGCAACCTGGATGGCAATTTAAGTTGTTTTTCTGTCTCGGGTGCATGGGAATCTCTGCGGCTTAGGGCTGATTTGGTTGAATGGTGTAATGTTCCTTGGTTCTCTCATTGTATTCCAAGGCATGCTATACATTTGTGGCTCGCTATTAAGCAGAAGCTAAAGACTCAGGATAGGATGCGACAATGGGATGTTGGCCCTGACATTGATTTGGCTTTGCTTAGATGCCCACTTTGTGAATTGGTTCCGGATTCTCATTCTCATCTATTTTTTGAGTGCCAATTCTCTATGCAGGTTTGGTTTCAGATTCGGAGTTTATCTGGTATGGACGCGGTCCCACCTTCGTTGGAGAGTGCTGTTACAGTTCTTATTCCTTTATCTAAGGGGAGGTCGGTTAGTAGTATCATTTCTCGTTTGTTACTTGCTGCTACTACTTACTTCGTTTGGATGGAGCGTAATTCTAGGCTGTTCAAGCGTAAGAAGTCTTCTGTTGCTGAAGTGGTTTACACTATTTTCTCTACTATTCGGTTGAAGCTGGTTACTTTCAAGTTCAAGAAGCTAACCTCGAGGTCTCGATTGATTCTGGATAAATGGAAGATTCCAAGTATATGTATTTCACACGATGGGAGTGCCGGGTAAGGGTTGTACTCTTTTTCCCTTCTCCAAGGTTTTTCCCTTTGGGTTTTTCTTGGAAAGGGTTTTTAAGGAGGCAAACTTCCTGGGTCAACTTGCTCCCTTCGTGGAGTGGCTGGATGCGAGATGCTCGCTTGTTACAAGTCATTTTACTTGTTTATGCCTAGTTTGTTGATGTAATATAGCTAGGTTTTTTGTGTTTATGGCATGTCATAAACACTAGGTTTATCAAGCTATTCGCTTTTAATGTGGTATTTCAGCCACATTCCATTTGTACTTAACAGTATTTTTTGGTTATATATTTACCGGGGTAAACCCCTTTACCCAATATATATATATATATATATTGTTAAATATCTATGTAATTATTAATTTTTGAAGAATATATAGTGAAATTCGGGTTATTCGGGTCAACCCAAGAACCGAACCGAATTTAAATTCGGTTTTCGGTTCGGTTCGGTTGAATTCTAGTTTGGTTAAGTTCGATTTCCGAGTTGACTAAAAAAGTTTTTTCACCGAACAAACTGAACAACCCGATAACCAAACCGATCGACACCCCTGATAAAAGGTAGCATACATGTTAGTCTATGGCATGTAGTTACTTGGGTTCTTTTTATAGCTAGATTCAACACTCACAGATTTACATTCATTCATACTATTGGGTCTGTGATCGGAGGTTGGAACTGGGTTGCGAATAGGGTTTGTAAACCCTTTGGTTTATCTAACTCTATTTGGCCTTGTTCTATTACCTGTTCGTAGATCATTCCGGGTGGATTGCTGAAGTGTTCTTATTTTTTGGGATGCTATACGAATATATTGGAAGTTAGGGTTTTGGAATACCCTATTATTGAGTGTGTACTCGATATACTTTTCTGCTGCTACCATGGGTTCGCTGTGACAATCATGGGAGCTGCAAATGAGTATGTTGATGGGACGTTAGGGTTTGTTTACCCTATTTATGTTCTCTTTACTGGTCTTCATGCTACTTGGGTGATGATTGGTTTTGTGATGAGTTGTTCGCTATCAGTATATAGAATTTCTAGAATCGTTTCATGATTAGTGGTCTGCTATACTAGCGATTTGGTTTGCCTATTCGTGGGCATTGTGCGTGGCTGCTATACCTGATCATGTAAGCCATGTCTGTTATTTCTGTAAGTTAGGGTTTCTAAACCCTATTTTTCGTCTATGATTGATTAAGATACACAGGATTTCATTCTTAGCTAGAGTTTTACTCCATTAAAACGTTTAGCAGATGAGGTATTGGATCAAGTTGTAGTATTGGTTTGGTCATTTTTGATCAATGGAAGTTTGGTGTAGTTGTTTGGTGTGGATTGGAGCTGCTCTAGTTCTACCATTGGATAAAGCTGCATCGTTGATAAGTATGGACATCTACGACGACTTTGGAGAATCAAGTGTTTTTGTCTTGAGTATTTTATTTGTAAACTTATAGTCGTTGTAGTTAAATGTTCATTTATTTGTTATAAGAGTGGTGTGTCACTCTTATATAGTGGTTATTTGTTAGTGTCCTACGGGACTTTTGTGTTTGTAAGTGCCTATGTAACGGGCTGTGATATGGGACTCACCCATATCCGTTGTACTTAAACGTTTTTTGGTTAATTTATTTACCAGGGTGCAGGATTACTCCCCTTTACCAAAAAAAAAGGTAAAACCCATAAAATAACAACGTACTTTTCAAATTTTTCCGACTTAAAACACTTACCTTTTTTATCACCTTACTTCACCAACGGACTTTCAAAATTTGTTCCGACTTCACCCATATGACCCGTTTATATAAAAATAATAACTAAAATGACTATATTACCATCCGCATATGGGTGAAGTTAGAACAAATTTTGAAAATTCGTTGGTGAAGTCAGAACAAATTTTAAAGAATACAAAGGTAATATAATCATTTCATTTATTATTTTAATATAAATAGGTCATATGGGTGAAATCAGAACAAATTTTGAAAGTTTGTTGATGAAGTAAGGTAATAAAAAAATAAGTATTTTAAGTCGACAAAATTTGAAAAATACATTATTATTTTGGAAAATGATTTGGAGGCCTAAAAATAGGACTAATTATATGCCTAAAAGGATGTGGCAATAAGTTATTGGTTTGTGAAGAAGCGGGTCCTTCTCAAGTTACCAATAGGATACTGACATATAAATTTAGGCATGTAATTAGGCACACCATTTAGGCATGCCAATCAATGCTCTATTATTTTATTGCTTTTACCCTTGTAAAAACAGGTATGCTAGGCCCCTTGTCAATATGTAGCTAGTAGGCAGTCATTTAATAAAAGATCTTTCATTAAATTATTTAGTACTTTTCTACAATTTGTTTTTCTTCTTCTGCCAAACTGAATAATAGTAAACGAACAAATTGTCTTTAGCTATTAGAAGAAAATATTATTTTGGACCACCTTGTTCAGTATCCATGCAGGTCGGCCCTAGGTTGGTTCTCCGGAAGCACGTTGATTTATCATGTAAAATATAGTAAAAAAGCTTACCTTTATAGTCATGAAACACGTTCAACGGTTTTGTGTTATAAGTCTTGTTTACTTTACTGTAATATAATTTGTCTGGTAATTTCCTAGACCCATCACTGCTATTATGTGATACCATCTTCCATCATGAGCAAACTTCATGCAGCTCCTTAGCAATATATTGGGGAGTATGATCAAGACTGCAATACAGCCTGAGCATTTTTATGTATGACAACATAACTGGAGGGCATGCATTTGCTATGTTTTTACGAATATACTAAATTACTACTCTTCAAAACGAAAGACAGAAATTAACCAATTAAAAAAACGCTTGCAGAGATACATCTTTGCTGAAGGTGCCAAAGGGGGGGGGGGGGGGGGGGGGGGGGATGAAGGGAACACAATTATCGCGATCAAGAGTTAAGATCATGGGGACGAGAGTTGCAAGGCTAAGGATTGATTGAGAGTAAAATCTATGACCCAGACTTGCTGTATTTTGTCCATTTGATCATTTGCCCAAAATTTGTTTTAATTCGGTAGGGACAAGATGTTTTAATTTACACAATCAAGTGAATTCATAGGTCAGAGAGTAGCTAGCAAAGGCAGATCAAAATTATTATTTATTCCAAAAAATGGTGTGGTATAGACCTTAAACTAGCACAACCACGTTGATAACATGTAATAGGTTTACTATATAGTCGTAACAAGCTTTTAAGATATGCAAATAATTCAAATCAGAGCCTAAATAACTATAGTTGTAAAATTTAAACGAACATTGTCTGGGAAAAGTGAAATTTTATTTATAACAAATTAAATCAAGTAGTAAGCAATGATTTAAAAATAAATGTTTTACAAAACGGACAAGCATACTCACAATCGCGTAACAAGTTCCCAACACACTTTGTGTGATACACATGCCCGCACCTACTTAACTGACTCACTACATCGTCTTTCTCATACTCCTTTAAGCAAATGAAGCAAAGCTCGTCGAATGATCTTTGTCCTCTTCGGTCTTGCAAGTCTCCAAAACGAATGATAGGAAGATCCCATGTAACATCTCGAAAATGAGAAGGGTAAAATACGTAGCTCACAAGTCTCACTAAGTTTTCGACGACATCTTGTTTAATTCGAAATAATAAAACTAATATACAAGCACAAAACAAAACTGTATCATTGGAAACACCAAAGAACATTGTAGCTAAACTCAAGGTTTTTTTTTCTTTTCTTTTCTTTTCTTTGATATGTGAAATAAGTTAAGCATGGAAGTTTGTAAGGGAATAAGGTTGATATTGTAGTCAATGGGCCACCTGGACACACTTTCAAGTTAGGTTCACCTAGTTTGGTTGCCGAAATAAAGATTGTGGATAACATGCTTTCTTTGTGAGTAATTTTTATGTGTTCAAAGTTCCATAAAATGTTTGAGTATTGTTTTGCACATAAGTTTCAAATGTGTTGAGAGTTATAACTATTCAGAGTTTGGGGACAAGCAAATTATTTGGGTCGACATTGTCGTCCCAAATTGCAAGTAGGACCCACAAGTTTTCAACAAAAGTAACAGTCAACCAAAATGTTTTGGCACGACGCAAAAAGGCACGACATTTTTGTTATTATTTGTTTTTTTATAATCTAAAATCTTTTTAATAAACCAGCAAAGTAAAAAAAAATACATCCCGCCCTTTTTTTTATCCCGCCAAACACTTTGGGACGACATTGTCGTCCCAAAGTGTAAATCTATTTTTTTTTTCTTCTTTTAAACCAGTTTTTAATTAAATTATTTAATTTTAAAAAATTATTTTTATTTAATTTAAATACTTTTATTTAATATAGAATTAAAATTAAATAGTTTATATTTATAACTAAATACTTTAATTTAAAATTAAATACATTTATAGAATTAAAATAAATATTTACCGCCAATAGTTTCCCGCCATTATTTTTACCGCCAATAGTTTCCCGCCATTATTTTTCCTGCAAAGTTTTCCTTATATATCCCGACAAAACATAAATAACCCAATCGTCAATTCCCACAAAACACACGTAACAATAAAATGGCTGATTACACGCCGGAAAAAGAGTGGTCACTGGTTTTATCGTCGATATATCTCTTTACTCGAGTTCTTGATACGTATGGGTCAGAAATTTATGATGAATATGGTTCTTACAAGAACATAGACTCGTTGATGAGAGACCGCATTCTGGAATGGTTAAGGAAAGAGCCATTCTACAGGGTGTATTTGGACTGTGAAGCTAATGGTGTTGGAGGAGAAAACACGCTGGAAGCTGAAGCAATGTTTGGGCAGTTCGTCAAGCAAAGGAAGGAAAAAGATGAAGCTGAAAAAAGCCCGTTCGATTACACATTTGATGATGCGGGAAATAGGGTAACAAATCTTGAAGCATTGTTTGAACAGTTCGTCAAGCAAAGGAAGGGAAAAGATGGTGCAGGTTATAGCAGAGCGGGAAGTAGCAGGGAAAAAAATTGAATGGGCGATGTTTGTTATGGTCTATGTCGTGTGTAACATATCATTTGAGTTGTTTCGTTTGCTTGCCGAGTTGTTTCGTTTGATCTGTTTCGTTTTGTTGTCAAGTTGTTTCTTTATTCATGTGTAATTTAGTATTGGAAAAGGGGTGTTTGAAAACCATAATCTTGTTAACTAAAAAATTGAATGGGCGATGTTTGTTATGGTCTACAAGAACAACAATAACATCAACAACAACAACTACAAGAACAACAACTACATCAACAACAACAACTACATCCAACAACAACTACAAGAACAACAACAACTACTACTACTACATACGAAGATTTTCCATGTCACCTAACAGCTCACGAAGTAATGCATCTGACTGACATGCGTGGTCGTCAGGAATCCTTGCCATTTCAAGTCTTGCCTCTAGCAACCTTACTCTTGTCTCTAGCACATGTTTTTGTGATTCCAGCAAGTTTATCCCAAGATCTTTTTCATGGCAGCTCGAGTACTATGTTGGTGCAGATCCAGAACCTTGAGAAGAGATTGTTCTTAAGTACTCGTCAAATGCATCCTTCCACATAAAATATCCGCACCCATTATCTTTTCTGGGCTGTTACATAATAAGAAAATTATAAGAGATTACAACTCAATTATTTGTATATTTACATAAATAAGAAATGTATGATTGTTCACCTTTGACAGAGGACATGAATAATATTGTCGTCCAGATGAATATTCTCTATGTGATGTTCTTAATTTTATACTTCCTGCTCCACAAGAACACATAAAAGGATTAAATGGCTTCATCTCAGGTTTTGAAAATTGTGTGAAGATAAGAGGTTGTGAGGTTGAGTGGTTTTGATGATAAGAGGTTGTGAATTCTATATAATGTGTTTGTTATGTTTTTTGGTGGGAATTCTTGGCGCCATTTTTGGTGGGAACTGCAACAATTTGGACATAATAATAATAATAATAATAATAATAATAATAATAATAATAATAATAATAATAATAATAATAATAATAATGAAGTGATGTTTTTATAAAAAATAAAAAAAAAATATAAAATAATAATAATAATAATAATAATAATAATAATAATAATAATAATAATAATAATAATAATAATAATAATAATAATAATAATAATGTATTGATGTATACCATAGCACTTGTACTTGGTCATTTAACATGATACTTATACCATAGCACCTATACTTGGTCGTTTAACATGATACGTAAACCATAGCACCTATACTTGGTCGTTTAACATGATACGTATACCATAGCACCTATACTTGGTCGTTTAACATGATACGTATACCATAGCACCTATACTTGGTCGTTTAACATGATACATATACCATAGCACCTATACTTGGTCGTTTAACATGATACGTATACCATAGCACCTATACTTGGTCGTGTATACCATAGCACCTATACTTGGTCGTTTAACATGATACGTATACCATAGAACCTATACTTGGTCGTTTAACATGATACGTATACCATAGCACATACACTTGGTCGTTTAACATGATACGTATACCATAGCACATACACTTGGTCGTTTAACATGATACGTATACCATAGCACCTACACTTGGTCGTTTAACATGATACGTATACGATAGCACGTATACTTGGTCGTTTAACATGATACGTATACCATAGCACGTATCTTGGTCGTTTAACATGATACGTATACCATAGCACCTATAGTTGGTCGTTTAACATGATACGTATACCATAGCACCTATACTTGGTCGTTTAACACAATACGTATACCATAGCACCTATACTTGGTCGTTTAACACGATACGTATACCATAGCACCTATACTTTGTCGTTTAACAGGATACGTATACCATAGCACCTATACATGGTCGTTTAACATGATACGTATACTATAGCACCTATACTTGGTCGTTTAACATGATACGTATACCATAGCATGTATCTTGGTCGTTTAACATGATACGTATACCATAGCACCTATAGTTGGTCGTTTAACATGATACATATACCATAGCACCTATACTTGGTCGTTTAACACGATACGTATACCATAGCACCTATACTTGGTCGTTTAACACGATACGTATACCATAGCACTTATACTTGGTCGTTTAACATGATACGTATACCATAGCACCTTTGGTCGTTTAACATGATACGTATACCATAGCACCTATACTTGGTCGTTTAACATGATACGTATACCATAACACCTATACTTGGTCGTTTAACAGGATACGTATACCATAGCACCTATACTTGGTCGTTTAACACGATACGTATACCATAGCACGTATACTTGGTCGTTTAACATGATACGTATACCATAACACCTATACTTGGTCGTTTAACAGGATACGTATACCATAGCACCTATACTTGGTCGTTTAACATGATACGTATACTACCTATACTTGGTTGTTTAACACGATACGTATACCATAGCACCTATACTTGGTCGTTTAACAGGATACGTATACCATAGCACCTATACTTGGTCGTTTAACATGATACGTATACCATAGCACCCATACTTGGTCGTTTAACACGATACGTATGCCATAGCACCTACACTTGGTCGTTTAACATGATACATATACCATAGCACCTATACTTGGTCGTTTAACATTATACGTATACCATAGCACGTATACTTGGTCGTTTAACATGATACGTATACCATAGCACGTATCTTGGTTGGTTAACATGATACGTATACCATAGCACCTATAGTTGGTCATTTAACATGATACGTATACCATAGCACCTATACTTGGTCGTTTAACACGATACGTATACCATAGCACCTATACTTGGTCGTTTAACACGATACGTATACCATAGCACCTATACTTGGTCGTTTAACATGATACGTATACCATAGCACCTATACTTGGTCGTTTAACATGGTACGTATACCATAGCACCTATACTTGGTCGTTTAACATGATACGTATACCATAGCACCTATACTTGGTCGTTTAACACGATACGTATACCATAGCACCTATACTTGGTCGTTTAACATGATACGTATACCATAGCACCTATACTTGGTCGTTTAACATGATACGTATACCATAGCACCTATACTTGGTCGTTTAACATGATACGTATACCATAGCACCTATACTTGGTCGTTTAACACGATACGTATACCATAACACCTATACTTGGTCGTTTAACACGATACGTATACCATAGCACCTATACTTGGTCGTTTAACAGGATACGTATACCATAGCACCTATACTTGGTCGTTTAACATGATACGACAATGTTCTTCTTGCATGGCCTGAACCCATCTTGGGTGTTTTAGAGCCTCAGTGACACTTTTGGGTTCTATATCTGATAGGTAATCAGCATATAGACATTCATTGGTTGAAGCTGAAATTAACTTAGCGGCCATGCTTCTAGTGAGCATGCCCTCAGTGGGTTCACCAATGATGTTTACAAGCTCAATGTCCTGAGATTTTGTCCACTTACTTTGTGGTCTAGGATCTGAACTTGAGGAGGTCACTGGAGACTCAGGAGTGAGTTCTGGTGCATTAGCCACAGAATCATTAAGAACATCTGTTGAGATGTCAACAAGACTAATAGTGAATCAATGACTGAAAGGATATAAATAAAACACAAGAGTAATTTTCAACGTCATATTCTTATTCGAAGTGAATCAGAAGAATACGTTACCCTAGTACTTGCGGAACAATACTAGGGATTGAAATGACAAAGTGTTTGAAACTCCTCTCTAAGCTCAGGCTATGTCTGAGCACAACTACAAGTACCCACTGAGCTATCTCAGGGATTAAGTTGTATTTGGAGGAGTGAAAAATGGCTTGCGTGTAGTTTTTTACAATTCACAAGCTTAACCTTTCACTCCATCTCTTATGCTATTTATACAAGTATGAGTTTTAACTCTTTCCTAAATGACAAACTGACAATTTGCAGAAGACAAAATACTGATGTATTTTTTCTCTGTTTACAAAGACTATATTAGGTAAAGGGACCAAGTCACTTTCTTCATGTCAGTACTGATGCTGAGCCTCTTAGGGAAGGTTGACTTCTTGAAGGTAAGTACTCCGTCTTTATCGCTTCAAGCATAACCGTTTTGTCCCGCCCATTCTTCAGTCTTCATAGTCTTCAGTCTTCAGTTTCAGTTTGTCTTCAGTGTTTGTAGTTGGAGAGAAGTTTGAGGGATTCAGTAAGTTATTGTCATCACTTACTGAATCCACCATCTTCTTCTTGACTCCGTCTTCACCCTTTAAGTTCCGCCTTACTGAGTGGAGAGACTACTTCTATGTCTCTTACTGAGCGTCCTGAAGATGGCTCACTGAGAGACTATGCACTCAGTGACGTGTTAGTGTTTAACGGTCTAAGCACTTAGGTTATTTTCTATTCATATCCTAGATTAAGGGGTTTGGGTATTTACTGAACCCAACAATGTCCCAACTCCACCATCTCAAACAACAGTTTCTCAACCAGATCAAACAACAGGTCCTCAACTAGCTCAAACCAGTGATCCTAGCATTACTAACAAGTACGAAGAGTTACTTGCTAGGTCCACCCAAAAGTTGTACCCAGGTTGTGATATGACTATATTGGGCTTTACGTCAGAGCTTTCGCACATCAAGGTCTTACATAAAATAAATGATGTCGGGTTTAACAAGATTCTAGCTCTTTTGCAAAAGGCATGTCCCCCTAGTAAAGGATTCAATTTCCCACCGTCATACTATGAAATCAAGAAGACATACAAAGATATCAGGTTAGGATACGAATCGATCCATGCTTGTATAAATGATTGTTTTTTATTTTGGGGATCAGATGAGAACAAAAGTCTCAATAATTGTCCAATCTGCAACGAGAGTAGATGGAAAAACCAAAAGACAAAGGGGAAGAAAGTTGCCAACAAGGTGTTGCGTTACTTTCCGTTAAAACCTAGAATACAACGTATGTTCAGCACAAAAGACATCGCAAAGTGGATGACTTGGCATGCTACTGGACAGTCTAAGGAAAACGGTAAGATGAATCACCCGTGTGATGGTCAAGCATGGAAAAACTTTGACATAATGAAACCTGAGTTTTCTCGTGACCCTAGAAACGTTCGATTAGGGTTGGCTGCTGATGGTTTCAATCCGTTTGGCAACATGAGTCAAGGTTACAGCATGTGGCCGGTGATATTGACAACATACAACACGCCCCCTTGGATGTGTATGAAAGACACTTCTTTAATGTTGACGATGTTAATTCCTGGCCCTAAATCAGCTGCAAAGGACATTGATGTTTTCTTGCAGCCTTTGATCAAAGAAGTCAAAGAGTTATGGATATGAGAGTGGACTTTAGACGCTGCTACGAGTACTCATTTCAAAATGAAAGCGGCGGTTTTATGGACTATCAATGACTTTCCAGCTCGAAGTAGTTTGTCTGGGTGGATTGGACAAGGCTACTATGCATGCCCCACATGTAATCAGGATACTCCATCGCTTCCTATGAAGCATAAAATATCTTATGTTGGGTATAGAAGATTCTTACGCGTAAGTCATCCACTAAGGAAAAAACATAAGGAATTCCAGGGTAAACCTGAAAAGAACCATCCTCCTAAAAGCTTTACCCATGAGGAAATCATGATTCAAATTAGTAAAGTCTTTAAACGTGTCTCAGGGAAGCATCCAAATACTTTAAAAAAAACCCTAAACCAAATCGAGAAATCGAATTGAATTGGAGTAAGCATTCTATCTTCTACGAACTGGAGTATTGGCCCGTTCTTCTACTAAAACACAATCTCGATGTCATGCACATCGAAAAGAATGTGCTTGAGAGTGTGCTGAATACCTTGTTAATGAACGACAAATCCAAAGACACGCTAAAGGCAAGACAAGACTTGAAAACTTTGGGAGTTCGAAAGGAGTTGTGGCTCGTTGATAAAGGAAATGGGAAGTTCGATAAGCCTCATCCAACGTACACTTTCACACCAGAAAACAGAAAACTTTTTTGTAAATTCATCAAAGGAGTTAGACTACCTGATGGGTTTGGATCCAACTTCAAGAAAAAAGTGACCGCTGATGATAACAACATAACGGGCCTAAAATCTCGTGACTGTCATATAATGATGCAGCGGTTACTGCCTTATGGAGTTCAGCGATACTTACCTAAAGACATTTCAACCCCATTAATCGAGCTCTGCTTATTCTTTAAGTAGATTTGTGCTCGAAATTTGATGCAGCAGGACATGGAGAAAGCTAAAAAGCAAATGATCGAGGTTATGATTAATTTAGAGCAAATATTTCCTCCTGCCTTTTTTGACATAATGATTCATTTGGTTATACATTTACCCGAAGAGGCTATTCTAGGTGGCCCTATTTACTACAGGTGGATGTATCCATTTGAAAGATACATGAAAAAACTAAAAAATTATGTCCGAAATAATGCCAAGCCTGAAGGTTCTATAGCAGAGGGTTATGTTGCAGAAGAAGCATTAACTTTCTGTTCGCGTTATCTTAAGGATGTCGAGACGAGATTTAATCGTCTTGACAGAAATGATGACGGTTTTCCTGAACAACCAAATAAATTCCAGGTGTTCCAGTCCGTAGGCAAACCGGTGGGTAGAGAACGCCCGAATCGGTTGAATACAGATGTTATGCAGGCAGTTGTATGGTTTATACTTAACAACAGTCCTGAAATAGATGCAGACATCCTGGCGTACAAAGAGTATGTTTCTTCTTTTTTATATTTTGAAGAACCCTTTTTTTTCTTAAGTTATTTGTTTCCGATGACTTATTCATTACCTTTGTGCAGTGAATTTCCTAACAATACCGTGGAAACAAGTTTTCCTCCCTGGTTCAATCACAAGGTAAACGCATTAGATATATTACCTTGTAGTCCAGAGTTATTGCTCATCTAAATCTGTTTGTATCTCTTTCGTAGATTCGTGAAAAGAGCGTGGCAAAAGACCCAAGTTGTAGTCCCGAGTTACTCTCTTTGGCATGTGGACCTTCATCTAGTGAAAGTACATACCCCGCATGCATAGTGAACGATGTGAAGTTCTTGGTGCATCAGTGCGATAAACTTCATACCACTCAAAGCAGTGGAGTTTCAACACCCGGGCCTGATGGAGCTATGTATTATGGTCAACTGGAAGAAATTCTAGAGCTCACTTATATGGGCAACCGTAAGGTTGTGTTGTTCCGATGTATATGGTTCGACACCCGTAACCCTACTAACCCTACGCCACGCTCCAGACGTTCTTACATTGAACATGGCATACATCATATTTTGACTGAACGGGATGCTTATAGAAATCATCAATACATTCTTGCGATACAAGCAACACAAGTCTTCTACCTTGAAGACCCTGCTAGACGACCACCTCATTGGAAGGTAGTCGAAGATGTTCATCATCAGAAGATCTGTCATCGGGATGTGGTAGATTCTGATCAAGATGTTATACATGGCAGTAGTTCATCTGATGTTGCATTGTCTGTTGGTTTGACTGGTTTTGAGTATGCGAAATTGAGTGTAAATGATGAATCAGCAGAAGTGGATGCCCCACCAGATGTTGTTGCTGAAGAAGATGCTGATTTTGTTACTAATGAAGATAACGTCGTTGCTCATGTCCTTGATGATGATGATGACGATGAAGTGAACCACCCCACTATTGTTGTTGAAGAAGTTTTATCTAGTGATGATTCTGATTATGACAATTAATTGTTTTTGAATTGTAATTTGATTATGACAATTATTGTTTTTAAATTGTAATTTGAATGAAATTGTTACTATATGTTTATATGAATGTGTATATTAGTATTAATTGGTCCATGAAATTATGTGTTCTTGTACTTGTACTTTTACAGATGGCGTGTGTACAACCTAGATCACACGGCGGGGATGCTGGCGGTGATCCACCAAGACAGCCCTCATTTACTATGCCGGGCTATTGCGCAGGTAACAAATTGTGATTTTTTTTATTATTTTATTATTTATTTTTATATAATTTTTATTGATAAAACTGAATTTTTTTACATGTACTTTCACAACTCAATAACTTATATTTGTAGGTTCAATGATCATCGGTGAGACAACAAATCGGGCCTTAAGGAAGGCTTTTAGGGAGAATAACAGACAGCCTTTGCCTATAAGCTTTGATACCGATGATCAAGGCACCTTCTCACCGGTTGGCACTTATGCACCGCAGTTAAATAGTCTTATTGGGGAACAAGTGAGGCCACTTCCCCTTGATTGCGATTGGGAAGAAATTCTTGATTCTTATAAGGCGCATATAATGCCAGCGCTACAGGTTATATTTATTGTTTATTTTATTTCTATTCTTATTGCTATTGACCGTTTAGATATGCTTGTTATATTTAAATTGTGTGTTTGTTTAAATGCGTATACTTTTTTGCAGACCTATTTCAACCTGGCGCCTTGGTTGAATAATGAGAACAGATTCCAGGTTGGAGATAATCTTTATACGGTGGGGGAAAGGGTAGGACTTGAGCTATGGTTACAGCAGAGGATGCTATACCGAAAATACAAACACATGCTCAAGTCTAAATACTTTGATATCCACGAGACGCCCGCGGCGGCAAGGGCACATCCGCCACCCCCGAAAGCCTGGCTGAACAGAACCCAAGAGGAATGGGAGATGTTGGTTGACTGGTGGTTAGACCCGAAACGGATGACAAGATCGGCCAGAAATGCATAAAATCGATCTAAAAACAAGATTTTAACTCACCAAGGTCGACAGTCGTTCGTTCAAGGACGAAACCATCATGTAAGACTCGTTATAATTTTTGTGATTTTTAAAGGTTTTTATATTGTTTATATTTACCTCGTTATCAATTTATTTTATATTGTATGTATAGAGGGTCAACAATAACAATCAAAATGAAGACCTGATTGAAACTTGGAGGAAGGGCCATTCAAAAAAAGATGGCACATTTAAGACCAGGGAGAACGAGACGTCTTACGTAAGTAATTTATCTCTTAACATGCGTCATTATATTAAGGTACTTCTCATTTATTATTTTTTTCCTAACTTACTTTTTTTTTCTTTCTTTCTTTTTTTTGTTTTTTTGAAATTACACAGAATGAGATGAGGGCCCTTCAGGAGCAAGTCAAAGCCGGTGTCATCCCGTACATGAGCAGCATAGAAATATTGCAGCGTGTAGTTCCGAGTGACAACCGCCAGAACATGGCAGGCAGGGGCAGGAGGTTACCTGGTGGTGGCTCAACCTCTTGCAGGTTCACACGTGGGCATGTTGCTAAAGATTACGTTACTAGGGAGCATATGACAGAGGCGATGAGGGAAACCAAGGCTGCGCAAGAACGGGCTCGTCAGGCTGAGGCAGAAGCTCACTTGGCTAGGGAACAGGCTGCTGCGGCCCAAGCCGCAGTTGGGACATTCGGATCTTACCTTCAGCAGTTTTTCACCCACTACAACTCACAAGGTAACCCATTTTCAGCTCCCTTTCCCTCGGTACCCATTCCTGGCCCTTTTCCCCCTCTCGGCCCTTATGGTTTCCAAGGTCCCATTCCCGGCCCTTATGGTTTCCAAGCTCCCATTTTCGACCCCAATAATGCATTTGCCGGTTGTTATCGCCCCACCTTTCCCAACTCTATCACGTGCCCGGGTAGTAGTTCGAACTATGCAATGCCGCCACCAGACCTTAACCGGTACAACTCACAAAATAATCCTCATTTGGGCCAAAATGATCATGTTGATAATAATGATTTGAATAATAATAATGATAATAGTGAGGATAATAATGAGGCGGGCGACGAGTCGGGTGACGAGTCGGGCGGCGATTCGGGCGGCGAGTTCTTTGAGGAGTAGGCGGGAAGTTAGTTTGTGAATTTTAGACTTATTAATATTATGGAATAGTATTGTATTTATCGAATGTTATCGTGGATTTATGTTAACTTTATAACTTTTGGACATGTTAGCTTTATAAGCTAGTGACTTGTTAGTTTGAGACATGATATTTAGGAAATTTGCGCCTTGTATAGTTTAAGAGTAGTTTACTTTGTATCATATTTGTTGAATGGTATCGAGGAATTGTGGAATGTTATTCGATCCGTTTAGTAATTTGGTATTGTATCATATTGTCGAATTGGTATTGGGGATTGTGATTGATTACAGGTTGTATTTGTTTTGGTAGATTTTTCCCGGAAAAAAATCCGGAAAAACTGCAGTTTGCTGCATTTTTTTTCCCCACCCAGAAAAATTAGGGACGACAATGTCGTCCCTAATATACACTAGAAATGTCCTCCCATTCTGAACCACAAGGCCATGTGTATCGTCCCATTTTTTATTTTATACCACGTGGAATTACAGCACGACATAGTCGTGCCTTTCTGTATTTAAAATTTTATTTTATTATTATTTTCAAAAGATAAATAAATTTAAAAAACAATTTGGTACGACACTCTTGTACCAATTTGCAAAAGACTGTCGTGCCAAATTGTGTTTTCACGTTGAATTACTTTTGGGCCAAATTTTTTTGGGTCAACTGAAATGGGTCTACCAAAAAGGCACGACATGTCGTGCTTTTTTCGTTTGGGTCGACATCGTTTGTATTTTGGGCACGAGAATGTCATGCCAAATATCACATTTTTTTGTAGTGTTTATGAGGTTTGAGAGTTGACTTCGGGTTTTTAGAAATAAGCTCCTACTGAGAAAAAAGCTCTTCAAAAATAAGCATCTATTCAAAAGAAAATTGTAGACCGACACACTTTACATTTTTTCTAAAAGATAAGCTCCGAAACTATATAAATAAGCTTTTAAATAACGTTGAAAATTTCTCCCACACCTCACAATGTTTATGTACAATTATACATGTCCTGATGTCCATATGTTTGATTTATAATTCTTGGAACATGTTTGTGTGACAATGTTTATGTACAATTATACCCGTCCATATATGTTTGATGACAAAAGTTCAATATATATCTTAAATTTACCATAGATCCAATTACCAATTATAGTCATTCATTTTTCTAATAAAATAAAATAAAATAAACTTTCACCCCTTTTTAAAAAATTAAATATCTCGCAAACCGTTAATCGTTACGCGAAAAAAAAACATACCATCGCGACGAAAATTAAATTATCTTTCTATAGATATGCACTTCTATATAGTTTTAACGATTTTTTTTTTCAAAATTTCGGCCCCGAAAAATCATATATGATTTGATTTTTACAAATCATATATGATTTTTAAAAATCATATGTGATTTGTAAAAATCATATGTGATTTGTAAAAGTCATATATGATTTGAAACAATCACATGTGATTTGATTTTTACAAATCACATGTGATTTTTGAAAATCATATATGATTTTACAAATCATATGTGATTTTTCTGGGCGCAGTTTTTGAAAAAAAAATGTCGAAAATATAGAGAAGTGCATATCTATAGAAAAATAATTTAATTCTCGTCGCGATGGTGTATTTTTTGTAGTTTGAAGATTTACTGTTTGCAAGATATGTTGTTTTAAAAAAAATGGTGAAAATGGTCTTTTTATTAAATTTGATCAAAAATGAAAAACTAAGATTGATTTATTGAATCTATAACAAATATAAGATCTATATTGATCTCAACTCTATGTTTGATTTATAATTCTTAGAACATATTTGACACATAAGTATCTTAAGAGATTTTAAAATATCTTAAAAGTATAAGTTTAATCTAATTGGCAAACTTGTAAGGGGGCGTTTGGTTGGGGAATATTAGGGTATATTGGGGTATTTGTATTTTAATTCCCTTCAAATATCTTGTTTGGTAACTCAAATGAAGTAATTTACAATTTCACGAATTGCCAAAATAGAGAGAATTAGAATGACTCCAAAAATTGAATAATTTTAATTTACTTGGAAATTTTTTTATAAACTTTTTTTCTTATTCTTTTTATAAACTTTTAAATAGAATATTTCTGAAATTTTTTTTATAAACTTTTTTTATAAACTTTTTATAAACATTTTTTTAATTTTTTTATAAACCTTTTATATAAACTTTTCTAAAAAAATTTATAAATTATATATAAATTTTTTAATAATTTTTTTATAAACTTTTTTTTATAAATTTTTTATAAACTTTTTATAAATTTTTTTATAAACTTTTAAATAGAATATTTATGAAATTTATCTTAAAAAAATAAAAAATATGTATAAATTTCTGTCAACCAAACATGCGAAGGTATTTTAATCCGAAATTTTAAATTCTCAAAAATTAAAATTTTCTAGAATTTAAAATTCCGAAATTTCAAATTCCCCAACCAAACGTCCCCTAAGAAATTTTGAAAATCTATATTTATTAATCTGTTAAAATCTAATGTTAATACACTAACTTATAAAAAGAATCTCGAGTTTTTAACTCCCACTCATACTATAATTTTTTTTTTCTCTTTTTGATTCTCGACAGTAGCAGCAACAACAACAACATATGAATTTTCACTTTTACATCCACTTTCAATATCAATATTAAATAAAAATTTCGAACATAAAAATTTAATTACAGGTTTAATTGGTAACAACTGAACATGCTCTTACAATTAGTTTGATGGGTCGAATGGGTATGAAGACCAATCACCAAGAGCTTAATTGGAAGGGACCCAAGATGAATTGAGACGAATTGGTACTCGATCAAATTTCCTTATGCCTCAATTAACAAAACCCCCATGGTAATTTTCAAAACCCCTTTGATCTAAGAACCCTAATTTTCGTACTTTTGATAAGATATGATATAAACTTGTGAGGATTCGTTGGCCACTGGTCGGATTAAATGGGGCACGGGAAGGAAAGTTTTGACTCCTCTTTCTTCCATGGAACCTTGGGGAGGCCGTTTTGGGCAAAGGTCACCATCTCTTGGTGGTTTCTTAGGTAGACTCGTGATCTTCTATGGAGAAAAGAGAAAGGGGAAAATGATGTATCAAAGAATCTGAAGTTTGGGAAAGCGAAGGGAGAGGAGCAGGAAAAGTGAAGGAGGCGTGTTGTAGGTTTAGGATTAGGTTTAGGGTAGAATTATTATTATTATTAGTTTTATTATAAATGTATTATGTATACTCTGTACTGTATAAACTGTTCCGCAAGTGGTAACGTATCCTTACTTAAAATACTTTCCGGTCATCCGTAATTTAAATTTTTTATATTTCCGAAGACATTTTGATGAGCGAATTAATAAGGTATTATTGTTATCTTGAAATTAGAAAATAAATTTCGTGCCAATACTATCATGGTGTCGGTATGCGTGTGGTGTCGGGACTTCAGAAAACACGAGACGACTTCTTGTTTTTAACTCATAATAATTTCTAAAATAAAAAAAAATCATTTTCTGACAAAAATAACTTATTAAATAATAGTCTAAAATTTACGGGTTGTCACAATATTATATATATATATATATATATATATATATATATATATATATATATATATATATATATATATATATATATATATATATATATATATATAAGAGATAACGTGAGATCAAACTTAGTGTTGTAAAAATAAGATCAAGTATAAAAAACCACTTAAATAATAATTTTAGCAATAATACATATAAAAATAATATTTTAATACAAATTAAAATTTTAGCAACTAATAACCAAATGATACATGAGTTTTTTTTTTGGGTAAAAGGGTTAAATCACCCCGGTAAATGCATTACACCAAAAAACGTTGAAGTACAAAGGATGAGGGTGATTTCCCTCATCTCAGTCCCATAGGACACTTACAGACTCGAATATAAGAATGACAACCATTCCTATAACTAACAATAAAATGAACCTACCAATAATGACACAAGTACATAAAAATTAACAATACTACTCAAGCAAATACTTGAGCCTTCTATATCACTATTGTAGTCCACTTAACTTCCATGAAGAATCCACGTAAACATCCAAGCATTCTTCAACATGTCAAAACACCAATGTAATCACCATGAAAAGTGACGACAACTTGCACTCATCAGTAATAAGTCAATATCAACAGCCTTTGATTATGAATTAAAACAGCTGCAAAAGACCTAATTAACCAATGAATAAACATAGGGTTATAGAAAACCCTAACAACCATGTTGCGAACAACGAACATGCAAAGTACATGCTAAGATCACCCCATCAAAAATAACGGACCAATAACAGAATGATCAAAGCCACACTGCAACGAACCAAGGGTGGTAAAACCCTAACAAGTAGATCGAATGTCAACCAAACATGTACACGTGCAAGACCAAATCACAACCAAACGATCTAAGGAGTTTTTGAATAAGAACCCTAAACTTAACTTCCAAGTGCAGCAAAACATCTACCCACGTAGAACATCACACTCTCCCAAACCCACATAATCATAACAACCTTCATCACAAGAACGATCAGCCCTTCATCAATACCCTAACGAGGGGTATACATCCAGAATACCAAAACTCGAAACGAGTTACCTCCCATCGGTATAATAAAAACCTAAAAAAGGTTTTATAAGCATTAAGCACAAATCCATATACCAATCGACCCTTTAAAATAAGAATGTAAAGTCGATCAGTATAATGACAATAAGGATCGATAGTTATGTATGTAATCACAATTGATTCAAAACGATCCAAACAAAACTGAAACCCTAACAAGCGATTACAATGAATAACGATTATAAGAAGCCAAGAACTCGTTAAGGGTATACCAATCCAACCTAAACCCTAATAAGGATATCGATTACAAAACCGACTATAATGAAAATCGATTAGGGTTTAGAAAAAAGGAACGAAATCAGAAGATAATGAATGAAAAACAAGAAACACACCCCTTCCCAGATGATTACTACCCTTAGATCCGATTGCATATCATTACAAGAACAATAGAGAGGCGGATTAGGGGCAGTTTTATGCGATTGGGAGGTGGGGGAAGGGGTGGCCGGATTTCGCCCCTAGGGGAGAGAGAATTAGGGTTTAAATGATACATGAGTTTGGATTACTGATACACCTAATACACATTACACTTCTAATCAAAGTGTATCACCTAGGTTTCGTAAATTTTAAAAAGAAATCAATCAAAACTTTAACAATTATAGTTGTAGTTAATAAAGAATTTATTTTTGTTGTAAGGAGAGTGTCGCTTGACAAATTTTAGTTGGATCTCATTTTAACAACTTTAAGTCTGATCTTATTTTTTCTAGATTATATATATATATATATATATATATATATATATATATATATATATATATATATATATATATATATATATATATATATATATATATATATATATATATATATATATATATATATATATATATATATATATATATAGGGGGCTTTATTTTGAGAACCCTGTTAAGTGCGAGAACTGCGAGAACCCCTTATGTACTCCTAGTAATGCATATTGTGCAACATATAAATGCAACATGGATTTTTTGAATAATTAATTTTTTTTATTTAATCCAAAAGGGTATAATAGTAAAATTTAATTTATATTATTTTTGATTTTTTAAAACAAATCATGTTTTTTAAAAACATTAAATTTTCGAGTGTTTTTTTATAACAACCAAGAACATAATGTTAAACACAAAATTCGATATAGATTGAAATACAATTAAAATACAAATCTCTAATAAGAAGAAATACATGAATATAATCAATCTTTACACTTGTGCACAAACAATAATTAATGTAAACGGACATATATGCACAAAACATATATGTTTAAAGTTTCTCGTCATATTCTTTTTGAACATGTGTGCACGCCTTCCAAGAACTATATGTACTTCCAGTATGTGTGCACGCATTCAAAGAACGTCACGCCTAGAAAAAATAATAGCAAAGATTAAATACTTTTAAAATAAAACTCAAGATAACATTACACACATGCACAAGCTTAAACTAACAAACACAAATAAAACAAGAGACATATTTTTTTATGTATGCAAAACATATATAATCCAAACACAAAACATATATGTTTTATAGTTCAAAACACAAAACATATATGTTTTATACGTAAACATATATGTTTTTATACGTAAACATCTATGTTTTATACGTAAACATCTATGTTTTATACGTAAACATTTATGTATAACTCTTTTGTTGATTTTTATATCAAACTTAAAACATATATGCATATCCTTTTCATTAATTTCAAGTTTCTCAAAATATCACCAAAACAACATATCCAAAACTACTTGAAACAAAAATCCAATATCTATAATTTTAATTGATAATGAGAACTGGACTTTAATATGATTTTACCACTCTCGTTCTCTATTTACAGAACCCATGAAAATCCAATATATCTGAACTAAAAATCCAATATATCTAAACTAAAAAGACTTCCCACATAACTCAAAGACTAATACCACTTATGACTATACAAAATGAATTACTTATCACTGATGCAAAATTGAAACCAGGCCCACAAAAGAAATATAATTCCCTTATGAAGCTAGACTAATCAAACTCACACCAGCCAAAAAGTGACAGACAATATATGGAAAAAAAGCAAAAAACCAAACCTTAAATTGTCGACGTCTTTTTTTTTTATCTTTGACCAAGAATACAATATATACACGAATCAAGCAAAAGTTGCTCCTGTCAATTTCCGGCGATATGGTCAACCAAGATTGATATTTCCAATCAAAACACACAATTATGCGGGTAATATTGACTATCACCTCCTATTATCAATTTAATTTTCAAAAACCTTTTGAACGAACAGTAAAAATGAACAAAATGGTATTTTATATGTTTATTAAATTAATGATAATATGTTCTTATCATAATTTTAAGCAAAGATTTCAAAGTACTCCTAGTAATGCACACCTTAAACAAAATGGTATTTTATATGTTTATTAAAATAATTCACACCTTAAAAAACTATTAAAAAAACATAGTAACAAACACATGTGAAGAAAATAATTAACAAAATCAAGTGAGACCAGTGGGGATATCAACGCCAATAAAACTATGAATAATATCATATAGGGCCACGTGAGGCCACTGGGATATAAACATATGTTAAGGATCAAGGATTTTTTCCCTAGCAGATGAAAAACAACATACAATGACGGCTAGGTTTTTTTAAGAGAGAAAGATGATTGATCGGGTTTTTTTTAAACATGATGAATGATCAGTTATAAATTAGATTTAGAGAGAGGTGGCACTTTTTTAGATATAATACAAATACCTAAATTGTCCTTACAGTTATTTAACTAATGGCCTAATCGTTTAGTTATTATTTACGTTAATATCACAACTAATCATAGCCATTGATCAGACAATCTAATGGTTCAAATAGGGTTCTCGCAGTTCTCGCACTTAACAGGGTTATCAAAATAAAGATACACTATATATATATATATATATATATATATATATATATATATATATATATATATATATATATATATATATATATAAGATGAGGCATGCCACATATTATTCCACGTGGCATCCCATAATGCCACGTCATAAATCCATGTCATCGAATAGCATTTTTTTATAAAACCAATTATACTAATAACTTTGCATTCATAAATTTCGAAATTAATAATTATTTAAAAAAATATGTCCATTGCAAGATTCGAACACATGTCTAAACATCCACAAACAAACACATCAACCAGCGGAGCATTCCACTTTTTGTGATTTATCATTGCATTCCCATATTGATATACTTACATGAATTCGGCTAATCCTTTCATTAAGTGCCACCCTAAAATTTTGCATTAACAAACGGAAGCAATTAAATCTTAATCGCCCCTTTCCTCACTCTCTCTAAAAAAACCCTAGCGCTTCAATTCTCAGTAGAAAACCTATTATGCTTCTTTTTCATTCGTGCGCCATTCTATCCCTCCCAAGTTCCTAAAACCGTAATTTTCAAATGCACACAAACGCCTGTTCATCACAAATCAAGTAACATATAGCTGTATATGATAAATTATAAAGGATGCATGATGTTTTTAGTTGTATATGATATGCACGTAGTAGTTGTTTCTTATTAATTGCATTATGGAATTGTTGTTGATATTTAACAATGGCCAAATCAGCTTTTAGTATGTTATTGGAATCTGTACTTACATATTGTGCACACAAAAGCACCACCCAATCTGTTTCAATGATAGAACATTATTTTATATATGATATATTGGTACAATTTACTACAGGCACAAGTGAGGTGTTCGTTACCAACAGTTGGAAACCGAGAAATATAAATTGGGCTGTGAATGCAAGAGAGTATAGGGTGGCATCCACGGTGTTAGGTGACGACAATTACAAAAGGTTTAATGAGTCTGTAACCATCCTACAAACCATGACTCTTAACCAGTTATATATGGCCCTATTACTGATCCACCAGTTCCCCTCTGTGCGTGCGTCGATATGTTTTATTTAAAATCAACTCATAAATGTCATATTCATTCTCGATAAGATGGAAATAGATGAATATTGTCAGGTAAGTTACTCCTAACACTCATTACCTAACTGTATTATCTCAAGGTACGAAGGAACTATCTCGAAGGAAGTCCATGGAATAGGTGCACGATGTAAACATAATCTGTATTGACATTATGCTATTACTTTATTTATTTAAGATGCGCGATGTAGACATAACCTGTATTGACCCATTCTAAGTAGTTGTATTTACGCAACTAAGTAAATGTATTTATTTAACCTGAAATATATGAACATAACCTATATTGGCGCAATTTTTAGGCATGATTTTTGTTTCCAATTTTCTGTTTTATAGCTTACCTCCTGGAACCACACGGTTCCAACTTTATTTTTAGTTGCGTCAATTGACCAGTCAAGTATGCATGGTGAAACGGTCACTTTGTTTTAACCAACATAAGCGTCATCGGAGATAAAAAGAGCACACGATTTTGAATGACAGTTCACGTGTGATCAACAGATTATGTTGTTTTTAATAATACCATCTCGGACCCATAATAATGCTTTTAATAATGTAATTTTTTTATCAACAGATTACGTTTTTTTGTGAATAGAACAACTGATTGGTCAATTGATGAGTAATCGAACAACTTTGCACATAGATAAAGAAGAACATTGAATAGTTGAAGATTCAATATAAAATGGGCATCTAGAGGATAAAGGCATCCTCAGTGCATTAGACTCATTTGAGTGCAATACACTGCCACATTCACTGTTCTATTTATTTCCCATGAACTTCACATATGGTAAGCAAAAATTCTCAATCTATTTATATTATATAACCATTTTGAAGTCTGAATTTAGCTATAAACATTTTTAACAGTAGTTTATAGACGATTTAAAAACCGTTTTCAATCAGTTTTTATTGGGATGAAAACGATGCTCATGTTGATTATAACAAGCTGGTGTGATGAGTATTTGGTTTTTGCTTTGCAGGTGTAATCACACGCAACATCAACGAATAAGGGGGTCTGTTTAGGTCGGATACTGATATAGCTGTGAATAAGGCCATTTTTTAGCCATGTCTTTGATATCACTAGCTCCAAGTGCCCTACGTCTGCAACTAATATTGACACAAGGTGAAAGTCACAT
The DNA here is from genome assembly GCA_019973895.1 of Chrysanthemum seticuspe. Classification (NCBI taxonomy): domain Eukaryota; kingdom Viridiplantae; phylum Streptophyta; class Magnoliopsida; order Asterales; family Asteraceae; genus Chrysanthemum; species Chrysanthemum seticuspe. The sequence goes on along the minus strand of BPTQ01000008.1, from coordinate 218,567,762 downwards.
GCCGCACAACAGTGTTTTGCTATTATTAAATCAAATCAGTATCTGTACATATGAGTCTTTTCCTTCCTCTTGCAGGATTTGAAAACAAAAAAATCCAGTGGGCAAACCGAGAAACGAGCTAGAGAACAAGAAGCTGAATTGTGCTCCTGCTTATATGTTCAGCCGTGAGTAAACTCTTACATTTATTTAAATTTAATCATTAATGGGTACTTATTCTTGGGATTTATAAGCATGTGAAAATAAAGCTTAAACTTTATCAAATGTGCTTATTATACTGGTATGAATTATTTTTAACACATAATGACAAATGAATTATTTCTGTAATGCATGTTTTTGTCAAGACAGTGGCTTTGAAGGAAGGCTCCTGGACCTATCGTCAATGAACCAAAGTAAAGTGATCACACAGGTCATAGTATTAATAAGAATATTTTCATCTGTTTGATCGAGTTATTATAATTTATAGATAATCATAACCTACTTACCCGTTTGATAGAATTTAACATTAGAGACCATAAAGTTGAAGACTTTAGTCTTGAAAAAGAGGGAGATCCTAATAAAGATATGTTATTTATTTATAGAAATGCTCTACTAGGTTACCCGTGGTGGAGCTCAGTGACTCGAGCATGTCAAGTCTTATTTAACAGTATATATTTTGTGAAAGAATGGGATTTTGGTGTAGGAACCAAGGAGCTAATGTTACTGACATGTCGGGTTTTACCGAGTTTCGATGAGCTGGAAACCGAGTTGACTCGTCCACTGCCACCTGGCGAGGTGGTAATGGTGACACCGTGGATGACAATTGGCCAACTGAGAGAGAAGGCGCAGAGCGCACTTAGGGATACATATTGTCTAATGGATCATTTTGTAGTGAGTCAAATTGGGGGGTTAAAAGGGATGTAGGACGATGTGTTGCTATCATATGCAGTGTTGGCATGCGAGCAAGTTTGGGTTATAGGGTTTGGGCTGGACTTGGATACAGTGCTTAGGTATGAGGGTGGTGATGGGTATGCAATAGAATCAAAGGTCGAGTTTTTGTGTGGGACTCGTGATGATGATGGAGAGAGTATGGTGGCCTGCGATGAGTGCAATGTGTGGAGACATACAAAACGCAATGGCATCAAGGATGATGAACTCGCACCTGCATACTTTGTCTGCAATGATTGTGATGCTAAGAGCAAGAGTGAACTTTTAAGACAATAAGTTTGGTTTGGAGGTAAGAAGGCACATTGAATTAATAAATGAATCCATTATTGTGGTAAGGCCGACTCCAATTTACAATTTGTCTTAGTCTATAGCTTATACTATATGTTTTCACAGGGTCATCTAATTAAGCTATTCTTTTCTCACTGAATTTTATAAGTTTGGATTGGGTACTCTTGTTGCTATTATTGTTATTCTTATTTTTATTTTTATTATTGAATATATGGATGGCCTCATGTAACAGGAAATCTGGGGGCCTGGCACTCCCTGTTGGTCAGTTGACTGCAGAAGAAGAAAAAGCAGCAGCTGAGGAAAGCATGGAGGTTTATTCGAAACCTGTTACTTATTAAAACATTTTGTAACACCGAGCCGATGTTCAAGTAAATTACTTCTATTGCATGCTTCTCCATTTATATCGCGTATTTACCTTTTAAGGAATGATTGATATATTAACTGAATTTATGGTTCCTAATTGATGGTGATAATCATGATCCATCATTTTTGGCAAGAAGTCTGTGCTACAAACTACTAGAGAAGCACACAAAAAGGTAAGTGATAATTACTTTATTATATTAATACCAAAGCGGCTCAAAAAAATAAAGTGAGAGTTACTTTTCTTGTGGTCAAATCATATACTTGTTTCATTTCTATAAACTTTTTGACATCCCACTACATTTTATATACTTTTTTCTATTGATTTCAGGGTGCAACTATCAGTGTTTATAAGTGAAGCTATTGGTGATAAAATGCACAGTCAAACTATTTTCCCTGTATACATATTGTTGGCCAGACAAGATTCTACTCCAACTGTGGAGGTACTTGCATGAAAAAATTTAGTCAATTTTTTTATGTACATATATATACTCTTTTGAAATGTTACATTCCATTGAGTTCTCTATTATCATGTGTACAATATTGTAGAAAGTACGATCTAGCTCGTATCGCTTTAAAAAGGCCATCAAGTTGACTGCTCCGGATGGAACTCAAGCAAATTTTACTCTGCCTGAAATTAAAAAACTATCAGCAGAAGTCAAGGATCGATCTTTTTCCATATTGTTAGTGAGTGGTGGTATGTTATGTTTTCTATCTGTTTTTTCAGATGAATATTGAGTGGTTGTTTCTGTGGCTAATATCTATGTGAAATTTCAGCTGACCACACTAATTTAAATGAGATGGATCGAACTATAGATCAGACAGTTACTCAATGTAAGATGTGTTGTTTTATATTTCATGGGCATACGTTACTTTCAATTTTCGTTTTCTTCTATTCATTTTCTTATCTAATTTGTTAGCATGCTTTACAGCATATGTGGGTGAGTGCGTAATGGGGAAGTTTCCGATTAATGATTAAGACATGCGAGACTCCAAACTTGAGTTTAGGAGAGAAACTTGAGAGCATATCAACTGTTAGCATGCAATCATGTTGTATGAAGGTAAGCTATCGAGTAAATTAGGTGCAGAGGGATAAAATTAAAATACTACTAAGACTATATTGCGTCATAATCAGAATACTGGCATGCTTATTAGGCTCAAGTTAATGCTTATTAGGTCATATTGTGGTGTGACATGGTCAATTTCCATATTGCAGGCGACCTTTCCAAATGTGGTTACTTTTCAGTTTCCTTATAATACTAAATTGTGGTATGTATCTCAACTTGGCATGATTTGTTTCAAGATTAATTATATACTGATTGGATTCTGCTGGTTATGATGTCATTAATGGTCACCAAAGAGTTTATTGCAGTAAGTACCTGTTGTCGTGACAGTAGATGAGGCTGGTTACATTTCCGTTACATGGTGGAATGAAGAGAAAACACCACAAATTTACAGAAGACTATCTATTAGAGTAATTAGATTCAATAAGAAGAATGGTTACTTGAACTGCTTTTGGTTCAAATAGCAGTAATAGCTTACGATTATTTTTATAAACTAAGTATTACGTCACTGTCTTACGTGCTAAACATATTTGCATAATGATGTAATGGAATGTACTTCCTTTATTGACGGTAAATCAAGACTCTACTTTGAACCACTCATAACATACCTGATGGCATATCTTGCAAGTTATGTCACCCTGCACCAATGTAAAAAAGCGGAAAAAGTTATTGTCGTTCCAGATTTGGTTTCATCTAAGATGTCAACATGTATTTGTTTCGCAATATGAATCATCTCCATAATCCTCATTATACGTCTGAACAACTTTAATGTCCTTGAACCTGGTGAAATGTCGGAAAAGACCTTTACTAAGAGTCAAAGAAATTGCCCATATCAAAATATTATCATTCATACAAAGTTCACATATTCGTATTAATTAAATTAAAAATAATTGTAGATTTCCCATTTTTTGTATTTCTTGGTAGTGGGTTTTTTTTATAAAATTGTGTAATTCACATGTTATTCGTTTTTCTACTTAGTTTAAACTATGAATATCAAGCAATATCTAACGATATAAGCAAATGATATACAAAATGTTAAGAAAAAGGATACGTTATACTTCTCTTCGAGTACAGTCAGTCAGAAGCCCTTCCACAAGCAATACATTTCACAACTTGGGTATCTCATTGGCTTTATCACGAATTATACCTTCTAATATTTTTGTTAGGTATTAATCTTATGATTAACACACGCAGGTGTTGGCATTTGAAGTTGGTAGAAAATATGGAATAAGAGCGAACACAATATCTACAGGTACTGCAAATAACTTTTAATGATCTTTAAAGATGGTTTATCAGTTCTAATCTATTCTCCTTTGGTCCCAAAATGATTGCACAACTTACTATTTTAAGATGTGGCAATATAATTGTTCACATCAAAATAAGAAATGGTTTAATTTATTAAGTTTCCAATATCACCTCCAACTAAATATAAGTTGTAAGATATGCATTTTAATAATTTTTGGTTGTGATTAGTGCACAATTTTATTGGGGTTCGTGGGAGTATTTTCATCACAAAACTACTGGTTTTTTGTAAAGCTAAGGCCGAAAGGCAGTCGACGGGGAACACTAAAGGAGCTTACTCTATGAGCTAGGTGACGTTAACGGTATACATATAATAAGATGTAATGCTAAAAAAGTATTCAATTAAAGTATCGTAAGAATGGACCAGGGGCATTAAGAAGTCGTGCAGCCAAGGCAACTGGTGTCATCGATATGTTCATTAATTATTTATTAGAAAATGCACCACCGCAAAAAAAAACTCTTAGCAGGTCAGTGCTCCCTCCGAAACTTTATTATTCTTCCTTATAATTCTGAAACGTTGTAAGTTGCAAGCTTTGATACAGCTTCAGTAGACCCAATTATAGGAATGTGATAAAAAAAAAATGGTGACTGCACCTGATGTAGACCTGCTTGATCCCTCAATATCAGGTACTTATAAAATCAAAACTTAACCAGTAGAACTGCTATTCATGATGATAGAAACAGATTACACGGATTAGAATTTTGAAATTAGGTTCAGGATTAAAACTTGCAAACTAGGGGTTTTTGATATACGCTTTAGAATCACAATTCAAGATACTCAATATGTGTGCAAAGATTAGCTGAATCAATTATTAACATTTTAACTTGAAAACAAGAGAATTTATACGTCCGATTATTTAATTTTCAGCATGGCTGCAACAACATTTAATGGATGTATTGGTACTATCAAGTCTCACGGGTACATCAACAATTATGCACTTCATCAAGAAGTTGGAAATAGTTCATCATGGTTGACCTCAAACGGTTTCAAGATTGATCTTGGAGTGTCACGAAATGAGCATTTTAGAAAGAGGGGTGCATTGGTTATTCAATCATCTTCTTTTCAGACCACAACTACAGTTTCAGATCAAGTTTCGACTCCATTAAACACCAAAGTGGACTCACCTAAGAAAACAAGTATGATATCTCCTTTAGTTAACGGGGCATTTGGCATTTTAATCTTGGAGCTGATTATTACATCGGTAAGACTTGAGGTCACACTAATCAGTTTCTAATGTTTGTATATACATTCTGCATCTGATTAGCGTTTGAGTTTTAACCTTCTTTGTGAAAATTTTGTAACGTGTTTTATTATAAAAAAAATCCCCCGTGTGCTAATTTTATGGAATGAAAGATACAACGCAATACAAGCTTAGGTATGGATCACCGGTTCCATGATTTTTAAGGCCAAATATGCAAGGTCAGGTATTGGGTCAAAACGGGTCATCTTGGGTTTTCGTGAAGACGACAGTATTTATATGCAGGTATATGGTGGATACATTCCATACTATTGTACTTTTGGCCAACAAAACTTACACAGAAAATACACCAACATCATCATTAGCAAGAACCATCAAAACTCCAACTTTTAATAAATTTTGTTATTTTCTGTTGGATAAAAAAAATTAAATAGTGGTTGTGTTACCTCTGTATTTTGAGGAACGCTAATTTTGTTTTGTACAAGTAGTAATAATAAGGCTGATGGTTTTGTTGGAATCTTCCCTGGTAAGCATTTGATTCTCATATGTTTCAATGAGAAAGAAAGGGAAGCTGGTGGTCAGGAAATGATACCATACTTTGACAATCATATATTATCAGATGGTCACTGCATATAGGGACACTTTCCTATCATCAAAATGGTGAAGTGAACTGAAAAACTCAATTCAATGTTCGATTTCAAGTTCGGCCAGTTGACTATCTTAATACATTCAATTAGTGGCATGCTTGTGTTGTTGATCTTTTCACCTCTAAACTCCTTTTCGAGTAGTTTCTGAATTTCAAGTGACTTGAGAATATGCCCTCGTCATGTTTTTGTTGTGAAGGAGATAGATGTAATTGAATTACGGTCACTGATAGTCCACTTCTCGAGGCTATTTGGACAACTACAATGCTCCATACTTTCAAAAATCCATACATCCAAATTCCTTAGCGATGGTAACAAGTTGATCCCATAATTATATTTGTCCTCTTCTTTTTCTCCAAAACTCACCAATTTATACACTAGAACACACATCAGTTTAACCCACTACGTAAATTTCATTAAAACCTTCCTTATTAAGGAGCATAATGTCATTGAGGCCTAATCTGAGTATGCAGAACAACTCTAAATATTCGACTCTTTCACCAGATGGTACCAACCACTTATTGATTAGAGAGTAATTCTATAATCCAATTTTTTGTATTTACCTATTGTATTTGTTGGCTATCTATTTTTTCACATGTGTTGGTTATTAATTTATATAAATAAAATTTTATAATTTTGTTGAGAATGGCGCCTGATACATTGCTATGTGCTTCTTTTTTTTCTTTAATTAGTATATGGTAAATAGTTAATTAGTAACTAATTTGGTGATTATGAATTATTCCGAGGTACCAAAGAAGTATGACTTACAATTTTTGTATGTAAATATTAACCACCCTTTTTTCGCATGAATTGCAATGTATGGGTTCAATTGCTCATATCTGGTATGCCCACTAAGTAGCACAACCAACATATCGTGAAGTTTGACCAACTCAACGTAGCTTTTGTAATCCATTGGTTTCTGTCTTGACTTATAGGCGTGCCTGAGGGTTGTTCGACACGGTTGAGCCTTTGGTTGTTTTAGATACATTTTCTTTAGTATATTCATGTCATTTGGGGTTGATGTCAACATACCAATTCATTGTTTCACATTATTGCTGCAGTTGTACCCCAACATTCACAGACGAGTTTATCAGATTCGTATATGCATGCCACGTGCCGGAGGGTTGTTTGACAAGGTCGGGCCTTTGATTGTTCTAGATACATTTTCTTTAGTATATTCTTGTCGTTTGAGCAAATAATGTATGTTGGGTTTTTTATAGTTGTTATTGCTACTATTAATTGTTACCTTTTTTTCCAGGCCCACCAGCCGCGTATACTTATATGCGGAACTATGAACAGGTGTACCAACTTCTACTATGTTTGATAATTGCTTAACTCATCCAAAGATGGCGCCTCAGTTCATTCTTTGGATGGTGCTATCAACGTAAGTGGAAAACTTCAGCTTCTTGACAAGGTATTTTTGACAGGAAATTTGCTTAGGATTCATATATCCAAAAGATCTGTCATCAGTTGTTAGTGTGGGGCGCCACATATTTGTTTAGTCATTTCAGGTCTGAAAATGTATCATCGGTTCCAAGAACACAAACAACATATGGAGTATCACCAAGATCTCAATCATATCGAAGGTATAGAAAGATTGTGTTTTGTTTTTTTGCAGGACTGCTCTGCTTTTACAACGATTTGGCTTTTTGTAGAATTTTTTTTCAAAAGAACTGTATAAAATACCATGTAACATATATACTTAATTTATGGCTAATGGTTTAAGGGGTGTTTGGGTTAGGTTTTTAAACAAGAGTCTATGATGTGCTTTTGGGTTAGCTGTGGTAATGAACCTTAATAAGTTTGAGGATATTGAAGGTTTTGTCAATCGCGTGAATTGGGAAATAACTGATACTAATGGGATTTTTCTTTTAAAAAGTGAAGAATTGATAGGGGTTCTGATCTGTTAACTATACGAGGCGGATAAATTTTTAGTGGGGATCGACTAGGAGGTTCAAAGGTATGTTTTACCTTTTTAGCTTCCTATGCTTTTGAAATGTAGTCAAATATGGTGGTTTGTAATGGTTTTTTGTTTCTTTTAACATTTCAGGAAAATTTAAAACCAGGTGGTGCCAGCTTGATGTATTGTCTTCATTTAGTGGAATACTGAGATGAGAATCTTTTCATGTATGTTGTAAGATCTATATCTCCACTTGATCGCTCTAGCAAAACTTTGGTGGTTGCTACGAGATTTGAAGCCGTTTTACTGTGGTGGGTCTGGTAATATGAGTTTGCCTTCAAGTACTCTCTTAGTGATTTTCATTTGACAATATTAGCTTAGAGGTTGCCAAACCAATTCAGCAAACTAATTGTGTTGGTTCGAAATGACCTAAATTGTGTTTTAAAAGGTGTATGAAAATATTATTTCGGGATTACATTTGCAGAAACTATAATATGATGATGTATGATGATGAACTAACCCGGTCAATGGTTGACGCAAGGAGAGTAAATAGCAGTCACAATAAAGGTGGCAAAATGGACGGGTTGGGTAACTGTTTGAAACATGCCATGTTTTGGTACCCCGAAACATCATTCTTCAAAACATTTTAACATTTTATTCACCCATAAACCCTCAAACCTGTTAAATATTCGATTTATGTTTGTGAGCTTACCATCAAAATGTTGACTAGTGTTGACTTTTTTTACATGGGGCTGACTAAATGGTTATTTCATATCAATGTTAAACTTTAGCTTAAATTAGAGCTTTAACACGGTTTTTTTTGGTGAAATTGTAGATAGTTTCCTGGACTATTGATACAAATACAAATGGGTCAGAACAGTCCAAGTGGGTCATATATATACGGAATACCTTTTTAACTAAAAAATGAAGACGTCAAATGGATAGAAAATCCATCAAAGTCTATTATTCTGTGTGTTGTAGTCAGATCTTTATTTATTATACGAAAAACGGAAGGAGCTTCTGGAGAAAGCAAGGTCCAAGCAACTTCAGCCTTATAGGTAAAACTCATGTAAATGCTAAATAATATTAGCTTTCAATGGTACTTTGGATCATGTTTATTTACATCAAATAGTATTGAGTTATGGATTTAAATAATAACTATGAAGACATTGGGCTATTTGCTATCTATGTTTTGCTAAGGTAAGTTATAATACTAATTACATAAATGTCATGTCTAAGCTGTTAATCGTTAATTAACTTTCATTTGGAAAAATTGCATAGGTCAAACTAAATTATGGATTAAATAGGGCGATGAGCTCTCTGGTAAGGGAAATGCATACCCTACAAGTAAATCCGCAAACTTGCAGCTCTGTGTTTAGAGTTGCTATTTTGGAAGACAGATACAACCATTAACAATACTAAATTCGTCTATCACCAATGAATACAGCAAAGTCACTTTAAAACCTAAAAATAACTTTTTAGTATATATTTAATCAACTAAATCCTAAAAATAAAAACCACAAATCAAAGTACTTAACTGCTTTTAGCCGTTTTATGGATTATGGTAACATCAATTATAGATATTAACCGTTTCATTTAACTTTTAAAAACTTTTTTGTTTACGCATAAGATTTTTTCAAAGAGTTTACGCGTAAGTTTTTTTTCAAAGAGTTTACGCGTAAGTTTTTTTTTGAAACAAGTTTACGCATAACATCAGTTTACGACTAAGACAATGGTTTTGAATAACTTTTACGCATAAGGGTCTCAATATCAGTTTACGCATAACATATCAGAAAAGAAAAAAGAACGAGACTAGTCATTTTCACCATCAATTGTTTATCAATATCACAAATCAAAACCGACCCTAATCTCTTTCTCATCATCACAGTTCACAATCTAATCTAAACTAGAAACATCAATTAATCGATTCTCAGAAAAAAGAAAAAATAGATCTCAGATTATCTCTTAACAATATAATCGATTCATCTTGAAAAGAGAACCCAAAAGAGATTTACATCATAGATCTAAGTGAGAAGCTTTCACTTCTTTGAATATCCGATGTTTTTAAGAGAAGAATAAAACAATCGTGTTTCATCATCTCTTCCTTTCGGTTTTACAAAATCAAAATCAAAAAAAAACCAAACAATACCTACATGTGATTCGGAGGAGTACGAACAACACGAATGAAAAGTGTGTTTGGTTCAGTTTGTACTCGGATCTACAAAAAGAAAAGGAACGATTTCTTTGGGTTTGATTTATTTGGTGGATGCGTTTCTAGTTGGTTTGAGAGAGAGAGATCTCAGAAATATTGTGACTGCGTTTTTAGTTAAGAGGAGATTAGGTTTAGAAGATTAGGGTAAGTGGTGAAGTGTTAGTATCTTATATACGCATATATTAGGGCAAGTTGAGTTGGACGGGTGGACATAAAAAAAATTGGGCTGATAAGTTTTTCGGGTATTATTGATTTTGTTGGGTTGTCAATCCATCAAGGGACGAATTTTTGAAACTAATATTTGCTACATTTCAATTATTTTGAGCGGGTATAATTGTGTAGCCACTTGTTGATAATTTTTGGACAAAGGTTGTGATTAAGCTTCGATAATCCGAGACCGAGTATATTTTGGGATTGAATTTTTCGGGTTCATTGGATTATAACTACCTTGCTAGTTATTGGATAACTCGATTCGAAAACAAAAATTACTTCTTTATCGTCTACAAGAGCCGTAAATTCATTTCATACATACCTTCATCAATGGAAACTGAGCATGATCGTCTCAAAACTGCTTTCAAAAATGTTATTGCTTCATACAACAATGAATTAAACATTAGTCCCACTACACCAAATAACAACAACCAATGGATTTCATCGTATAATCCGCAGTTTGCTCAACCGAGTATGCATATGGGTCAAGGAGGACAAATGGTTGATGTTATTAGGAATCAGCATGGATTTGCTACGGGTATACAAATGGGGAATCAGATGCAATATGCAGGGCAGTTTGTTGGACATCCGAGGGGTCAGTTTGTGAATCACAATACGGGATATCAAAATGGGAATAACTGTTTTATGACTTCAGTTCAGAATGCTACCTCCGAACCTCAAAGCCATGATTCAGGTTATTCAGAATGCAGTGTCAAACCAATGATGAAATCTGAAATGATCAAGTACATGTTGATGTTAGCACTGAAAGAAGAATCGGGAATAGAGTTGACTGCTGAGGAATACGAATTCAGGTATCCAGGACGGGCAGATAAAGCAAACGATATTGCTAACTCCAGTCATACAGCCTACCAGCAGGACACAACATCAAGCGATACTTGTGACACAACGCCCGTCTATGACACAGATCCACTAAATGAGGTACCAAATTATAGTAATGTTGCTAATCCGTTTACTCATGAGAAGCCACATTCTGTGTCTCCCGAACCTTATTATGACACATATGTGGAGGAGCAAGTTAATAGCAATGTTAACTCTGAAACTTCATATATGGATCCTAATGGAGGTCCAGTTGAACAGAATGGTGCTAATGATGAGGAAACTCGTGCTCTCTTTAAAACATTAATTAATAATTGTGGTATTGAGATTGAGAAAGTTAAAACGGTCAATCGCGAAGTTAAGGCCGCGAATGCTAAATTGACCGCTGAGCATGAGAGGTACAAGGTGAATGCACAAGCTTTTGAATTTCACAAAAACAAATAGTCTGAATTAGAAATTGGTTATCGAAATTCTGTTTTAAAAGAACAACAATTGCAAATCAAGTATAACACACTTGATGTGAATTTGAACTTGAAAATAAAATCTTTAAACAAGGAAATTTATGATCTAAAAGACCAATTTTCTAAAAAAATGGCAACTTATTCTGATCTTGAAAAAGAGAAGAAGCAGTTGATTACAGATTTTTCAAAACGAGAAGATTCTCTTCTAGATGAAATTCTTGATAAAAATGAAATAATCACCAAATTGGAAAATTTGCTTGTTACAACGGGTCATTCTGCTAAAACAACCACGATGCTTTCTAACCAAGTAAATCCGTATTTTCATACAATACATAATGTGTTAAACAATGGAAATGCTTTGCATGAACCCATAATTGTTCGTGATTCTCTTGAAACGTTAGAACTATCTGAGGAGAGTAGATCAAAACTGAAACAAAAACATCCGGAAATCAAACCAATCGACTACAACAAATGGAACAAATTTTCTGGAATTACTTTTGTTAATCAAAAAGAAAAGTCAAAGTTTTCCATCACACCAAGTGTTTCAAACAAAGAGTCAACACCAGTTTCAAAATCAGTTTCAAAACCAGTTGTTGTCTCAAAATCTCTTTCGAACATTGAACAAATGTCTTCAAACAACCCTTTTAACACAAGTGATGCTAGAAGCATTTTAGATGATGTGAAAACTAAAATTAGGGGACTTCAAGAGACTGTTAAATCTAAAACCAATATTACTACTAACAACTAGTTTTCTAGTTTTGATACCGAAATGAGAAAGGTTCTTGAAACTCAAATTGCCACTCTGTTGAATAACATCAATTCAAGGGTAATTCATTTTGAACAAGCATTTTTGAAATAAACAGGTGACTTTGTCAAGAACCATAAATCCCTGGTAAAGCAAGCTAATGAATGTTTTGAACACATCAAAGTTTTGGAAAATTTGAATGATTCTCTCTTCGAAGATGTTATAACTACTGATATCATGTCCATTATCTTACAAACATATTCTGTTGAAGATCATGAAAGACTCCAGTCTGAGACCTCCGCAATTGTTTCAAAATATGAAAAAGCTCTTGAAAAACTTGAAAAAGAAAACTTGTCCTATTTTAAACAACTTGATCGAAAAACCGAGGAATGCAAGTATGACAAACTGTCGTATGAGCGTGCCTACAAGGACATGAAAGAGCAAAATGATCTTTTGAGAGCTCAGTTGGAATGTCTAAAAGGGAAGGCTGTGGATACTAAGTTTGCAAAACCATTGACTAAGGAGAAAACAAATGTTCCCAAACCGGTTTTCAAACCAAAAATGTCTATTTCTCCGTTTCTTCCAAAAGTCAATGAGAAAAATGATTTATCAAAAACAGTCACTCCACAGTCTTTGCCTATTAAAAAGAGAATTATCAAAAGTTTTGAAAAACCTGTTTTTGATAAAGAAAAAGTGTTTACACCTGACATTTCTAAGACTAGTACACGGAATGTGACCAAAAATCCAGTTAAAGAATTTGTTGGTTCTAATGACATGGTCAACAATCACTATCTAGAAGAAGCTAGGAACAAGGCACAGACTCGAAAAGACGGAATTCTAGGTGCAACATCTAGGTTGATGAATTCTACAAGATTTCAAGGCAGTACTAGTAGTTGTAAACCATTACCTAGGACCTCTCAACACAAGACTAGGGATTGGCCTACATCTAAGAGTAGCTGCGCAAAAGAAAATGCTAGAAACGTAGAATACAACACTAGAAATCCTAAGCCTTTTTCGAACAAGAATCATTTGCCAAATGACTGTAGTGACAATGTTAAGGTAGTTGTTTTAAGCAAGAATGTTGACAAGAATATCTGTCCTACATGTCAAAAATGTATCGTTTCAGCTAATCATGATGCCAAGGTACAATCCACTAAGACACCAAACAGAAACAAACCCGTTGATAAATGAACATGGATAAGAAACCTACTAGGTGGATCTCTTCAGGACGTAGTTTTTCAAAAAATGAGTCTTCCGCTGTATCTGATAAGAAAATAGCTCCTAGATCTTACCTTAGGTGGATTCCCACTGGAAAAGTTTTAAGCAAAGTAGGTCTTAGATGGATTCCCACAGGAAAGATTTTTGATACTTGCTCTAAGACGAATAATAGTGAAACTCATCAAGTTAAGGAAGTAAAAACCACTACAACCGTTGGTAGTGATCACCCTCGCCGTGAGGAAACATATACTTCTAACACTGTTATTTGTGAAAATTCTTCTTCTGTGGATGCAGGTACTTGTAAAAGTGTTGAAGGTTCATACACCCCATGTGGTAAAGAAGAACTTTATGCCAATATCGCATGTGGAAATCCTTTTCTACTTCCACTCTTAACTCCACTTTTACTTGTCCAAACTTAGATTTTCTTTCTTCTAATCTTCTTTGTAAATATTTTTTTCAAAAAACCAAATACAAAATCTGAAAAACCAACAAAAACAAAATACAAAAATAGAAATTTTTCAAAAAATTCAAAAACAATATAAATTCAAAAATCCAAAAATATTCTTCTCACGACATGTATCTCGTATAATCGATATTTTGTATGTTTCTAGAAATTTCATTCAACAATGATACGGACATGTACAGATGCTTGAGCGAGAGTTCTTTAAATGGTTTCTAAAACATGTCGTTTCTCAAAAATTTCTTTCGTATACTTCAGTACGAAACCCGGACTTCAAATTAATGGCTTCTGGACACATCAATTCAGGACCCGCTCTTCAAAGAAAGGAAAGTGCTTATCCAAATCAAAGGTTTTAATAATTTTTTCAAGCACTTTTCCTAAAATCATAATGGCTTGCAGTTACTTCTGATTGCAACCCGATCTTTAAAGAAAGGAAAGTCCTACCCAAAATCGATTTTCATAAGTATCGAGCACTTATCCTAAAACAAATGAAGATAATTCTTCTTCAATATCATCAAAAGATTTTTTAAAATCTTCATCTTGCGTACCATTGATTCGAAATTTTTCAAAAAAAGATTTTTCAAAATCTCTCACATTTGGTACCAAGATAACTCCCTCTAAACCCTTAATTGATTCTAAATTTTATGTATGAAAAATATGGGAGTATTAAACCAAAATTGTTTCAAAATTCATGCTAAATCAGTTTCTCTCCAAATGCTTTTCGAAAAACATATCTTTTAATCATTTTGTTTCAAAAACATCATAGATATGCTATTTTTGAGGGGGAGAAACATGATTAAAATGTGATCAAAAATGTTTAATGATCGTTGTTTGAATCTCAAAAGAGCTCGACTCAGTTGAAACCATTGAATTGACGAGAAATCAAAGTCAGTAAATGTACCATTTCGAGAAACTCGTGATAGACATGAACTTTGACGGGTCTAGCCTCCTTATTCAAGGAGAGTTAACAACTTCAAGTTAGTTATTAGAGCTATTTGTCACCTAAAAGATGACAATGGAACTCTTTAACTAAGCAACGTAAACGTGTCTCGCGAGGAATTGTCTATCATGAGCCGATCAATTCAAAAAGTGCGAACTCTACCCTCTATGTGCAGATTTAAGTTAAAACAATATAAGCACATGTGAAGGGGGAGTGTTTCTGAAAATCAAAACTCTCAAGGTGTTAAGAAAATGTTTTGATAATCATAAACACTTTGAGAGATTTTCAAGAAAATGGTTTTATGGCAACATAGGACATTCATGGAGTTATAAGGTGACTAAGGATAGGAAAATTCGTCCTATGATCCACCAGAGCCGGAGGAATCTACCCAAGGACAATACCCATAGTTAGTATTAGAAGTCCTTAGGTATGATTGAAAAAAGAAGTAATGTGAGAAAGGAGAAAGAAGGGGTTGAAGAATTAAAAAGAAATGTAATGAAAGGGTGAAAAGAAATAGCCCTCCATAATCAACCTTAGGGCAGAAACCGGGTTTAATTCATCTGCTACTGGTTGTCACTAAGATGATGCTGGTATTGAAGACAAGACGTCATGGACCTAGTGACGCACTGCACCTAACCTTCTAGCCAGTCAATT
Organism: Chrysanthemum seticuspe; assembly: GCA_019973895.1. Taxonomy (NCBI): domain Eukaryota; kingdom Viridiplantae; phylum Streptophyta; class Magnoliopsida; order Asterales; family Asteraceae; genus Chrysanthemum; species Chrysanthemum seticuspe. Next base: position 218,552,344 of record BPTQ01000008.1, on the reverse strand, counting down.
CCTCTTAAAAGGATTTATTTCATTCTCACTGGGAACCCTACATAATCTATCGACTTTCTCTTAGAGTTGGTTGGTATTGAAGAAGGAGATCCTCTCCCTAGTCTCCGCTCAGGAAACCAAAATGCACTAATCGAGTCTAGAGCCACGAGATTCATAAAAAGATCTCATAGGAACACATGACATTTAATCGCTTGTTGTTCATCAATAAGGACACAAATGATATATTCTAGAGTCCTACGCAGATCTTAGCAATCTGCCAGAACATTTATGAGAGGATTTACATTTGTGATCTTCAGTGATTAAATGGAAATTCCTGCTAGGGTCAACATCAAACAGCCCTGACAGCAGGTCACTTCGGTAACTCTTCGTGGATTACGCTTAGTGTGTCTCAAACGGTCTACAGTCGTGGGGTGATGCTTCGGTGTACCTCAGCGACTCACCTGAACTGTAGGTGTACTTCGGTACATCGCGTTATCTCACTTGTGGGACTCCAGTTCAGGAACGGCCTTTGTGAGAATTAGAGACGTGTTTTCACACTATGCTGTTAACACACTCGAAATTCAAACTTGTAAGCGCTGGATTATTTCTAACCCATGTTTTATGTTTTCTTCTTATGGATGCTCGCGGGAGGAAGAGATCGTGCAGATTCTCCACATGCTCATACCAACAATACATGAAAGTTCTCATCAAAATCAAAGGCAACACAAAGTTAAAGATGATTCTTCGTCAATGTCAAAGAATCTACAAAGTATAAAGACTCGAGAACTACATCATTGGTAATTAAAAGTCAAATAGAAGTGTGAGCATGGTGGAGAAAGACGTGGAGACACCTAACCAACGAAGTTGACAACGGCAGACAACCACGTTAATTGATCACAAAGCATGAAGGAACAAAGAATTAAGACTATTCTGCATCTACACACAAAGTTCAAGCTCAAGGAAAGTAAAGACCTAATCAAGTGGAGCATCTTTTGAATGACCACCCCTTAGGGGGAGATTGCTAGCCTTGATAATAATTAATAGATGTGATGGTCATTCACGTTTAGGAATTTTGTAACGTGTGTTAGATATCGTATTAGAATAGTCAACGGGCTCGTGGATTGGGCTAAGCTAAATGGTTAGTAGTTTAGTTAAGCTAGCCTTATGTAAGTCATTACCCAATCCAAGCCCATGCCAAGCCCATTAGGGTGTTTTGTATGAGAGTATAAATACCCCTCAAATGTGTCATTTAAGGGGTGTGCTTGAGTGTGTAAGTGTGTGTTTTTCATATGAAATATTGTTTCATGTTCTATTCTCTATCTCTCTAAAACATACATATCATCATTCAAGTCACCACCTTTCTTTGCTTCATCTTTCTAGTTATATTGTGTGAAATGGATTGATAAAAAGGGTCCTAACAATGTTCATGCTGAAGCCCGACGGAGTCACAACTAAAACATGATGTCGTCCCATCGATAACTTGGCCAAGACGAAAACCCTAATGACGGCGATCTGATGGCATCCCACCTATAAGGCGACGCCGTCTCGCAAGTGTAAATCTATATATAGAATTTGATTTTTCTGTATTTTGGGAGGTAGACTTTTGGAGTAAAAACCCTAAAAGTTTGTAGTCCGACTTGGACAGTATCTTAGGGTCCCAAACCTTATTTTGCACATCAAGATAAGTGTTTTAATCCATTAGTATCATTATGTCTTTCATTTATTGTGTGTATGCTTGTTTGTTTAACATGTCTAGCTAAATTTCTTATGCGTTTACTTAGATCTATGAAACCTAGTTGTTTTTTTTGGGTAAAGGGGAGTAATCCTGCACCCTGGTAAAATATATTAACCAAAAAACATTGAAGTACAACGGATGAGAGTGAGTCCCTCACCTCAGTCCCTTAGGACACTTACAGACTCGAATATAAGAATGACACACCATTCTTATAACTTACAATAAAATGAGCCTACCAATAATGACAAAAGTACATAAAAATTAACAATAATACTCAAGAAAGACACTTGAGCCTTCTATATCACTATGGCGGTCCACCTTAACTTCCATGAAGCATCCACGCAGAAATATCCAGGCGACCTTCAACATACAATCTGTTTGTAGTAACAAAAACACCACAAACAAAACCACCACCATACCCATCATACACTAAATCCATAAACTACTACCCGAAGATGTGAATACATGTGAACAGTAGCAGCATGATATAGCGTAATAAAACAAATAGGGTTTAAGAAAACCCTAACAACCATGCAGCGAACCTTGATAATCATGAATGCGTGCAGGATCAAGTCGCACCAAAAGATCAATAGAGTTTTTGAATAAGAACTCTTAAAACTTAACTTCCATAACATTCAGCACATCAATCAGTAGAACCATAAAAATAACAATACACACATGTCCTTGAATGATGAACCGTGTTAAAAACCAATATCCCCACATTACTTCCAGCATTATCGATCAACAACAGCTAAGTAAAACGCTATACGATCATGTATATAGCAGCTATATCACGCATAAGCACTAAACTAGGGTTTAATAACCCTAACATTCCAATATGCAGTCGATCATCAAAAACAAACCACCCCATGACAGCAGCAATTCATCAACGATCAACCACAAAATAGGGTTTCGCACAACCTTAACACCACAACGATCAAAACACAGACCGACCATATGAATATAACGACCAGGTCTGAGAAGATCCTTAACATCCATCAACATGACTTACACTCTCTCCAAAACCCACAAATCCATACTTACATCTGATAAAGAACAAGTAGTTAACGAACCAAACCCTAATAAGGGTTACATTCAGATGAACGAGCAGATCCAATATCGTACCCAGTAAGAACCCGTTTTAATATCATAAAGATGATTAAAACCGACATAGAATGTACCAGCATACGATCATAAAAAGTAAACCCTAAAAACGATCACAAAAAGTAATCGTTTAGGGTTCATAAAATCATCCCTTATATATGTAATATCAGTAATAAACCGACATGTGATAAAGAATAAGAGGGACGATTTAAAAAAACGAAACCCTAAATAATAGATCATAAAATTCAATCGGTTAGGGTTATGGCCACATGATAGGGACGATTTCAGAAGCACTTCTACCCAGAAATTAACGAACCAACTAAACCGATTGCATATCACTCAATAAAGAATGATAGAGAGGCGGAGTAGTGGTTGTTTTATGGCTGGAATAGTAGGGATAGGGCGGCCAGAAATCTCCCCTAAGGAGAGAGAAAAATAGGGTTTGGCCGGAAACCTAGTTGTTAATTATTGATTGGTTGTCTCTTATCTTAATTGTAATTTGCTTACGAGTGCACTAGGCTATCGTTGTGTTTAAACGCTTGAGTAATATTTGTGAACATTGATTTAATAGTCTAAACATCCAAAGATAACCTTAGAGTTAGTTTATGATTAATCTAGAGGATTTCGTAGGCTATAACCTAAAGGTATTCTCAAAGAGTTAGGAAAAAGGCACACCCTACGACCTTAGAAAACACAACGCCTTAAGAATAAGGACGTGACAATTCAACCAACAATAAAAGATAACTAGGGAGTAATAGTATCTAGGTAAACACATTTTTAATCATTATACGAGCACACAATCAAAAAGACATAGCTACCCGTAGTAATAGATAAGTAGAATAGTAGAAGTAATCGGTAGAAGTACCACCCCTAAACCAATTGCCCCGAGATTTTACCCTTAGCTTTCTAAAAAACCAATAAAAGATAAAAAAGAATCATCCTCAACCCCACCTTAGCGTAGTGCACTTCTTGCTAGCATTCCTATTCCCATAGAGAACGATATCAATACCCGAGGCTTACCCAATACTACACTACAACGATTTGGTTCACTGCCTAGGGTGTTGAAAAACTTGCTCGACGAAAAGGAAGTTCCTTTGACCCTGAACGCGCTTCGTACGCGCATCAAGTTTTTGGCGCCGTTATCGGGGAATATAATAGCTAGTTAGATCTTTATCTCGTTTAGGTTCCCTCATTTGATTCCTGTCAAGTGAGCTTTTTTCTCTTTTCATTAGCTTCCTTGTAGTCTATCCCCCTTCTTTGTGTTTGTGTTCGTGAAACCCTTTTCATTTGTCACTATGGCAAGTGAAGTTGCATTCGAATCATTAACAAATAAGGAACAATTGTATTTCACAGATAGAATTTCTTCTTGTTGTTCTTATGAATTTGTGAGTGTTCTTAGATATATCCAAGATGAGATGAGTGTAAAGTTAGAGGGTTTTGATGAATTTTGTGCATGTGTGGCTTCTATTAAAAAATCATTGTTAGGATCAACTCCTTTTAGTGCGACCATTTGGAAAAAAATTGAGAAAAGCTTCCGAAGCGTAACCCATAGTTTGAATGAAGTCATAGGCTTGTCTACATCACAATTTTAGGAAACAGATAAGGAGGATTTATCCAAACTTAGGCACCGTGAACAAAAAGACCTAGATTTTAAGAACCTGGAACCTAAATCCCAACAAGATTGTGAGATGGTTAGAGTTGAACTACCTAGTTGCATGCGTGGGATAGATTTCACCAAAACATACGACACGCGTGAGGAATCCTTTAGGCAAATAAAACATAGTAGTCAAGTTTTTTAGAACAATTCTTATGAATCGGACCAAGAATTTGAAATGGCTAAAGAAGGATTTGAGATTCTTAGGAGTGTATTTGGGCTAGATCATACTATAACACATGATGAACATATAGAAGATCTAGATATAATGGAAAATGAGGTGGAAACTCCAAGCCCACAAGCCCTACCATCACTTGAGGAGCACACACCGCCTATAACTTACCCGGAAGAAGTAGAAGATACTATAGGAACCCCGATTGATATAGAACCTTTGGACCAAACACCACTAGAGAATGTAGGTTTAGATGCTTGTTGTCGTAACCTCTCTATTAGTCCTAGGGAAGTTCCAAATTTTGATGAACCGGAGCCTCAACCAAAAACCTTACCCAATTTTTAGTCTTTAGATGTGAATCTAGGAATTGAATTAGACCCCAATCCACCTATCAAAATAAATAGTCCGGGTAGTTGCTTGATAAAGGTAGTAGACTCTATACCATGTAGAGTGGAAGCTAATATAGGAGTAACCCATGACCTTACACACTTACATCACCCATTCATGGTTGATAAATAGAAACATTATGGGTTTAAACCGGGTTTATTAGGTGAAGATGGATCCTTAGCTAAGAATATCTTGAAGTTGATAGAAGATGATCCATTTCTAGGAGAAAGACTTGATTCACCCGCTACACCCATAAAATTAGGTAAGGTTATAATTAATGTAGCACACCCCTTTGAGCATATAAAGCACCCATCATCCTCTCCTCACGTAGCAAATTTCCACCCTAAAGGTGTGTATCGCTACTATCACCCGCACTTAAGCTTAAGTGTAGGAAAAACTTCCCCTTTATCTGTTAAATAAGGGTAGAGTCAAGCTCGTGACTCGAACAAAAACAAGCGCTTCTTGGGAGACAACCCATGTGTATTTGTTTTTCATTTTTATTTGTGTGTTTATATATCTTTTTCATTATTGTTTATTCTGATGTTAGACTTTGTGAAAATGCTTTATTTTGTTTTTAACCTCGTCTTAATTACATATAAAGGTATTTTACAAAAAGATAAGTGTATGGAAGATCGAATATGTTTTTAAGAACACGAACATGAGATTAACGATAATTGAAATTGATATATTTGTGTGATTGCTAGAGTCAAATGCTTGTATCGAGTCATAATGGATGTTTTGCAGGAACTTTTCTAGGTTTTTATGACGTAATTTATTCCAGAAAAACGTAGCAGACCACTCTCTGTCAGGACAACCTGGCGGCGTCAGGATTAAAGCCTGACGACGTCAGGTTAAGCAGAAACAGTTTATCATTTTTTTCATTTTCTGTGCTATGTATAAATTTTTGGAAATTCTCAGGTCTTAATTTTTCAGAAAATCTGCAAACATCCATTCCACAAGCATTATATCCTAGTTTAGTCGTGTCATATATAGTTTTACCGCCGATTTTACGCGAAGGTTTCGTCTGTTTTCTTAAAGTGTGCAGGTTATATTTGGCAAGAAGAAGAAACACAACATTGGATGGAGCTTATCACGTACACATTCTTCTCCAGAAAGAATTTAACCAATACTTCACACGGATCCTACCGAGCTAATCAGGGGAGTACTAGTTTCTTTCTCTTTTACTTACCTTCCTTTATCATAACTTTGATACTTTCGGGGAACATTGGGGACACTGTTCAGTTTAAGTGTAGGGAGGGAGAATAAAACGAGAACTTAGAAACTATGATTATCCTTGATTATTTGTCTTGTCCTTGGTCATTTGTGTAATAAACTATGAGAATTATTCGTTAGGGAAATTTTAGCACCAAATTTAAATTTTTTTTTGACATGTACGAGCAAAAACTTTAGTCTTAATAAAGCGTCTCATGGATAGGAGTTATATGACTAGCACAAAGTTCTGTACCAGATTCATGTTTTGTAAGTGGGTTTTTTGAAAGAGTGTAAGTCAAGTTTTCTGGGTATCTTGTTTAAAAAACCCTTACTTATCTTATCTTCACAAGATCTGGGGCTGATTGTATATTATTGGGTTTTGTGTATGGTATTGGCTGATGTGGTTCGAGATGGGCGTGGTGTAGTGTTAGTTAGGGTTTGGTAACCCTAGGTTTGTCGATAGCAGTTATGATCTGATCGGTGGTGTTTCTTATCATGGTTCAACCTTGATGTTAGGGGCTGCTGGTCGTGATTTGGCTATTCTTAATTGCTATATGCTTGTATGACGAGTATTGGTGACATGCGATATGCTATTGTGCTATGCTTCTGTCGATTCACTACTTGTTGTATGGGCTGCGTTTGGATGTTTGTTGGGATACAATGGAGGTGGCATTGTTGGAAGTTAGGGTCCCTACACCCTATTAGCATCATTTTCTGGTCTCATTCATGGCTTAAGGATCGTGATTTACTTCATGTCCTTGGTCGTTATTTGGAAATGATGCTCATGGCTTGATAAGTTGCTGGATTGGTTGCATTGTATTGTTGTTCATCTGGATTTGCTCTTTGCACGACATATTTTTGATGATTTGATGTTGCTACTGTGGAAGTGTCTTGGTTGTCTACGTATTCTTTGGTTCTTCTTATTGGTGTTTGGTGTTGCATCTAAACATGCACGTTTGGAGCAAGCTTATGCTTTCTGCTCTATCCGTGGTTTTAGAGTCTTTCACCAAATGTTGTATGAAATTTGTGCACTGAATTCAATTTTGTTGATCCATGGATGTGTGATGACCGTTTACACTTTTGGGTGGATATCAGTCGTGTCCAATGCTTAAGGAGCTTTTCTAGATCACATGGATGTTGATTTGAAGTCCTACGATGGCTATGTGCTTGGTGCTACTTTAGTGAATCATATTTTAATTCCTATTTTTTATTCACTTGTATAGCCAATGTAGGTGGTAAGTTGTTTATGTAAGTTATATGAATGGCATGTCATTCTTATATGAGAGTCTGTCAGTAACCTAAGGGACTGAGATGAGGGACGTCACCCTCATCCGTTGTACTTCAATGTTTTTGGTGTAATGTATTTTACCAGGGTGAAAAATCCCTTTTACCCAAAAAAAAACCGTTTACCACTCAAATTTCACCCCAAAAATGTGAGGTTCGCCCCTAGATCTTTAGGAATAAAAGCATTCACCTTTAATGCTTAGAGAGTGTACCGGTAGTATAATAGATTCTAGAACTTGTTTTGTGATGCATTCCGAGATCGCTAGTGAGACTACACTTGTTTAGTTAGGAATAACTAAATGATAAAGAAAACCTTGTTCCAAAACCCTAAAAAGTTTTCTCCCTAGGTGATTCAAAACCCTAGCCGTCACTATATTTTTTTTCCACGAATCTGATTAAAATCATCCTCCTATCTTTATATTAGGAGTGTTTATTCGTTCGTGATTTCATGCTAGGGTTAGAATCGCTGTTTTTTATTGATAATCGTTCTTGTGGTTTATTTATTGGCTCGTTTTCTACGATTTTTCTTCTGGGACGATTAGGTTAGTTTGGATTTGCTGGTCCATTATCGATCTGTGTGATTTATTTTCAGTTTGTGGACCAGTGGTGTGCTTATCGTAACCCTATTTTAGGGTATCTATATTCAAAGGTGTGTAAACCTGTTAGGGTTTTTTGGCGATTGGAAGTTGTAGGGTTTCAGTATTCGTGGGTTTTGAGGGATGAAGAAAGGGTTTCTTTCTGCCATGGAGTCACCATTATCTCAACATGAGCCGCATGGTGTATCGAATTCTTTTAATTATCACATGGTGGATCTGGTTGCTTTGGCTGCTAGGATGGCTCGTTTGAAGGATATGGAGAGTGGGATTGATGTGGGTAACCAGGGCACTCATATTTCGAGGGGTTTGCATGAATCTCCTAATGTCATTGATTCGACTCCCATTATGTCCAATGTAAGTGGTTCTCCTTTTGACGCTGTGACTAATATTATGGGGGCAACGTGCACTAATCTTGACGAGGTTAAGGACGATCCGTTCAAGGTTTCTGTTGCTACTACTTGTGTGGAACCTGGTGTGTCACATGATTCTAGTCCTATATACATGGTTCATGGTTGTGCTCAGCCATTGGACCATGGTATTCGTGATGGTTTGGTTGATGATTCTGATGCGTATTCTATAATCCATGCTACACCTTCACATGCTCTTTTGGATGGTAATGGGATTGGTGGGTCTGAAACGTTGGAAGGTGTGCCTATGGGATCTATATTTAATTCTAAAGTTTCTTCTTGTCCTGCCATGTCCTATGAGTCTGTTCCAATTGTCAATGTTTCGAATATTGATATTGGATTTGGTGCTAATTCGATGGGACCATTTTTAGTGGAAGAGGTGCATGCACCTTTAAATACTGATCTTGGTTTACATTCGGATATTCATAAACAGGATTTGTTAGTGCCTGCTTCTAATTCTCATGATACGTTAAATACGAACCCGGTTTATGAGAGGAATACTCCTAGTGTGGATACCGTGTTAGGTGCTAAGGTTGTTCTACCTAGTTCCGTAGTGGATGATATGTGTAAGAAGTATGATAACACACTCTACGGTTATTTTCTTGGTAAACAACTAGCTTTTCCTATGGTTGCGGATTATATCAAGAATGCTTGGTTCAAGTTTGGCTTTGAAAAAGTGATGTTGCGTAATGGTTTTTTCTTTTTCAAGTTTTCGTCTCGTGAAGGGATGACTAAAGTTCTAGAAGGGGGGCCGTGGTTTATCCGGTCGGTTCCTTTATTCTTGAATATTTGGGTGGCGAATTCTAAGCTTCAGAAGGAGGAAATTACTAAGGTACCGGTATGGGTGCGAATTCATAATGTACCCGCTGTTGCTTTTTCAGAAGTCGGTATTGGTTTGATTGCCTCACAATTGGGTCGCCTCATTAGATTTGATGCTGGTACTTACGCTATGTGTTCTAATCCATGGGGTCGGTACTCACATGCTCGAATGCTAATTGAATTATCTGCTAAGTGTGATGTGGTGGAATCTATTGAGGTGGCTATACCATTACCTAAGGGTAATGGCCATTATTTGGAAGTTCTTGATGTGGAATATGATTGGTGGCCTCCTCGTTGCTTTAAGTGTCATATTTTTAACCATGAGGATGGTGCTTGTCCTCGTAAGATGGAAAAGGCTACTGTTGGTGATATTCCTACAAGGAAGGACGTGACGAAAGGTAGGAACAGGTCGGCTAAATCTAAGCGTGTGTTAGTTTATAAACCTAAAGGTACGCTTCAATATAGGCCTGTTTCTAAACCTAGTGATGTTAAGGTGGGTCCGGGTACTTCTACAGTGGGTAACGCATCCGCTCATGATGAACCCGGGTCCTCGTCTCCCCCTCCATTGTGTACTCAGATTGACTCTTCTAGTTTTCCTAATAAGCATGGTTACTTTTCGGATAATATTAACATAGGGGAACTGAAGAGTTTTGTTGATATGGATATGGAAGTGAACAAGGTACTTGATACTATTGATGCTAAAGTCGTTGAAACTAGTAAATCTAGTTTAAACGAGTCTTTTGATGATCCTGTTCATGATAATGGTCAAGTTGTGGGTTATGTTGGGGAATCGTATATGGCAGGCTCTGGTGTGCATGCTTCTATGCCCATTGCGGGAAACGTGGCCTCGTCTTCATATACTATTCCGAGGGAAGTGGATTCTTGTTCTTTGAAAGATAAGGATTCTTATGTGGATGCGGTAACTGAAAGTGATGATGAAGTCTTGGAGAACTATTTTGAGCACGCTGATGATATTGAGTTTTATTCGTCTAATTCCAAGGGTCGAAGTGGTTCGTTGAAAGATTTCAAAGTGCAAGGGCGCAAGAAGACCTAATTTGTTTTTATGCTTATCTTGTAATGATCATGGTCTTTTGTTTTCTTGGTGTTAGGTAGCTATGTTTTAGCTTTTGTTTCATTGTAAGTTGCACTTGTGTGTGCATTTATGTCGCCCTAATCAGGCAAGTGGTGGGGGAGCCTCCCTCATCTTTTGTACTTCAACGTTTTTTGGTGTAATGAATTTTACCAGGCGGAAGGCCTTTTACCCAAAAAAAAAATAACTAAATGATAAGAGGCATTAGGATATCCCTTGTTTGAAACCTGTATTATAATTACTTCTTCTACATCGGTCGAGTAATTACCCCACACTCTTGAGATGTACTCATCTTCAGTTCACGATACCCCTAGTTAACCGCTTAGAGCCTATCCTCTTTTGCGGTTCTCATGATGTTTCGGTTTTCCGGAATATCAATGAAGAGCATTGTTTACAATCCACCCCCAAATGTACACCCAAATCGCCTTAGCCTACCTTGTATGCACTCACCTTTAGTGCATTATTATTATCATTACCAAACCATTAGTTCAATTATCTAGTTACTTGCATGATTGCTAAGTCGAGTCATATCTTTTGTACACAGTTTTGGGATGATTGGGACTCATGGGTAAAAGTAATATTTTATGGAGTGACGGGAAGGAACGTTAAATTCAAATTCCCTTTATTTACATAAATAAATACTCCAAGTGTTTTGATCTTTTCAAATCGGGTCATTTAGTGTTAGAGTAATAAAAACTCAAGTGTAGGGATGCTCCTATAAATCCCTTATATTTTGATGTTATCGTAGAGGATGGTAGAGTAAAAGTGTATGCAAAATAAATGAAGAAAAAACATACGGGCTACCATCCTACATCTATCTTTATGTTTATGTCTTTCAAATTTATGTATGTTTGTTTCAAGTTATCTAGAGTTTATTGAGTCGAGTCTTGGCTTAGCAACGCTACGCTTTTCATGCTTGTAACATAAGATTTTTGACTTGCCAGTACTAAATCGCCTATCCAGCAAAAACCCTTTGTTTCCCTACCATAAGCCTAACATTACAACCCTTGAAAAGACCTCTTAGATAGTTGTTCCTAGGTGCTTACGCCAAAGTGGTAGAGGTTTGATCTAGTCTCAATCGTATGGTAATCTATGTACTATGTCATGTAATGAGTGTTTATCTTCCATTTCCATTTACTATATTTCATATAAACCCGAGAGATGAGAGAATCTAAACACCCCTTGTGTATACAATTTCCGTGCTTGTTATGACTATTGCGGTGCTTTTACTTGTTGTGAATTATGTTAAACCCATGCTTCATGCCACCTAACTTATAAATTGATTAGCCAAAAGCACATTTGCTTGAGGACATGCAAATACCAAGTGTAGGGTTATTTGATAAGGATTTAAAACGTACACTTTTAAGGGGTCATTTAAGCCCTTAATCGACCACTTTTATATCCATTACTGCTTAATTTCGTTCCTTTTCACTTTTTAGGTCTCTTAGAAGCAAAATGCTGGAATGATGCTTATTTGGACGAAAAGGAGTGAATACATGAATTAAAAGGCTAAGTCAAGATCGAAGCCACTCAAGCTGCTAAAACTGAACCTGACGGCGTCCCAACTAAAGGGTGACGTCGTCCCTCTCTACAGATTTGATAAATAATGCACCTGAGGCCCAGTGGACTTTTTGCTCGCAACACCTGACGGCGTCAGGCTTTGAAGAGGAAGGGCCTCACTAAGACTTTTCATCTCAGACGGCCCAGATCCAGATCTGTAAACACCGGTAAATTTCACCTCGTATTAAACTAATATAATATTCTAACGAAAGAATACTTATCCATTTTCTACGTCCAATTTTTTTTTAAGAAACGATATCCACTTATTTGATCACAACAACTAGCCAATGTGATGAAACTCACATATTTAATAAACATAAACATTTTTATATGTTAAACTATAAAAGTTTTCAACTTTTATTTACTACTTAACGTTATTACGTTAACGTACAATTATTAAACTTTCAAGTTAAACGTTAACCATTTATTTGAGTTTACATGAAACCCTAATTTATTATAACTACGATTTTTCATAAATAGTAAAGTACAACATTTTATATCTAGAGTACAAGTCTTTTAAGCATGGGTACAAGTCCTTAATGCATAAAGCTTAGTGTTTACATAAAATCACATTATAAACCTCAATGTACCTACCTTAAAGCACATGATACAAACCTATATTGCACAAGCCCTTAAAATTGACTTTCCTAAATTTTCAAACCTAATGTACAACTCTCTAATGCTTGTGGTACAAGTACATTATGCATAAAGGTTACTTATTTAATATACATAAGCTACATTAACCTAAGATTAAATTTAAATACATAAACTAACTTCACCTAAGCCCTAAAACCAAGTTACTACTTCACCTAAACTCCATGTACAACACACTAAGCCCTAGGTACTACCCTCTATGCCTAACGCCCCCCCCCCCATGTTACCTTAGTTAAAATTGAACTAGACATTTACCATATACTACATGTAATTACCCTAACCACCAATATTTACTTACACCAAAAATTAACACATCACCTTGTCCCTTGAGAAGAATGCATTAGTCAAATATTGTAGGAGGTTTTCTTGGCTAAAAATACCACCACATCATGCCACCCTCATCACCATCAACAAGCACCACACAACTCCAAAGCACTACCTCACCATGTCTCCTACTTTCATAACATGGTGATTACAACTTTCTTGAAGCCTTAATCCTTTCATCTATATATAGCAACACACATTGCCCATTTTATATCATTACCATTCGAACACACACACCCCTATATTCTAATTTGGAGTCCCAAAGTGAAGGAAGGAAGAAGTCTTGTTCAACTTAGAAATCCATTTGGTCTCATTTTGTTCTTGTCAAATCCCGAGCATGTAAGTCTATTAAACTCATTCTATTTCGTTTTAACTTTTAATATCAAGTACATACTGTTAAAAAGGATTTTATAAGGAAAACGTAGCAATTTGAATCACTTAAAACGAGTACACGAATCAAAAGTTATGACCAAATGAAGTTACCAAAAATCTGTCAGAAACTTTCTGTGGCAGAAGGGTCGAGCACGCGAAACGAGGCATTTCTGGTCCGTTTCATGAAAATGTTAAAGCACGAAAGTTGTCCGGAACGACGTTTTCTTCAAAAACATAGGAGCACGTGTCTAGAAAACGCATAACGAAGTCATAATTTAATAAAAATTCCAACAGCTGTTATATATATGTTACAAAAACAGCCAGCCCCCCCCCTACTTGCGCACCATTTATTTACATCATGTCAAAGGTATTAGGGTCAACCAAAGTACCGTTGTAAACACCATCTAGGACACTCCAAACCCCCCCCCCCCCGTAACCCGGTTTAAAAGCCTAGTCGCCATGCTTAAAAACAGCCCTTCATTATGGTTAAAAGTCCTAAACATCAAAAGTAGTTTATAACAGGTATGTGGGGAAAACTCGGGATTTTTGATAAATTTGATTATGAACTATCTAAGAAACATTAGAAATGAGTAAAACAACATTTCACAAGTTTTCATGCAAAAGACACAAAGTTTTATGGTTTAAAAACGAGAATTGCAATTTGGCAAGAATAGCCCAAGTAGCCCTTTTCCGTAGTTAATATCTTGCAAATTAAAGGGTTGCAAAGTACGAGATTTACACCGTTTTAAAGGGCTCGCTGCAAGGATTTTAATGCCCCAATAACGTCTTTTTTTTTGGGTAAAGGGTTTCCCCGGTAAATATTATTACGCCAAAAAACAATGAAGTACATAGGATGAGAGTGAGTCTCTCATCTCAGTCCATAAGGACACTTACATGCTAACACAGCAATAAACCAAACAACTATATAAGAATGACAGGCCATTCTTATAACTAACATAAATGAAACTTACTACCTATGACGACCCTTGAGACGAACATCATATCCAAACGGCATGTGCTCATAGCCATCATAAGACTCCAAATCATCCAGAAATCCAGCACCAGGTAGATACTCGGGCATGCAAACTTCATCATCATCCTCCAAGGATGAACACCCTTGATGTGTAGAAATACCATGAGTACCAGCAAATTGCTGCCACAAGCTACCCTTGCCACTTACCGCAGGTATATCACTAGTAGAGACATCACACATCTGCTCCAAAGTAGGTACCTGAACCTTCCCCATGCTTGGACAATCATCACCCTTAAGCTTACTAGAAGAATTACCAGTAGAGTCATCTTTAGAAGGCTGATCCAAAGAAGCAGTATCCAAAGTACGAGGAGAATCATTGGTATTCTTCTTATTAGTAGGTTTAGAAACAGGTTTATACACAACACTAGGCTTTGGTTTAAACCTAGGCCTTTGGTTGGCTTTAGGTACCTTATTTCCAACCTTATCCGAGTGAACTCCCCGAGTAGTACCAATATCTTGTTTAGTCGAACCCGAACCACAAGTAGCATGTCTTCTTATAAGAGGGCAAGAAACGTCCTCATGATTAAAAACATTACATTTAGAACATCGAGATGGCCACCATTCGTATTCGACTTCAAGAACTTCCATATAATGACCCTTACCCATAGGCAAAGGTATAGCAACGTCAATTGACTCCAAAACAGCCTTTTCAGCAGATAACTCAATTAGAACTCGTGCATAAGAATAACGACCCCAAGGATTACGACACATAGCACTAGTACCTTCATCCATTCTTATAACACGACCAAGCTGTTGTGCAATCAAACTAACACCGGCTTCAGAATACGCAATTGCAGGTACCTTATGAATAAGAACCCATACCGGTACCTTTGTAATCTTCTCCCTCTCCAACCTTGTATTAGGAACCCAAGTCTTCAAAAACATAGGATTTGAATTAATAAACCAAGGACCTCCCTCAAGCACCTTATTCATACCCACTTGAGTCTTAAATTTAAAAAGGAAGAAATCACTCCGCATCATTACACATTCGAAGCCAAACTTGCCCCATGCATGCTTAACATAATTAGCGACACTAGGAAAAGCTAATCGTTGCCCAAGGAAATAGCCGCATATCGTATTATCAAACTTAGAGCGCATATCATCAACAACGGCTAAGGGAATAACAACATTAGCACCACCAATCTTATGTCCATCATCAAGTTTATCACCATAATTCAAAGATGCACCACCAATAGCAGCCGAAAACTTAGGTTCGACATTAATATTCAAATGATCATCCGAATGTAAACAAGAAGAACTTACATTATCACTTATCGCAATGTTTGGATCCGTAATTCCAGGAGTAACGCTTGGTTTCAAAGACCAAGTCCCATGATCACTTGGAAGAGCAAAACTCCCCGGCTTACCTCCCAAACCTGCACCTTTCAATATAGATTTCAATGGCTGCTTATCGTTAACAATTACCTTGCCATCAATATTACAGACCTTAGTAGCCAAACCAGTAGCCTTCGAAGGCTTCTTACCATTCAAGAATCCAGATTCCATCACCCTTAAACCCACGAACACAATAATGACTTTCAATAATAATACCAAGCACGGTATGATAACTTACAAACCCTAAAACTGGTTACTTGCAATAAACGTTCAATCAATAATAAAACTAAACCCAAAAGAGTTTAGTAGAGCGTTAAGTTTCAGAATTCAACACGTACCAAGAACCCTAATGCGCACAATCAAAAAAACGATACCCTAATAATAGGATCGTTAACCAGAACCAGAACCCAACGAATTGGATATCACTGTGCAGCAAGAGGCAATAGATCGACCTAATATATGAAGTAGGAGAACCGACTTGAATTGATGTAGATAATAGGTGCGATCAAAATAGATGGCGGTTTAAACCCTAACCTATACGATTCACCTTAAAAACCATGAACTCCCAAAAACAAGCAGCAAATTAACGCCCCAATGATAACCAGGGTTGATCACTAGGGTAGAATTTGATACAAGAATTAAAGGATACACAATCGATTAAGGTGATAAAAAACGATTTGGATGGAGATTAGGGAAAAAAATCGCCAAAGGGAACTCTTAGGGTTTCATCGAGTTTTTATAAGAAGTCCCCAATAACGTCTTTAAAAGCACTTGTAGTCTCTTTTATAATCAGCCACAAAGTAGGTGACTCGCGGACTTTTTCATAAAAAGGCCTTGAGTGCACTTTTCAAAAATTGAGTCGTAGGAGTTATAGGATTATGGGTAATGACTTAAAAAGAGTTATTAAACATATTACCATGTTCCTAGATGACACCGTAAACGTTAATGGGTTAAAAATGAAATTTTCTTAAAACGCGTCGTGGACAAGTGGCCATGTTCGTGGACTTGTATCTTTCTAATCAAAGACAACTAGGATATGAGACCTATACCATTTAGAAGAGCTTACAACAAAGTGTTTAAAGGGTCAAATGCGTTGTAAAAACACTAGCTTTCCTCGTGTAAAATCTGCCCTTGTTTGGCCTTGTTATCGCCCAAAACCAACAAAAGGCACCTAACCCCCCTATTTTAGAGAATCATTGCGACCAAACCGTAAGAGCTTAATACCTCTAGTTTGAACCATTAGAAAGATCACCGGACAAACTCTTGAAGGGATCAAGAACGTAGTAAAAACCTCTTAAGGTCTCGCTTTTATTTACCCGCACTTTTATCCATTTAGACCAAAAACTAGTAAATTTTTCTTATAAAATTTCAAGCATAAAAATTGTAATTTTTGAAAGATAAGGTTTTTCTTGGACTAAAAATGTAATTTCTGCAAGGTTAATTATACAAGGGCTGATTTTGTCAATAACCCATAGTTGAGGGTTTAAAGTGTCATTTTTGAAAGTGCAAAGGTAAAAACTGTAAATATTTAAAATTGTAAATTATAACATTTTGGAAACATAAAATATTTAACAACTTGGGTTTCGATAAAATTTAATATCCATCATCCGAGCCATAAAAATAAGAAAGATAAGTATTGCTAATTTTTGAAGAGACTTCATGTTACCTAACTATCGATAAAGCATCGTTATCACATAAACTTGAATTCGAATACTAAAAACATGACATACTAACTCAGGTCACGAGTCGGAGCAGTTTATCAACTTTACTTAATTTGTTTTCCATCCAGACTACTGTAACATCGAGGTGAGTCATAGCCCCAACTTTTGTTTAATTGTTTTTATACTATTTTTGGGGGAGATATATGCTCAACTACTTGCTTTATTTTAACTTTTACATATTACCGTGAGTTCCTAACCCCATTTTTATATTTTTTTTTATTAATGCTTTGGGGGAGATACATGCTCAACTAATTGCTTTTACTTTTATAAGTACTTTAAAAACTTTTACATATTACTCTGAGTTCGTAGCTCCGTTTTTATACTTGTTTATTAATGTTTTGGGGGAGATACATGCTCAATTACCTATTTTTACTTTCACAAGTATTCTAAAGCTTTTACATACTACTATGAGTTCATAATCACACTTTATACGTTTTGCTACAAACATGAACTCAAGTACTATCTGTATGCTATCCTAATTGTTATTGCTTAAGTTACTTACACCTGCCACTAAAAGTCCCTCATATCATGAACCATTAATCACTTGCTAGTGAACGCGAATATAGTGAATAGATCTATTGGCATTTGACGCCCCATTTGTGTTAGCCGGATAGGTAACCAAATGCACTTTATTTGAGAATACTAGGAGAATGGCAAGCTCCTACCAGAGGGCATTGTTGCTCACATCATTACCATGATGTCTGTAACTTACGTCATTATTATGATGCGTTCGTGTTAAGGTTTGCGTTCATGAGACTTAAGGCAATATATACTGTGTTGCAATGATACAAATGCTGCAACTACTGAATTTATGGGTACAACAACATGGCCCAACCTTGAAACGTGTGTTCAACTGATTACTAAACAAACGAACTATGGGTGGATAACAACGTAACCCACTACTTATTTCATCGATATTGGTATTTATTACAATAATCGCTCAAACTCGAAACTACTGAACTCAATTGTTTTACCTATAAACTTTATGAACTCACCAACCTTTGTGTTGACACTTTTAGCATGTTTATCTCAGGTTCATAATTTACGAGGATGGCACGGATACTCAAGAAGGCTATATTATCATTCGAAAACGTATTTAATAAACTGTAAAACCACTGGGATCTAATTTTGTAAACTCTGATATTTATATAAATCGAATGATAAATCTTTTAAAACGACTCAATTAGGGTTCGTTTTCTATTGTTATAACTGTTGTGCCATGAAGTAACACCCAGTTTGAAATTCCGCTGCGTATCACGAAATTTTGGGGGTGTTACAGATTGGTATCAGAGCCGCAGTTATAGAGAAACGGGTCTAGTAGAGGTCCGAACTATAACTATTTTTACGAATAAATCATTTTATAGCCTTTTCGCTCTCTGTGCCTTCAATCCTCCAGGTAATTATGTGACTTATAGACAGTTTATGCTACACAAACACTTTAGTATACTGATATATACTTCTGATCACTTTATACAAAATAAACATACCTGCATATGCCTATCTAAGGCATTATGACTTAATCACATTTCCCCGAGCATGTACCTACTTTTATATTTTTTTCAAATATATGAAACCTTCTCAAAACATTGTAACCAATTACAATGGTCTCTCCTACTTATCTTATTTACACTAAATATATATACTCACCAACTATTTTGAGTATTATGTCAACTTTCCTTGATTTTCTTACTTTCATCTCTAAATGATGAGTGAAAACACTCTTTCTGTACTCCGAGAATACCCAAATCTCCTTATAACTCATCAGTTAAGTACGAATGTTAAATCAGAAATTCTTAAGTAGGATGACTTACAATGTCTTTATTTGAATGGATTGGGACGCCTTTTTATTTAAATAAAGAAATTGTGAATCGCCGAACCATAAGTTTATATTTCTTTATTTACATTGTTTGGGACGCCTCTCTATGTAAATAATGAATTATAGATAAGTGGGGTTATTTGTATCTGAAATGATATAAGTACAAACTCGAGGATCACAAAAATTCACAAAGATATATGGCAAACACAAATTTTTATTACATTAGAATCCATAAATATTAATACATAATGATATAATTAGCATCGGTAGTGTTAATGTTACAAAAATCACCAAATAAGGTATGGTATCGCCAAATGGCTGATCCGCCAAGCTAATGAAAAACACGACTACACCTATGAGAGCGAGAATCATGACTGGATGCAGTATCTTGATTATTCTGTATAACAAATATAAATGAGTTATTAAGCATGGTGAATGAAATATAAAATGCTTCCTTTTTATAACGAAAAATGGGCTTCAACCCATTAGTAAAACAAACAAACACGGCCCACATTTAGATTAAAACGGGCCTCGGCCCAGGTTACATAAACAAACACACCATTAAGCGTATTGGGTTTCAACCCAACAACCAACACAATATCACAACTCAATAAATGCTAACGCATACGATTACAAAATAACACAAATTAAACAACAAATTATTTCAACATTCCTAACATAATGCTATTACCCCCATAATTTATCCACGCCGATGGCTAGGACCACGAGTGGTACAAGAATCACTAAGATCACTGCCAAGAACTCGTAATCTTCATCCGTAACGTTGGCTAAATAGATAGCAGATATTACAACATACACGAGTGCAACAATGGTAATAATATGCGGCATTTTGAAGTATGATAAGAGAAATGTAGGTGAAAAGTTAGTATGAAAGAATGAGGATTAAAATGGGGTATTTATAAAAGGAAAAAGTAGCCGTTGGGGTACTGTTCACTACCGTTGGGGGTTACTGTTCATGACCGTTAAAAATTACTGTTCACCTTACTAAGGAACAAACTAATTCATCATATACAAAACCTGAAGTTCAAAAACTTTCTCTCATTCGTAATTTTTTTCGACATTAATAATTTGATTTTCACAAGCCATTATGAACCATGTTATTTTCAAAATTAATAAACCTTATAAAATAACAATCTTCATTCAAAATAAATTTTTCTTAAGTTTATATGACCTTTAGAATAATGTTATTCATATGTAAAAACAATAAATTCTAACTTATAAGTTTTCACAAGTGAAACCACATTTCATCCTTATTACTTCAACATTTAACATGGACTGAATCTCGGGACGAGATTCAATTTAAGGGGGTGAGACTGTAACCACCGGTAAATTTCACCTCGTATTAAACTAATATAATATTCTAACGAAAGAATACTTATCCATTTTCTACGTCCAATTTTTTTTTAAGAAACGATATCCACTTATTTGATCACAACAACTAGCCAATGTGATGAAACTCACATATTTAATAAACATAAACATTTTTATATGTTAAACTATAAAAGTTTTCAACTTTTATTTACTATTTAACGTTATTACGTTAACGTACAATTATTAAACTTTCAAGTTAAACGTTAACCATTTATTTGAGTTTACTGTCTTACACAAAAAAAAAAAACCCTAAAAGTTCTCTCTAGGTGGCGATTTTTTTCCCTTACCTTCTCCAAATCGTTTTTTCATCTTTTCTGCCCTAAAACCTCTGATTCTTGGATCGAATTGATTATCCTAGTGTTTAAACATTGTGTTTAACATTGGTTTACTCAAATCCTTGCTTGTTTTTTAGGTTTTTTAGATCAGATCTGGTGTAAACGTTTTTTAGGGTTTTAAGTCGCCAAGGTGATTTTTTTACAAACCCTAAATCCCTAATCGTTTTTTTTCAATTCTGCCTCAACTCTTGTGATTCTTTGCACTGAATTCGTGCTAAGTTTTACTTGGTTTGCTTCAGTTTTGAACAATCGCTATTTTAGGGTTTGTAAAAAACGATTTTGGTTTTTGGTGCGCTGGTGGTTTGATCGTCCTTACCTGGTTTTAATCTCCTTGCTGGTCGTATTCTTATCGTTATATCATTGATTGATCATGGGAGCAGGTTAGGATATGGTGCGTAATCTCAAAACCCTAACTTTTTAGTTAGGGTTTCGTTTTTGTTATTGTTCGTTTGCTGTTTGCTTATTGTTCCGTATTGGAGTTTGTTTGGGTTGTTTGTGGGTTTTTAGAGAGATGGAGAAAGGTTTTCTTGACAAAGATGGTTCTTCGGTGATGGCTTCTAAAACAGCCACCAACTTGGCCGATCAAGTTGGTGTGAACACTGACACGAATCCGTATCCTAGGGTTGATATTCAGGCGTTGGAAGCTAGGTTTAAACGTCTCAAAGGTGAACATGGTATCGAGGGTGACAATGCTGGTCCTGAGTTGCGTAAGGCTGCTAGGGTTGTTCTAAACTCTAGCACGCATGATGTTGAGTCAGATTCTGTTTGGGGTACTATTAATTTGGAACAAACATCTTGTCCGGATCCATGGGTTGTTAATATGGATGGTTCCGTTTTGGGAGGGGTAAATTCGAGCTTTAATGTGAATCCTACTAAAGCTGTTGATCCGGATGCTTATGTGAATCCGGTTTTGGTCTCCCCTGGTGTTACTTCGATGGATGGGAATGCTACTGCTACTATGAATGTGTCTAAGGTGTCCACTTCTGGTCTTGATGCTAATGGTAGTGATAATGTGTCCAATACCGTAAGGTCGTTTGCTAACGTTTTAAATCCGGATCAAGTCATTAGGAAAGTTAACTTCCGACCATTAGTGAATGATAATCGGATTGAAAATCATGATACGGTTCTTCCTAAGGCTGCTATGGAGAGTGTATGTAACCGCTATGATAATACTCTTGTTGGCTTCTTTGTTGGCAAGAATATTGCCTTTCATTTGGTCCAAAATTATGTAACTAACACGTGGGGTAAGTTTGGGTTAAAGAAACTCATGAAGAATGATGATGGTGTGTTCCTTTTTAAGTTTGCTTCTAAAGAGGGTGTGGACAATGTCATTCAGCGGGGCCCTTGGATTATTCGCAATTCTCCTATCATTCTCACGAAATGGACTCCTGACGTGCTATTGTCCAAGAGTGAGGTTACTAAAGTGCCCGTATGGATTAAATTGCATAACGTGCCGTTACTTGCATATTCGGAAGACGGGTTGAGCCTTATTGCTACTCAGGTGGGTAAGCCGATTATGCTAGATGCTTTTACTAGTTCCATGTGTGTTGATTCATGGGGTCGCATAAGTTTTGCACGTGCTCTTGTGGAATTATCATCAGATTCTGAGCTTAAACATGTGGTGACTATGGCGATCCCTAAAGAGGACGATAGTGGATTTATCACGACAAGTATCAAGGTGGAATATGAATGGAAGCCTCCACATTGTGCGGAATGCAAAGTGTTTGGGCATGTTACTGATGGTTGTCCTAAGAGTGTTAAGGAGCATAATGATGTTGCTCCCACCTCGAATTTGGAAGAACCTAATGATGGTTTTAAGGTGGTGCAGAATCGTAAGGCCAAACCCAAAGGTACGAAGATGTCTAGTGGTATTAATATGGGTAAAGGTCCTAGATTTGCACCTAGGAAGCAGGTATATGTTGCAAAGACGAAGACACCGGAAGCTGTTAGTGGTAATGCTAAAGGTACACCTATTACTACTTCTAACTCTTTTGGGACTCTTGAGGTGCAAGATGAATCGGGCATCCCAAGTACGGTGGTTGATTTTACTACTGACGAGGCGAAGACTGGGAAGTCTTCTGGTACTACTAAGGAAGCAGGTATTGATGGTTCTCGGGGGATGGACTCTCGTGTTGATATTGGTGCGGCTTCTAAGCCTCCGGAGACTGTGATTTCTTCTGCTACAAAGGTTAGTAATCCGTTTTCTAAAGTTGGGAATGTGACATGTTCTGACAGTGAAGAGGATGAGGTTTTGGAGCCAGATAACCCTATGGCGTCATTTTTGGCTTCTGGGGGTGGTGGGGGTTTTGATCTTGAAGATTTTGATGAGTATACTGAGCAAGTGTATGATCTACCGAGACACTTGGAGGATATGTGTGACATGTATGATGTTAGTCTCTTAGGACGTGGTAGGAAGTAAATTTGGTTGTTTGATAGTTCATAAGATTGGCATGTCTTTCTTATGTAATTATTTTGGTTAATTGCACTTTTAGTGTGTGTCTGTTGCCCATGTAACGGGCCGAGGTGAGAGATTCACTCTCATCCGTTGTACTTAAACTTTTTTTGGTTAATAAACTTTACCAGGGTGCAGGATTACTCCCCTTTACCCATGAAACCCTAATTTATTATAACTACGATTTTTCATAAATAGTAAAGTACAACATTTTATATCTAGAGTACAAGTCATTTAAGCATGGGTACAAGTCCTTAATGCATAAAGCTTAGTGTTTACATAAAATCACATTATAAACCTCAATGTACCTACCTTAAAGCACATGATACAAACCTATATTGTACAAGCCCTTAAAATTGACTTTCCTAAATTTTCAAACCTAATGTACAACTCTCTAATGCTTGTGGTACAAGTATCCTATGCATAAAGGTTACTTATTTAATATACATAAGCTACATTAACCTAAGATTAAATTTAAATACATAAACTAACTTCACATAAGCCCTAAAACTAAGTTACTACTTCACCTAGACTCCATGTACAACACACTAAGCCCTAGGTACTACCCTCTATGCCTAACGCCCCCCCCTGTTGGAAAATTTAGTGCACTTGTGGGATTAGTTCACACCTTGTAATGGGTTAGGAGGTACGGAGTGTACACCCATTAGGTCCATGAACACCCTGACTCTTGTAGTGGTTTGTATTGGTAGTGCTAGTAGAAAGTACTGCTTGTGGAAAGTACTGCTTGTGTTTCCACTGATAAGTAGTGTTTCCACTGATAAGCAGTGTTTCCACTGAAGCTTGTGGATTCCACTGAAGCAGTGTATCCACTGATAGCACTATGAAAGTACTGATGAAAGTACTGCTTGTAACGGTTTTGACCTATTCAAGTGGCAGTTTCAACTGCTTAATGACCACGTTTAATTGGTCATGTAACCACTAACGGCTATAATGAGGATGATTATGAGGCTATTAATGGGCCGATTAAGACTCATAATTCCATTTTGATTAGCTTAGAGTAAACTCCTATAAATAGGAGATCTGATTATGCATGAAGTACAGACAGAAAACCATTAACACTTATTAGCGCAAGGGTTATAGAATTGTGCCTAATTCCATAACTGCATTTGGTCTTATCCCAAGTAGATATTCGTGTAACCCAGGCATTAGGGTCGAATAGTTTACTTTGGAAAGTGATCACACGATTCTAAGTGATATCCGGTAACCACTTTGTGGTATTTGTTTCTGCTGAATAGTTGCTTGTTTCAGCTGAAGTTGATTATCTAACCCTGCTACTGGGCTTACAACACCAACACCCCCCCCCCCCATGTTACCTTAGTTAAAATTGAACTAGACATTTACCATATACTACATGTAATTACCCTAACCACCAATATTTACTTACACCAAAAATTAACACATCACCTTGTCCCTTGAGAAGAATACCTTAGACAAATATTGTAGGAGGTTTTCTTGGCTAAAAACACCACCACATCACGCCACCCTCATCACCATCAACAAGCACCACACAACTCCAAAGCACTACCTCACCATGTCTCCTACTTTCATAACATGGTGACTACAACTTTCTTGAAGCCTTAATCCTTTCATCTATATATAGCAACACACATTGCCCATTTTATATCATCACCATTCGAACACACACACACCCCTATATTCTGATTTGGAGTCCCAAAGTGAAGGAAGGAAGAAGTCTTGTTCAACTTAGAAATCCATTTGGTCTCATTTTGTTCTTGTCAAATCCCGAGCATGTATGTCTATTAAACTCATTCTATTTCGTTTTAACTTTTAATATCAAGTACATACTCTTAAAAAGGATTTTATAAGGAAAACATAGCAATTTGAATCACTTAAAACGAGTACACGAATCAAAAGTTATGACCAAATGAAGTTACCAAAAATATGTCCGAAACTTTCTGTGGCAGAAGGATCGAGCACGCGAAACGAGGCATTTCTGGTCCGTTTCATAAAAAGTTAAAGCACGATAGTTGTCCGGAACGATGTTTTCTTCAAAAACTCAGGAGCACGGGTCTAGAAAAGGCATAACGAAGTCATAATTTAATAAAAATTCCAACAACTGTTATATATATGTTACAAAAACAGCCAGCCCCCTACTTGCGCACCATTTATTTACATCATGTCAAAGGTATTAGGGTCAACCAAATTACCGTTGTAAACACCACCTAGGACACTCCAAAACTCCCCCATAACCCGGTTGAAAAGCCTAGTCGCCATGCTTAAAAACAGCCCTTCATTATGGTTAAAAGTCCTAAACATCAAAAGTAGTTTATAACAGGTATGTGGGGAAAACTCGGGATTTTTGATAAATTTGATTATGAACTATCTTAGAAACATTAGAAATGAGTAAAACAACATTTCACAAGTTTGCATGCAAAAGACATAAAGTTTTATGGTTTAAAAACGAGAATTGCAATTTGGCAAGAATAGCCTAAGTAGCCCTTTTTCCGTAGTTAATATCTTGCAAATTAAAGGGTTGCAAAGTACGAGATTTACACCGTTTTAAAGGGCTCGCTGCAAGGATTTTAACGCCCCAATAATATCTTAAAAAGTACTTGTAGTCTCTTTTATAATCAGCCACAAAGTAGGTGACTCGCGGACTTTTTCATAAAAAGGCCTTGAGTGCACTTTTCAATAATTGAGTCGTAGGAGTTATAGGATGATGGGTAATGACTTAAAAAGAGTTAATAAACATATTACCATGTTCCTAGATGACACCGTAAAAGTTAATGGGTTAAAAATGAAATTTTCTTAAAACGCTTCGTGGCCAAGTGGCCATGTTCGTGGACTTGTATCTTTCTAATCAAAGACAACTAGGATATGAGACCTATACCATTTAGAAGAGCTTAAATCAAAGTGTTTAAAGGGTTAAATGCGTTGTAAAAACACTAGCTTTCCTCGTGTAAAATTTGCCCTTGTTTGGCCCTGTTATCTCCCAAAACCAACAAAAGGCACCTAACCCTCCTACTTTAGAGAATCATTGCGACCAAACCGTAAGAGCTTAAGACCTCTAGTTTGAACCATTAGAAAGATCACCGGAAAAACTCTTGAAGGGATCAAGAACGTAGTAAAAACCTCTTAAGGTCTCGCTTTTATTTACCCGCACTTTTATCCATTTAGACCAAAAACTAGTAAATTTTTCTTATAAAATTTCAAGCATAAAAATTGTAATTTTTGAAAGATAAGGTTTTTCTTGGACTAAAAATGTAATTTCTGCAAGGTTAATTATACAAGGGCTGATTTTGTCAATAACCCATAGTTGAGGGTTTAAAGTGTCATTTTGAAAGTGCAAGGGTAAAAGCTGTAAATATTTAAAATTGTAAATCATAACATTTTGGAAACATAGTATATTTAACAACCTCGGTTTCGATAAAATTTAATATCCATCATCCGAGCCATAAAAATAAGAAAGATAAGTATTGCTAATTTTTGAAGAGACTTCATGTTACCTAACTATCGATAAAGCATCGTTATCACATAAACTTGAATTCGAATACTAAAAACATGACATACTAACTCAGGTCATGAGTCGGAGCAGTTTATCAACTACTTAATTTGTTTTCCATCCAGACTACTGTAACATCGAGGTGAGTCATAGCCCCAACTCTTGTTTAAATGTTTTATACTATTTTTGGGGGAGATACATGCTCAACTACTTGCTTTATTTTAACTTCTACATATTACCGTGAGTTCCTAACCCCATTTTTATATTTTTTTACTAATGCTTTGGGGGAGATACATGCTCAACTAATTGTTTTTACTTTTATAAGTACTTTAAAAACTTTTACATATTACTGTGAGTCCGTAGCCCCGTTTTTATACTTGTTTATTAATGTTTTGGGGGAGATACATGCTCAATTACCTATTTTTACTTTCACAAGTATTCTAAAGCTTTTACATACTACTATGAGTTCATAATCACACTTTATACGTGTAACAATTCGCATTTTCAGGTCACTATTCATTTTTACTATTCACTATTACTATTCATTTTTACTATTCATCATATTTTGGGTCATTATTTAAACTCAACCTTTTTCCCGAAAATTACTATTCACAAATTACTATTCACGAGTTACTATTCACCGTAATTTTTATTATTTACTGATTTCGCCTAAATTGAACAAGTAAATACTTTTACACAATTTTCATGCATAAACAATGTACTCTGTACTCATAATATATAAAAATCTAGTTACTA
The DNA here is from genome assembly GCA_019973895.1 of Chrysanthemum seticuspe. Lineage (NCBI taxonomy): Eukaryota > Viridiplantae > Streptophyta > Magnoliopsida > Asterales > Asteraceae > Chrysanthemum > Chrysanthemum seticuspe. The sequence continues at coordinate 218,524,671 of BPTQ01000008.1, read as the reverse complement.
TTTATAAATATCTAGATATTTTCAAAAATATCTAAACACTATTCATCAAAATATCTAAACACTATTCATCAAAATATCTAGATATTTTCAGATATTTTCCCTATAAATATAAAGAAAACTAGTTCATTTTATTTCACAGAAAAACACACACATTTCCCCCTCCTCCTTGATGTCGCAACCCTCCATACACCCTCCATACTTGATTTTCAGGCTCCGAGTTATACACATAAGTTGAAGGCATAAGAATTCTCTAAGTAAAAATTAAGTTTATTTTGTATTTCCGCGGTTGGATTAAGAGCTACACAATGGTGGGTTGAAGCTGTGAGTCCCAGGAAATTCTCAAAACTTTTGCAAGGATAGATCGGGCAATATTAAAGATGGGTTTTTGTTTTTGAAGCTATTGGAATAGTTATGGGGTAGATATGAGGTAATTTAGAGGTTTTTATAGTTTAGGAAATGGATTTTTGAATTTAGATGCGGAAGCGCTACCCAATTTTCTAGTATCATTCATCAGTTATTATCAGGTGAGTTCGTAGCCCCACTTTTACTCGCTTAATTGTTTTACAAACTCTTTGGGGGAGATACATGCTCAAACATTTACTTTATACTTTTTACAAATACTTGATTGCATTATACATGATTGCATTATACTTGATTGTGTTATATACTTGATTGCGTTATACTTGATAAGTCGATGGTAAGTCTCCCAATATACACGGAGCAGTCCCCTCGTAAACTTGATAAGTCGATGGTAAGTCTCCCAATATACACGGAGCAGTCCCCTCGTTCACATGATAAGACGATGATAAGTCTCCCAACGTACACGGAGCAGTCCCCTCGTTCGACGATGATAAGTCTCCCAACATAAACGGAGCAGTCCAACTTGAAAGTCTCCCAATATAGACGGAGCAACACTAAGTGCAATAATGTGAACTATTATGTCTGTATGTGTGCTTAACTATAATATGTACTATATTTTAGCAGTGGGTTGTAAACACACAGGTTGCAAGTTTTGTATGGGCGGAACTTGGAACTGAGTGGATTTACAATGCCTTTGCTGTGTGAACATTCTTTAAAGGCTTTTCAACTTATTCAAAACAAACTCTATGAACTCACCAACCATTGTGTTAACACTTTAGCATGTTTATCTCAGGACATAAGACGATAGCTGTTGCATGGAACTTAGAGTCGCACGACATATTTTGAAGACTTATGCTTTTCTCATTTACCATTCGAAACATTTATGTATTATACTTTGGGACCTCATTGTTTGTAACTCTTATTTCATTAATCGAATGGTAAGTTTTCAAAACGTCTCATTTAGAGGTCGTTTTCTATAACTTGTACTTTGTATTATGAAGTAGCACCCCAATGACACAATCTTCCGCTGCGGTATTTTGGGGGTGTTACAGATTGGTATCAGAGCATTAGTTATAGAGAACTAGGTTGCATTTAAGAGCCTAGACTATAACTGCTTTATCCGTTAAGACTCTCCACTATAATTGCCTTACACACACTTCGTGCGCATATGCTTCTTGTTAGTTGTTTGCTTAGATCCACGTTGTTTTGATGATATGACTTTAGTAATAATAAGGAAACCACATAATTTAATCGAGTCATTAAAACTATGGAGCTCAGTAATAACTAATTATTTAACTTGATCTTGTGACAGTTCTTGTTTGATGAGACATGAGATTTGAGTTAAATAATATTATTACTTAGCTTTAGACATTTGATGACTTGGTTATCTTATTATCTGCAAGAGAGTTTTGTATCGGGAAATCTTAAGTAGGAAGATTTATAATCTCCTTATTTGAATGGATTAGGACGCCTCTTTATTCAAATAGAGAAATTATAAACCACCGAACCATAAGTTTATAATCCATTACTTACATAAATTTGGACGCTTCTTTATGTAAGTAATGAATTATAAATAAGTGGGCTTATTTTCATCCGATATGATTCCCTAACCACATTATGGGTGTATTACAATGTAACCCATACACTATTCCTATTAAATAAGAGAGAATCCCACTGTTTTAGAGACCACACTTTTCTTAGACACGCTATAAGTAGTTAACATCAACAGAACTTCGGGACGAAGTTCCCTTAAGGGGTAGAGACTGTAACAATTCGCATTTTCGGGTCACTATTCATTTTTACTATTCACTATTACTATTCATTTTTACTATTCATCATATTTTGGGTCATTATTTAAACTCAACCTTTTTCCCGAAAATTACTATTCACAAATTACTATTCTTTTTTTTGGGTAAAGGGGTTTACCCCGGTAAATATATAACCAAAAAATAATGTTAAGTACAAATGGAATGTGGCTGAAGTACCACATTAACCTCAAGCAAAGAGCTTGATAAAACTAGTGTTTATGACATGCCATAAACACAACAAACCTAGCCTTAATACATCAACAAACTAGGCATAAACAAGTAAAAAAACTTGTAACAAGCGAGCATCCCGCATCCAGCCACTCCACGAATTACTATTCACGAGTTACTATTCACCGTAATTTTTATTATTTACTATTCACGAGTTACTATTCACAGTAATTTTTATTATTTACTGATTTCGCCTAAATTGAACAAGTAAATACTTTTACACAATTTTCATGCATAAACAATGTACTCTGTACTCATAATATATAAAAATCTAGTTACTATTTATAAATATCTAGATATTTTCAAAAATATCTAAACACTATTCATCAAAATATCTAAACACTATTCATCAAAATATCTAGATATTTTCAGATATTTTCCCTATAAATAGAAAGAAAACTAGTTCATTTTATTTCACAGAAAAACACACACATTTCCCCCTCCTCCTTGATGTCGCAACCCTCCATACACCCTCCATACTTGATTTTCAGGCTCCGAGTTATACACATAAGTTGAAGGCATAAGAATTCTCTACGTAAAAATTAAGTTTATTTTGTATTTCCGCGGTTGGATTAAGAGCTACACAATGGTGGGTTGGAGCTGTGGGTCCCAGGAAATTCTCAAAACTTTTGCAAGGATAGATCGGGCAATATTAAAGATGGGTTTTTGTTTTTGAAGCTATTGGAATAGTTATGGGGTAGATATGAGGTAATTTAGAGGTTTTTATAGTTTAGGAAATGGATTTTTGAATTTAGATGCGGAAGCGCTACCCAATTTTCTAGTATCATTCATCAGTTATTATCAGGTGAGTTCGTAGCCCCACTTTTACTCGCTTAATTGTTTTACAAACTCTTTGGAGGAGATACATGCTCAAACATTTACTTTATACTTTTTACAAATACTTGATTGCATTATACATGATTGCATTATACTTGATTGTGTTATATACTTGATTGCGTTATACTTGATAAGTCGATGGTAAGTCTCCCAATATACACGGAGCAGTCCCCTCGTAAACTTGATAAGTCGATGGTAAGTCTCCCAATATACACGGAGCAGTCCCCTCGTTCACATGATAAGACGATGATAAGTCTCCCAACGTACACGGAGCAGTCCCCTCGTTCGACGATGATAAGTCTCCCAACATAAACGGAGCAGTCCAACTTGAAAGTCTCCCAATATAGACGGAGCAACACTAAGTGCAATAATGTGAACTATTATGTCTGTATGTGTGCTTAACTATAATATGTACTATATTTTAGCAGTGGGTTGTAAACACACAGGTTGCAAGTTTTGTATGGGCGGAACTTGGAACTGAGTGGATTTACAATGCCTTTGCTGTGTGAACATTCTTTAAAGGCTTTTCAACTTATTCAAAACAAACTCTATGAACTCACCAACCATTGTGTTGACACTTTAGCATGTTTATCTCAGGACATAAGACGATAGCTGTTGCATGGAACTTAGAGTCGCACGACATATTTTGAAGACTTATGCTTTTCTCATTTACCATTCGAAACATTTATGTATTATACTTTGGGACCTCATTGTTTGTAACTCTTATTTCATTAATCGAATGGTAAGTTTTCAAAACGTCTCATTTAGAGGTCGTTTTCTATAACTTGTACTTTGTATTATGAAGTAGCACCCCAATGACACAATCTTCCGCTGCGGTATTTTGGGGGTGTTACAATACGTTTTGCTACAAACATGAACACAAGTACTATCTGTATGCTATCCTAATTGTTATTGCTTAAGTTACTTACACCTGCCACTAAAAGTCCCTCATATCATGAACCATTAATCACTTGCTAGTGAACGCGAATATAGTGAATACTATTGGCAGTTGACGCCCCATTTGTGTTAGCCGGATAGGTAACCAAATGCACTTTATTTGAGAATACTAGGAGAATGGCAAGCTCCTACCAGAGGGCATTGTTGCTCACATCATTACCATGATGTCTGTAACTTACGTCATTATTATGATGCGTTCGTGTTAAGGTTTGCGTTCATGAGACTTAAGGCAATATATACTGTGTTGCAATGATACAAATGCTGCAACTACTGAATTTATGGGTACAACAACATGGCCCAACCTTGAAACGTGTGTTCAACTGATTACTAAACAAACGAACTATGGGTGGATAACAACGTAACCCACTACTTATTTCATCGATATTGGTATTTATTACAATAATCGCTCAAACTCGAAACTACTGAACTCAATTGTTTTACCTATAAACTCTATGAAGTCACCAACCTTTGTGTTGACACTTTTAGCATGTTTATCTCAGGTTCATAATTTACGAGGATGGCACGGATACTCAAGAAGGCTATATTATCATTCGAAAACGTATTTAATAAACTGTAAAACCACTGGGACCTAATTTTGTAAACTCTGATATTTATATAAATCGAATGATAAATCTTTTAAAACGACTCAATTAGGGTTCGTTTTCTATTGTTATAACTGTTGTGCCATGAAGTAACACCCAGTTTGAAATTCCGCTGCGTATCACGAAATTTTGGGGGTGTTACAAGATCAGACGACGTCTTTGCTGAAGCCTGATGGCATCACAACTACAACGTGACGTCGTCCCATCGATAACTTGGCCAAGACGAAAACCCTAATGACGGCGATCTGACGGCGTCCCACCTATAAGGCGACACCGTCGCAAGTGTAAATCTATATATAGAATTTGATTTTTCTGTATTTTGGGAGGTAGACTTTTGGAGTAAAAACCCTAAACATTTATAGTCCGACTTGGACAGTATCTTAGGGTCCCAAAGCCTATTTTACATATCAAGATAAGTGTTTTAATCCATTAGTATCATTATGTCTTTCATTTATTGTGTGTATGCTTGCTTGTTTAACATATCTAGCTAAATTTCTTATGTGTTTACTTAGATCTATGAAACCTAGTTCTTAATTATTGATTGGTTGTCTCTTATCTTAATTGTAATTGGCTTAGGAGTGCACTAGTCTATCTTTGTGTTTAAATGCTTGAATAATCTTTGTGAACATTAGTTTATGAATCACTTAGAGGATTTCGTAATCTAAACATCCAAAGATAACCTTAGAGTTAGTTTATGATTAATCTAGAGGATATCGTAGGCAATAACCTAAAGGTATTCTCAAAGAGTTAGGACAAAGGCACACCCTACGACCTTAGAAAACACAACGCGTTAAGAATAAGGAGATGACAATTCAACCAACAATAAAAGATACATAGTGAGTAATAGTATCTAGGTAAACACATTTTTAATCATCATACGAGCACACAATCAAAAAGACATAGCTACCCGTAGTAATAGATAAGTAGAATAGTAGAAGTAATCGGTAGAAGTACCACCCCTAAACCAATTGCCCCGAGATTTTACCCTCAGCTTTCTAAAAAACCAATAAAAGATAAAAAAAAAAAAAAAAAAAAAAAAAAAAAAAAAAAAAAGAACCATCCTCAACCCCACCTTAGCGTAGTACACTTCTTTCTAGCATTCCTATTCCCCTAGAGAACGATATCAATACCCGAGGCTTACCTAATACTACACTAAAACGATTAGGTTAACTGCCTAGGGTATTGAAAAACTTGCTCGACGAAAAGGAAGTTCCTTTGACCCTGAACGTGCTTCATACGCGCATCAACTTTTCATTGTTAATACAAATAAAAACGTTATTTTCATCACTTGCATAATGTCTCTTGAATACTAAAGGTAATGAATAATTAATATGCTTTCTCGGGTATATTCAAATGAAGCCACATTGAATTAGGAGCGTTTGGGTTATCTCTTGCCTTTTGCCAAACACTACCAATAAAAACCATTTTATGCATAAAATGAGTCGAGATAACCGCAACTCCAAACTGTTTTCATATAGGCACACACTAGAACAAAAACGCTAAGTTTGTTTTTGTTTTCACTAAAACTTATAAATTCTTTCTCATAGGAACAAACATGGTAGCCGTAAAATTTTACGATCACAAGGACACTCTTAACTACATCCCTCAACATCACAAAACCAAGGGCCTTACCAAAGAACAAGTTGAAATCTTTAAGATCTAGAGAAAAGGTATTTCCATGAGGGTAGGACCATTCATTCATCTTTTGTCGACGGAACTAATCTCCGTCAAGAACAAGCCACTATCAACTTCGATTGTCTCCTTGACATCGATGAACCAATTTTCCCTAGGTTTGTCCTAGAATTCTATGCTAGTGTTGTTTCTTTCACAAATGAGGATGATCAAATGGCTCTTAGGTTTAGGATCAACCAAAATGACTGCACCATTTCTCTCAACCAATTTGCTCAAGTGTTAGGAATTCCTTGCCTTGGTACGTGTCTTTACTTGGATAAGTGGTTACTCAATATCCTTAATGTTATTCATGACCGCTCTCTTCCCTAACAAACTCCTTTGGTAGATAAGGACGTCATTCGTGAGCACCGCTTTAATGAAAGGGTAGCACCAACCCGCCTCACTCGAGCAGGAAAGGAAGTCAACCGAGATCTATACGGTATGGAACTCAATGAGCTCAAGCCTCAATTCAAAAAGTGGGAGGAACTCCTTAGAGCCAATGTCTTTAGCACCATAGGAAATATAGACCACATCAATGCTTGCCTTTGTCACATGCTCTACAGGAGGGCTTGTCCACTCGTCAACCATTCAACTTAGCTTACTACATTGCTAGGAGAATGGTAGACATCCCTACTCAAGGCTTCGTTGCTCTTCCATACGGGATGCTACTCATACGTCTTTATAGAGCTTTTGCACCCATTCCACCGAGTCCAAAAGGGTTGAAACTAGATTATTCTCTCATCCCTCACATATTTGTGTCCTTGAGTAATGAACGAGTGTCCAAGACTAAGGCAAAAGGAAAAAGGCCAAAACCTCCAACTCCTTCATCATCATCATCAAATAGCTCCGAATACGGTCTCCCCAACTCTAGGCTACAACCTCATGAGTACTATGCCTCTCTTCCTGAGATTAAGAACAAAACGGCGGAGTTCAAGCGAACCAAAGGGATGTCCAAGTGCCTTGGAAGGATTATGACTAAGATTTACAAAAAGTTGGATAAGTGAGGTTTAAGAGGGTGTTTGGAACAAGACAAGAAACAATGATTTATGATATTATTTATATGTTTTCGCTTCGTAGGATGATAAACTAACTTAAACCATTGATGTATGCTAACCGATTCATGCAGGGGGATATCACACGGGTGTTATCAAATTTTACCCATTTTCACTTTTAAGTAAAAATCATTAGCCCTTGTTGAAATTTGATGCTCCACTATATTTGTATATGCGTTATTGCTTGTTCCTAACTAGAAATAGTTATTGCCATATGTTTTAAGAAAAATTTCAGGTTTTGGAAAAGTCCCCGAGGGTTAAAAATGTGGTCTGTGAACTTTTCTGCACTCCACGGATCAGACAGCACCAATTTTTTAGTTGCGTTTTAGTGCCGCCAAACCTGTACAGACGGACCTAAAATTTGGGTTCCGTCTGTACAAATTTTTGGTGTCGTGGCTTCCCTAGGTAAATTACTGAATTTCGCTAATTTTCACATTCCAATTTACCAAAAGTTGCTTCTAGGATAGTTTTTACTGCTTTTTATCCATATTAGAACTATTTTAACACACTTAGCCATATAGGATGTCCATTTCCCACCAAAATTCAAAATTTTCAAAAATTCACCCAATGAACCCTTTTTCATAAAGGAAGGAACCAAAAATTTGGTTCCTTGTAATCCGTGGGTGATCTGACTCTCAAGATCCTACAATCATTAGAACACATTTATTGCATATCTTTATCTCTTCACTCAAACCTTCTTGTATGGCTTGACTTAGATGATATGACTAGCATTAAAAACTCTTCCAAATTATTAGAAACCTCCTTTCTTCTATGGTTTAACTTCAAATCAAACACATTTCTCCATAATTTCATAATCCTATAAATTAAGAGCTTCTAAGATGATCATCCTCACACCTTTCCAATTTCTCTCATCTTTTACTAGAACAAGTTTAAGCAAAAATGACTAAGTCATCCACCTCTTCTCCATCAAATAAACCATGTAAGAAAACGGCTAGAATGAGTGTTAGACCATGTTGCTTTGTCAACATGATCTCATCTTCCGATTCTTCCCCCTAACCATCTCATCTCCCATAAGAGATGAGAACTTTCTTACTTTGACCACTTCTACACCACCTCCAAAATCACCTATTGTAATCACCACTCCACCACCAACAAAAACTCCCATTGCCACCTCTCCGTCACCGGCTCCAATCCAAACATCCAAATCACCAACGCCTATATAATGATTGGTATATGATGTGCTTATTGATTTTCGAAACCCTATCTTTAGGGTTTCATTTTTTATTTTTACTTGGGTGTGATCTACGGATCTGATTGTTAAGGTTTTGTTCCTGGTACGTTCCTGATGGATTTGGTTGATGTGGTCGTGGGTTTTGGGAGAGATCGTGTTTGTTAGGGTTCTTGTAACCCTATGCTTTGTTTGGTCATGATTCGGCTGTATGGATGGTGGGGATCGTGGCTGATTTGGTGAAGGTCGGTTAGGGTTTTTGCTTAAATCCTATTGATCGTGTGGCAGTTTGGTCGATTAGATGTCATGAAACCCTAACTTTTTAGAGTTTGTTTATCTTTGTCTGCTACTCGATGCAAGTTACAACCGATTGGTGCTGATTTATTTTTCCCTATACATTTGCCATCTTTAGGGAGGTGAAATGTTGGTAATCGGTTAGGGTACTGTGTTATGTTGAGGATTCATCTTCTTTAATGCATGTTGTGCGTATATTGCTGCATATACAGTACGTTGCTGTTTTGTTTGGCTATGTGATGCATACCAAGGGATGTTAGAATGTTATTAACTCTATGTGATCGAGGCTAGTGATCATGTGGTTGCTTCGGGCTGCTGTTGTCATATGAGTGTTTTGCATGCAAATTGATGAATTATTGAAGCTGCTGTTGCGTAGGTTTTCTATGTGGTTTGATAACCTATATGATGTGTGATGCTTGCCATTGGAAGTTAGGGATTGATAACCGTATGTTGGTATCTAATGGGTCTGCTACTCATGCGGATTGGTTTTAACAACTTATTTTGCTAATAGACCTGTTTGGAAGTTGTGTGCATGGTTTCTTTTCCTACTTTTTGTGAACTGAATTCACATTTGATGATATATGAGTGAGGAAGATTCATGTTGTAGATGGAAGTTAAGTTTTGGGGGCACTTGTTCAAAACCCCAATCACACAATCACGGATTTCTTGCATTCTCTTTCATTTTGGAGTCTCGTGATTGTCTATGATGGAAGTTAGGAATTGGGATATCCTATGTACATCCGTTAATGGTCATCATGCTTGGTGCTTCTTTCTCAAGATTGATGATCCATGTGTGGGCTAGTTGGAGGTTTCTTCATGGAAGTAGGTGGACCGACATAGTGATTTAGAAGGCTCAAGTACATTTCTTGAGTTGTATTGTATTGTTTTATTTACTTTTGTCATTTGTGGTTGGTTCATTTTTGTAAGTTATAAGAATGGTATGTCATTCTTATATTTAAGTTTGTAAGTGTCCTAAGGGACTGAGATGAGGGAAATCACCCTCATCCTTTGTACCTCAAGGTTTTTTGGAGTAATGAATTTTACCGGGGTGAATTAACCCTTTTACCCAAAAAAAAGGCGGTTAGATAAAACAGATGAGCACCAAAGTCGAAACCCTAAATCAAATTAGGGTTCCGGCCAGAAAATAGAGAAATCCATGAATAATATAGGAAAATTCGTATCCAACCACCCTTATAGGAATATCTAGCCCCCAAATCGTATTGCATACCCTAAGAGAAGGATAGAGAGGACGATTGGTAGTAGATTTTGGCCGGACAAAGATTGAAGGGTATTTGTTGGAAGTTAAGTTTGAAAGGTCTTGTTCAAAACCCTTTGTATCATCATGTTGGTTCGATCAAATTCGATTTGCTATGGATTCCACTCTTATCAGGTTATTAGATTATGCTTCATGCATAATACTAATAGAAGTCGCAAATGGATTTGTTTTGGAATATGCACTTGGAAGTTGGGGAAACTTGGTTATGGGTTTCTTCATGTACAAGATCTGGATCGCTAAGATGACGAAGAAAACTCAAGGTTTTATTTGAGTTGTAATGTATTGTATTTTATTTTTAGTCATTGTTAGTTATTTGGATTTGTAAGTTATAAGAATGGCATGTCATTCTTATATAGTGGTTTGGTCGTGTCCTAAGGGACTGAGATGAGGGATTCACTCTCATCCATTGTACTTCAATGTTTCTTTTTGTTTATATACTTTACCAGGGTGCAGGATTACTCCCCTTTACCCAAAAAAAACATCCAAATCACCATCACCTCCTAAATCTCCAAATCTCATACCATTAGAATTATTCTTCAAACCACCTACATCTCCAAACCCTTTTTTGGAGGACTTGGAGGACTTACCTCCTAGGCCCAATAATCCACCTCCACTACCATCCTTTGGTACAATTGAGCGAATCGCTCATGAGTCACCACGCCCATCCTTTGATCCAAACGCCCCGTTAGAACCTCAACCTCGCCTTTTCCATCCACTTCACAATGACATTCATGGACCTTTGTATGGGGACCATGCCCTACGTCCAACATCGTTGTCTCCTCATATCAAGGACATTGATGAATCCATGTGGGAAGATCACCCACATTCCAAAGCGGAGATAGAGGCCGAACTAAACCACCTCCACAACTTCTCCAATATGGTGGATTCTCACCTTAGTGAAGCTATGCAAATCTAAAATGCTTTGCTCTCCTCCCTAATCACTCCAACCACCAACAACAACAACTCCACAATTCCACCACCACAAAACATGAACCCTATTTCCCACCTAGACACAGTTACTCAAATTGTGAGCGGACCGCCCACATTAGCGAACGGACACGGGTGATGGTCCATGAGCTCCAAGATGAAATGAGGTTTATCCTCAACCACATCCTAGAGCGAATCAACGCTCTTGCTCATCCACCACCTCAATAAGAGGGTCCTAGTTTTTCTTTTAAAAATTCTAAGTTGTTTTTTTATTTTCTAGGATTTTTTATTTTGTTTTATTTTTCTAATTTTTTAGGATATTCTTTATGTACTAACACATACATTGTGTTTCATTTCATGATTTTCAAATCATGAAAATTTTAACAAATGAATGTTGTTGCTTATATAGTTATTGATTGTTACTTGGTGATTGGAAATGCTTATATCTTTGTGATAATGCTTATTACTAACATCTTTTTTGTAGCTTTTTCACAATCCATGTATCTTTCTCTTGGCACCCAATTTAGGGGGAGCATTGGCCAAAGGGGAGATAATGGCTCGGGCTCATTACATCTTCCGCCTCGCCTTTTCTTTTTGTTTCGACAAAAAGGGAGAGAATATTATAGAACTTGGCCTTTGACTTTCTAAAAAGTCAACTGCATACTTTGACTTTCTAAAAAGCCAACATCATACTTTGACTTATGTCAACTGCATACTTTGACTTTCTAATAAGTCAACATCATACTTTGACTTATGAAAAGTCAAAATTGTTAAAGACCAAATAATTGGACAAACTAGTCATAAGATAAAATAAACTTTTTATTATCAACTTTATCTAACTCACTAGTTCTTTCAAGTTCTAAATTAATCTCATATTTTTATAACTCTTGTACAACTTTACAGCCTTTATAAAAATAAAATTTATGTTTTGTTCTCAACAAAAAGGGGGAGATTGTTAATATAAATATCGTCATTAAACGTTATTTATATTTTATGATCTTTACCTAAGTTTTGTTAACGACAAAAGTAATTTTAATTTTTGTAAAGTATAAAGCTTGTCAAGATTAATAGATATTAAAACAAGTGTTCCTTAAATAAAATCTTCATCACTCAAGCATTTATATTTTGATTAGTCATATATCAATTAACTTTGATATCCTTCTAAACCATAATGTATGTCAACATTTTTTAGATCAAGTATGTTTTAGTTTCTTAAAACAAAACATTACATATGTATTTACATTTAACATGTTATTTCTAAAAATAGAAAACAACATATGACATCATGTGGTGCATCATTGAAATCTCTGGAGGATTTCATAAGATATTTTAGTTAGATTTCGACTCTACATATCTTACATGATCTTGGCTAGATTTGGTTGACTTTGGTAAGATCTTTGTAATCTTGCTGTTAGACCGGCGACACCAAAATGATACACGGGCGGAACCCTCATTTTGGTTCCGTGGTCCGTGGCGACAACAGAACAGTTTGGCTATAAATAGCAAGCCAACCCAAGTTGTTTTCTAATCCCTTTCTAGCATAATCACATACATTCCTTCTCTCTACTATTTCTAACTCAGTTTCATATCATTATAGTGATCCTCTTTTGTAGCAAAGAAGATCAAGGCATAATCAAGCTTCAACAAATAGTTGAAGTCTTGTTTGTTTTGTTGTTGTATGATCTAGTCTTGTTTATACATCATTGTTGTACCAAACCATCTTAAACTTCTGAGTGTGAGTGGTTAGTATTTTAGTCCTTAAAATACATAGTGTGTGTGGGAGTGGTTGTACCATTGTAAAAGAACTCGACATCTAGCTTTGTGTCAAAAATAGTGTGTAAGCAAAGTGTAAAGGTTTCTCCGCCGGTTAAAGGAGCTTGTTGACTAGTGAAGATAAACTATCGATTTGGAGACTCGGGGAGTGGAGTAGGGCAAGGAAAAAGAGTCATTGTAGACCGAACCACTATAAACAACTTGTCGTGGTTTGATTGTTTCTTTCCTTATTTACTCTTTATATATTTCTTGCATATTTTTTATTATTCACTAGCATATCTTTGATCAATATCAATTGATCATTACAATAAGTTTCAAAACAAAGATTTTAATCGGTAAACTATTCAACCCCCTTCTAGTTTTCCACACCTTCCAACTCCCAAGGTAGACTGTTGGAGCTTCATAATAACACATTATTTTCTCTCACTAGAAGTTCCCATTCTCTCCATCTTTCTCTCTCTAAACTCTCCCTAGTTCGAATCGTGTTAAGTGTGTTTGTGTGTTTATGATAACCAATATGTTACATGTTGCTTGTTCCAACTGTTGCTGATATTCGTATACGACCATCATAAAATCAAAGTCAGTTTCGTCATCTACGTCTGACTAGTGCTGAGGTAATTCGTCACTTTGATTCGGATCCATTGTGAATGAACAAGGTTTTTTTTGTTTGAGAGAAGGTATATAAACTTGACATTGGTCGGTGTAGGGGGTTGAAATGATTTTTTTTTTTTTTTTTTTTTTTTTTTTGGTTTAGCAGCTTAACGCTGCGTTACACTCCTAACCCACCTCATTAACACGAGCTTAACTTAATGGGACGATGTGGTTAACGCACCACACCTTAGAGCGAGCGGTATGTTAACGGGGAAGGGGAGGTTAACCCCTAACGCAGTTGCGTTAAGGGGCGTTAACCACACCCCCATTCGTATTAAGGCCACGTTAACATAGGAGTGTTAGTGGCTTAACGCCACATTAAGGTTGAAACGTGTAAAAATAAATAAAAAAAATTCATTTCACCCCCTAAACCATTTAAAATAAATTTTCACTTTCACCCCCTCAACCTATTCAAATTCAAATTTAAATTTAGCTGGTTAATTCTGAGCGAGATAAATGAAGTTCAAATTTAAAATTTAAAAATCAAATATGAGCGGGATTTATTCAAATTCAAAATCAAAATCAAAACTGCCTATATATACAATTCTATATATACAATTCTACCAGAGTTGTTTAGCACACACAACTCACACACACAAGTTACACACACAACTCATACACACAAAAATGTCTCGCAAAGATTTCTCTCAACAATTCACAAGTCCACAACAACTGCTGGAAACTACCTTTCCAAGTCCACAACAACTGTCGGAAACTACCTTTCCAACTCCACCACAACTGACGGAAACCACCTTTCCAACTCCACCAGAAGAAGTTGAAGTTTAATCAACTCCACCAGAAGATGTCTTTTCGGTTTTCCAACCGGAAAATATACTTGTAAACACTCCACCTCTTAACATCCAATTGTTAACACTCCACCTGTTAACAATCCACCTGCTAACAGTCCACAGGTGGACCTCCAAAATAATCCATTTGGGTTTAGTGAGGCTTACCTTCGTGAACTTGCGCAGGACGAGGAAATTTTTAGAGAGATTATGGAAAATGAGGCACGTGAGGAAGCTGCTCGTTTGGAACAGGAAGCCAGGGAAGCTGAATATCTTAGGCAGAACTACTTTGACATCATGGAAAGTACTTTGCTGGCGAGTTTAATTCCTCTTCGAGTAACGAGGGTTACAACTCAGATGATTCGTATTCTTAATTTGTAGTTTTATTTTCATCAATCTCGTTGTAGTTTTAATGTTTAATGTAATTTGTGTTTAATGTTTAATGTACTTTGTGTTTAATGTTTAATGTTTTTTAATAAATAAAGTGTCTATTTTAGTTTAGGGATTGAATTTGAAAATATTTGAGTTATGATTTAACCTTATAAATGTTATGATAAGGGGTGTTTTTTAATAAATAAAGTGTCTATTTTAGTTTAGACGCTGACGTGGAAAATGTTAAGATTATTATACCCAAGGCTCTTATGCTCTTAGAGCATGTCCAACGATTAACGCCGGAGCCAGCGTTAATCGGCTTTAAACGTTGGGGGATCCGGCGTTATTGGGCGTTAAAGTTCCGGCGTTACTCACTTAACGGGCGTTATTGGTTAAAAAAAATCAAAAAATTTACAAAACACCCCCCCAACGGCTAGTTACCGTTGGGGTTTAAAAAAATTTACAATTTAGCCCCTAAACGTCTAGTTTTATAAAATAAAAAAATCAAAAACATTTTCTTACCACTATAAATACCCAACCAAAACAACATTTTTTTTTCACACTTCCACTACTCAATCCTCTCAATCTTATACTTTCATTCACTGGAAAAAAAATGTCGGGAGGCAACGATGATGCATTCTTTAATCTTCTCGGTGGTGGGTGGAATACCTCAAACCCGGGTTCATCATCAAACCCGAACGCGGGTTCATCTTCAAACCCCAACGTCTCTTTTCCCAACCCACTAGGCTTGTCGAGCCAAGAAATGTGGCAACAACATCAACAATATCTGTATTGGCAACAAAGTCAACAAAGCACCTTAAACACCAACTTTCAAAATCTACAATTCTCACAACACTCACAACATTCACAAACTGAAACACATGATGTTCCTGAGACACCCACGTCACCTCCAAAAAAATCCAAAGGTCGTGTTAAACGAAAGTAAAAAAAATCCAAAGACCCCGAGCCCGAACCAATCGATGATGATGAAAAAGAATTCGCTACTGGGTGGTGGCAACCAGCAGAGGAAGAATTACTTGTCAGGTGTTACATAGCTGTTACGGAGGATCCGAAAGTTGGGCGTGCACAACCCAAAGATACGTTTTGGTATCGGGTCACAAATGAGTTCAATAGACTCAACTTTCAACGACGCAAAAAGGATATGATGTCAAGCAAGTGGAAAACGTTGAACCACTGTTGCACAAAGTTCAACGCTTTTTACAAACGTGCGCAACGGGAACAGAGAAGCGGGGAAAGTGAGATGGATGTCATGAAACGGGCGAAGCAATGGTATCTTGAGGAGCACAAAGCAACACCGTTTGCTCTCGATGAAGCTTGGGAGGTTTTGCGTCAGCATAAGAAATGGGACATGCCGAAACCGGTTGATTTAACCGGCGATGTCCCAATCCAAACAAACGAGGCTTTGTTTGGTCATGATGAACAACCACGCCCCATGGGAAAGAAACATGCTTCCAAGAAAGCAAGATCCGAGAGCACGACAAGTACTGGGGGAGCGAGCACCGGAGGAACAAGATCGTCAAGTTATTTCACTGAAACTATGGCAAACGAGTATCATATCAAACGTGAAACTGCCCAAGCGGCGTATCGGGCCCAACAAATCAAAGATGAAACAATAACAAAGTTGGAAGAGATAAAGTTTTTGATGGTTGATACTGAAGGCAAAGATCCAGATATCGTGGCTTGGATCAATGACGAGAAAGAACGAATCAAAAAAAATATATAACTTGCAACCTCGTCACTAGATTGTCTTCTCGTCATTTCCTTTATGTTGTAACGTTTAATTTGTAGTGTGTTTTTTTTATTTCGTTGTATTTTTTTTAATTTCGTATTGTAATATGTTTTCAAATTTAATGATATGTTTAGTTTTATAAATGAAGTGTTTGTTTTAGTTTAGGGGTGGAAATTGAAAATATTCCATGTTAAAGTTTAACTTGGGATGTTATTGTTGTGGGTGTTTTTTGGGGATGTTAGAGCATGGAGTGTCGTAACGAGCCAAGCTCGCCACTCCAACGTGGATCCCTCGCCACTTCTCGCCGGCGGTCGCCACGACACCAACAAGCCTCGCCGGTGGAGTTTTCGCCACCCCAACGACACGGAAGAAGACAAAACACGTGGCTTTTCTCAATATTTTTGTTCTTCTTTTTTTGTTTTTGTGCTCAGCTTTTTATCTTGTTTAGTGTGTGGGTGTGTGTAAATGTTTGAATGAAGAAGAAGATGAGGGTGGGTAGGTGGGTGGGTGTGTGTAAATGTTATTTGTAACTGTTATCGCTTAAATGTTACAGTATTTGTAAATTTAAAAAAAATAATTTTTTTTAAACTTTTTTTTTATAAAAAAATGTTAAAATGATGGTGGGTGGGGGCCCAAGTGAAGAGGTTTTGGTGTAATTTTATTTAAATGAAATGAATTTTATTTTAATGAAATGAATTTTATTGTGTTAGAAAAATATGAAAAAGAAATAAAATGAGGGTGAGTGGAGCCCAAATGAAGAGGTTTAAGTTAGTTGTGATTGGGGGGTATTTTTAAGTGAGTGTGTTGCAGTGATGTGGAAGTGATGTGGCACAAGTGAGGCCCAAATGAAGAGGTTTGGCTAGCCATGACACCCCTTACTCATAAGGTGAAATGTTAAAGCTGGTGTGGCGCTGACGTGACAGATGTTAAACTTTAACTTATCTTATTATTGTACATGCTCTTAGAGCACAAGGTATGTAGTGCTATTGGTGAGCCATTGGTGTGCCAACCTTACCGGCCAACATGCCAAACTTGTGCCAAATGCATTATTTTGTGTTTTGAGTCACTCCACTAGCTCAAGCCAAATGCACCTTTTGTGTGTGTGTGTGTTTTTTTTATTGTAAGTGGGTGTTATATTTGGTGGGGTATTTTGCGGGACCTACAAGTGATGTTTGTGATGTGTTATGAGGAAGGGTTGTTTGAGTTATTGGTATGTTATTGGGAGGTGTATAATGTGGCGCTGAGGTGACATACTAGATACTTGCATTCCTTGTGCTCTTAGGGGGGAGGGAGTGGGATCAGGTAGATGGATCGGTTTGCGTTACCCGATCGGCAACACCAATCCTTCCTCATCGGGTAGCACGAGCGGGTAGATGGAGCGGTTTGTGAGCCCGAGCGGCAATGGTGAAGAAGTTTGAAAAAAGTGACCGTTGGGGACCCTTTTGGGATGTAGCCGTTGCTACTTTTTTCCAAATAAAAAAAAAGTTTTCCCTTTAAAACCAAATACAAACTCATTTTTTCAAAATAAAAACACACAAAACACAAATAAAAACACACACTAATCTTTCAAAAACACAAAACCATGGATCCAAGAACAGGTAAAAAAACTTCCACCTCGCGTCAAGGTCGGTCTCAACCCGTTCAACCGCAACCACAAAAAACTCCGTTTCCAAACCAATTTTATTCTCAAGCATCCCCGAATCAATTTTACGTTCCACAACCCCCATCTCCACATCAATTTTACCAATATAATATGGGTCCTCCTCAAATGAATCCACTACACTACAATATCACTACTACAAGCGAGTTCTCCCCGTTCGAAAACAATGACGATGACGTAGAGTACGTACCCGAAACACAACAACTACCAAACGAAGAAGACGAAGATGAGGACGTTCAAGAAGTCGATCCGAGAGGGAAGAAAAAAGCCTTCGGCGGGAGGAGGCCCCGTGAAGTTTGGTCGCCGGCACAAGAGGAGGCTGTGGCGAAAGCATGGATTCAAATATCCGAATGTGGTGTTGTCGGTAATGAACAAAAGTCCGACGGTTTTTGGAAACGGATTCTCAAGCATTACGAGGCAACTATGGGTTCGAGTTCACGAACTTTTCATGCGTTGAATACCAAGTGGAAAACAATGAACACGGCCATGGGTATTTTCAACGGCTACTACCTCCAAGCGGTACAAGCTATACTTTTTATTTTACATAATCTATACTTTATTATTTACAATTACATTATTTTGTTTAAGCTATACTTTTTATTATTTTGTATATAATGTAGAAACGTGCTAAGGCTAGTGGGTGCAACGACTTGGACGTGGTGAGACAAGCTGAGTCGGATTACTATACAGGAAAAAAAAGACAATTTACTCATAGCTTGGCGTGGGAGGTTGTCAGAGGTCATGACAAATGGAAGGAGCAAGAATGTTTTCAAGATATTGGCGGTGCGACAAGCAATTCTTCAAAAAGGAAGTCGGGGGAGTATGAATCGGCAAGCAACACCATTCCCGACATGAATGAAGACCCCACCCCTCCACTTGAATCAAGAAAGATGAAAAAGGAGCAAGGCGCATCCTCCTCGGTCTCAAGTGTTGCGGATGAAATCAACTCCTACACACAAAAGAAGACACAATATTTGGAAGAAAAATGCGAGAAGGATGCGTTGGCAAAACAATTGTTGGCTACACAACTCGAGGGGGCGAAGTTCAAGAATACACAACGGGAGATGAAGTTTTATTTGGAGCCGCATGATCACATTCGCGATCCCGCTATGTTGGAATTCGTTCTTACCAAAAAACGTGAACTTGCGGCGAAACACGGATGGACTTGCAATTTTTAAGTTGTAGTTTCATTTTTTTTTATTTCAACTTATGTAATGTTTTTTTTTTAAGTTGTAGTTTCAATTTTTAAGTTGTAGTTTTTTAAGTATTATGTAATGTTTTTATTTTTAATGAAATGGTATGTTTTTATTTTAAATATTAAAAAAATAAAAAATAAAAAAATCGGATACTAGGGTACCACTCCCTCCAAATCGGGTAGTGTTATGATAGAATTGGATAGTTTTGAGTTGGAGGGTTTTATTTGATAAAGGTGATGTGACACCTAGGGGCTGTTTGGTTCACCCAATTTTGTTGGTTTTTGTTGTATTTGAATTTAAAATTCGGAAGAGCACGTGTTTGGTAAGAAAAAAAATATGAGTTTTTGAGTTTCAAACCCCACAAAAACAATTGGTTGTAAACACACTGGTGGATGGAAGAGTTTTAAAACCGGAGACACATTGAACAATAAAGGACAAGTATACCCCACAAATAAATAAAGTTAACCCCACTTCTTTCTTCTATCTTCTCTCACTTTTCTCACACAGTAACACATATGGATCTCCACTCTCCATTGATAAAAGGATTTTTGCATCTCAATTACATCTCATACATAATTTTAACATCATCGTTTTTGTAGTTTTTATCCAAAAAGTTTTAAATCTTCTTCATTTATTTATCGCAAGCTGTTCTTGATGCTATAAAGTTTCAAATTTCCACTTTCACTTATTAGGAATTTCGATTAATAAAAGGCGATCGTGTGTTTATAAAGATCCGGATTTTGATTTCAAAGAAGCAATTGTTCATTTTTTAAACGAATTTTTCTTCCAAAAACACGATGTAGGGTTTAGAAAAAATTATTTATATATTTATATCATATGCAAATCTTGTTTTGTTTACATTTGTTGTTATGTATTTGCTTTTAAAACACTGTTGATAAATTATTGTTGTTTGTTAATGAGGATCTATTTGATGTTCTGGAGCTTTTGGAAATTTATTGCTTTTGGAGTTAATGATTGTCCAGTAAAGCAATAGCTTGGTTTTAAAGGGCAATAATGTAATTTACTAATATGTCAACATATATCCTTTGACTAAAATCATATAAACCAAACAAGAAACGAGTTTTTAAAATGTGGTTTTTTTAGTTCTCCACTTTTTAAATTCATCAGTAAATGAAATTCAATGATTTCAAATTTTGTGAACCAAACACCCCCTAGGGTATTTCATTCCCTCCCCCTCACAAGAAAAACAAGTCAACAAGCAAATCCACAAAAACATAGACAGGACAGGAAAGGACAGGACAGGAGTGTGTGTAAGTAGTATATTCTGTGAGGCTCACATCATCCATCAACAAGGCAGCGCAGCAAATGGCGGGAGGAGCCCTTCAATCCATAATAACTACTAACTTCACTTCACCGGCCACCAAAACCACACCATTCCGATCAATCCAGCATAAACTGACGTCATCACACCTCACATTTTCTGCCAATCACTCCATTAACTCCGTCTCAGTATTACTTCGTATCCGTACAGTTAATACAAAACTCGTAATCAGAAACTCTACACAGGTTGGATAATTTTACTTGTATATAATTTGTTACAAATCCTATTATCTATGCCACGTCAGCAATAGTAAGATTAGACTGTTGCTGTATTTAATTTAATAGGATTTAAATTAGATTGATTTACGCTAAAGAATTTTCTTTCTGACAAATTAGATACACTAATTTGTTTAAAGGACTCTCGATCGCTTTTCTTTGTTGTTTATTTTTAAGCAGAAAAACAGTTTTTTGTAGACAGTTATATTATTTTTTGTAGACAGTTATATTTTTAAGCAGAAAAACTGGTAGGTTTATATGCGTGGTTTGAGTTTCAGGAAAACGGTTGTAAGGGGGACCATAGGCGGTTGGGAGTGAATGTGTCGGATGTTGTGAAGCCTGTGTTGAGTTTTGTGTCCAGCAATTTTCTTCCATTGGGTAATGTTGTATGATTTTTGTGTAATTGGATTAAACGCAATCCCAAACACTCTCGATGTATTACAAGATGTTTTTCTACTTTATTTGACACTTTTTTTGCGTAACTTCACTCCAGCTTGTCAGAATATATATAGTTTGTTAAAGTTAATAGTTAGTTATGTATGTTAGTAGGTATAACCTTATTCTACTTAGTAGTATAGATTAAGTGTGCTCTTATCTTTGTAATTTATAAAGCATAATAAACATTTATTTCTCTCTAGATTAGATTGGTTATAGCTTAATACATTGTTTTGTAGACATTAATGGCAATTGAAGAAGTTATCGACTGGTTTAATAGAACAAAAAACTATGCCAGACTATCTTTGCAAGGTTTTAATTTTGAGTATCATAAAATGTGCTTTTATGACGGATAACAACCATGAACCACTACAAGCTTTTTATCTCTACTAATGGGCGGGCTAATATGAAATTGGGTTTGATATTATAAAGAAGGAAAACTTATTACTATTATTGTTGCTGGCTAATTATATTTTTGTACATAATTTGATATTCGGTGACTTTCTTTCTGGATTTATCTTGTTATATCCAGCAATTTAGCATTACATACTGACTCTTAGTTTTTTATTACTTGGTGCAGCTCTTATTGGAGGAGTAACATTAGGTCTTGTAAATCCTAGTCTTGGCTGTATTGCTCATAGATATCATGTAGCAAAATTTAGCACTTTTGGGATATTCATCATATCAGGTAAGATGATATTATTGTTTGTCGGTGTATATTACAATTATTGTAGATGCTTATTTGGTTGATGACAGTGGCCCCTGCGCCGTAGAAGAATGGTCAAAAGGCCTTCTTTAAAAAGACTTGAGTTGGCCTTAATAAAAGTAATTGATACCATGAGTTAATTAACACACTAGTTAATTCTAATAATAAATACGTCACGTTTTCTTCACAAACTTTATGTTTTAGTTATACTTTTCTGAGCATAAGTTTATACTTTTCTGAGAATAAGTTTATACTTTTCTGAGAATAAGTCTGTAATATAATCGTAAGTTGTCATGCTGCACGTAATGTAATGTATGAACGTTTTATTGGACAATCTTTAATTTTGAAGTTGTTAAATTTTAATGGTCTAAAGAACTTTAGGTTGTCAGATTAGCTAGTGGCATATGGTGTATATTTTGGTCACAAAACCATTAAAATCAACTCATCATTCTTGTTTTATGTAAACAGGACTGACATTGCGTAGTGATGAAATTGGTGCAGCTGTTGAAGCATGGCCAGTTGGACTATTTGGGCTAGTATGAACTAAAATTTTATAACTTTATCGTACTTGTATGTTCATTCTTTTCACTTAACTTCTCTGGCTTGCTGATCAATTCAACAGGACTTGTATTTTGCTTTGCTAATCTTTGACTGGGCATCACATGTTGTTGCATAAGCATTTTTTTCTTCAAAATAAATTGAAGTCCTGATACACTCTCTTATCATTGTCAGCGCAGGCTTCTATGTTAATGCTTACTCCCCTGTTTTCCAGAGTTATTATGCAGCTTCACCTCCAACCTCAAGAATTTGTCACAGGTGTGGTTGTAGAAAAGGACCATGTAATACATTTTTAGCATCGAGTGCATATAGTTGTCTCTTGTTATGCTATTTTTATATGTAAATAGGGCAAGTAACCGAAGAGTAGCTCTAGCATGTACCATATATCGTGCAGTTCAATAAAGTTTATGCCAAGTTTTATTTTAATTAGATGGGAGCACGAATAGAATACAAGTATGACATATAATATTTTATAATTATCTAGAAACTGAGCTAAGAAACATATTGTATTTTTATGAAGTATCAACATTTTACTTCTGTATAGCAGACATGTCTTTCTATTTTAAAGGAATATACAAAGTGAAATCTCTAATCTTGTAACCAGAAACACCAGCTTCCATCTTGTAATCTTTTCAATATTTTTATGTCTTTGTAGCTTCTTTTCGTATCCTTTTTCTCATTTTTGTATATATCTTACAGGACTAGCTATGTTCTGTTGTATGCCTACAACATTATCAAGTGGAGTTGCTTTAACCCGGGTTAGCTGACTGTTGTTAGAAACTTCCTCTAGTCACCATTTTGTATTGTACCATTTGAGAGTTGATTGTAACCAGAGTATGAAATTGTTGATATAGCTTGCCGGAGGAAATTCTGCCTTGGCTCTTGCAATGACTGTATTATCAAATCTGTTGGGAATTATGATTGTAAGTTCAAATGCTTTAACTCTGCCGCCCCTGCCTGAAACAGTTTACTTATTTTAATCGAAGTTTGAATCACCATCAGTGCACTTTGATCATGCAACCTAATATCGCTTGTAAAAGATTTTCTTAAAAAAATATTGTTTGTAAAATTTTAGTCAACTTACATGTTTTGGACTTCTCTGCAGCTTTAATGCTATGTGTTATTTATTGGCACATCAACGATACTTCAATAGTTTGATTATGCGTATTCTCCATTTATTTTTGGCCGATCATAAAGAATGAGCAATACCGGATATACTCTCATTTCATAGCTCCTCCAAACATTACTAAGCTGTTTTAGACCTCTAGGAGATCATTTACTAAGCTGTCATGTTCTCTCATTTACATGCAAGCATGACTGTAGTTTTTCTTGCGGTGCATTTACATTCTGTGATCCTATCTATATCTAGTCTGAGCATGCTAAGGGTACTTTACCCAAGTTTTTTTTCTTTATACACCGGCCAAATCTAGATTGTTGAAGTTTGGTTAAGCTAGACCAGATTGATGAAACATATCGTTGAGCAATTTTACACCGGCCAAATCTAGATTTTTGAAGTTAGGTATTTACTGTGTTATTTTACAGTTCTTTCTTTAGGGGAACTTGTTATTGGCAAACATTCATCTCCTTGCTTGTGCATTTGATTTATTGTAGATTCCTTTTACTATATCAAGACTCATAGCTGGTGGTGCGGGTACATCTATTCCGGCTGATCAATTATTTAGAAGCCTTGTTGTCACACTTTTGATACCTCTGATTTTGGGAAAGGTAACACGCTCTTTTTAAGCCTCTACCAAGTCTCATTACATTAACTTCTTGATAGTTCTGTGAATTGCATTATGCCTTTATAGAAGATTGCAAGAGTAGGTCGTTCCACTTAAAATGTTCCCTTCTACGTTGTTCATGAGAAAGTGCCAAAATTCGATAAGTACCTACACACAGATAGTCAGAAGTTTGATATTGTTGGAGAACTTTTAGTCTTAACTTCTATATCTCTTTTTCAACAAAATTGAGATAAGCTTTTAGTCTTTTACCATGCGGCACAGACTAATTGTGCTTAGGGAAAACACTTCTACAACATCTTATGATGTTCAAGTAACTACTGATTACCCGTGCTTTTGCACCTTTGTTTTTGTATTTCTTTCTCATTTGAGGTATAAGGATCACACGAGTTATTATTTCATTAATCATCCAGCAATTAAAAAGTTCCTTTCCTCTTTCATTTGGCAGGTTATTCGCGAATCCTTTAAAGGTGATTATTCTTACTTTACCTCATTTTTTAAGTTTTGCTGGGCAGTTTGAATTTAGAAAACGAATCCTTGAACTCTAGTATGAATGAGACCTTAAGGTTATTGATCTTATTTTTTGATACGCATTATCACCAAGCTTCCCATTTAGTGAGAATAATAATAGGGTTAAATCTATAAAATAGAAACGAACTTACCACATTTTACCGTCATCAGAAATGTACTGGTTTTATTACTATCATCACCAACCAAACTTTCACATTCATTACATTATAGGTTATTTGGTAACGGGTAACCTGTTGAAACAGTTTTTTTTTTTTTTTTTTTTTTTTTTTTGAAATTTCAGTATCATGTGGCTTGTTACATGGCATTGTTTTTATGTGTGGCATATTATGTGTCATCTTACATGAAAATACACTAGTAAAATTGCGCCACATCTTCATCTTCATAAAAAACCATCTTCATCAGCAAATTTTCCGACAAACACCACCTTTTCCAGCAAAATTTCCCATAATTTAACCTAAACATCTATACTACATTCTACATTATAATGTATTTGGGACATTCCCAAAATGGAAGGCTTAAAAAATTTAGACAACACACTTACTAATAATGGAAACTGAAGTTACATTTAGAAATTAAGTGTGTTAAATGGGTAGACTTGTAACAACCCTCCAATTTAATGTCGTAATTCAGTGTGCAATTAGTGTATTTTAATTATTACTAATAATAGCAATCTCTACTAACTATCATCCATTATTGAAAATCGTTAATGTTCGCAAAAACAAAAGTAAAATCAAAAAATCGTTAAACAACATTCGTATCCGAACCCGCTGCTTTGCGCATCATGCTAGTAAACTAATAAAGATACTAAGAAAATGGTATATAATTAAGGTTCTAAGAAAATAAAGAAGTATATGATCACATAACTTTTAGAAAAGGGTGCTGCTCTCTTAGGTTTGCCTGCTTCTCTTTGTGCCTTGCCTCTTGGTTT
Organism: Chrysanthemum seticuspe; assembly: GCA_019973895.1. Classification (NCBI taxonomy): domain Eukaryota; kingdom Viridiplantae; phylum Streptophyta; class Magnoliopsida; order Asterales; family Asteraceae; genus Chrysanthemum; species Chrysanthemum seticuspe. Next base: position 218,498,829 of record BPTQ01000008.1, on the reverse strand, counting down.
TGTTTTCGGGTAGGTTTTTGTGATTTTGTTTGCGTGTCTTGTATGCTTCCTTTATCCTGCTTTTGCATGTTGTTTACTGATCTTTTTGCCCTCCTTTTGCTCTTCTTCTCTTCTTTCTCACCCGCACACCTGCACCAGCCGGAAGTCTCATTGGAAGCAGTCTCTCTACTCCCGGGTTTATCTTGGGCTAGGGGTAGGATCTGTCTACATTTTACCTCCCCCATACTCTGCCCCAACTGGATTGGGTATTGTTGTTGTTGTTGTTGTATATAATTTTTCAATTCATCCTTGGACCTTGAGATCTGAGTTGATGGGATTTACCCATTAAATTTATTGATCTAATCAGATCTGAGCTTTCATAACGATAAATTAGTTTGCTAGAAAATGATGGTGGCAATGGTTAACGAGGACAGGGGAGGTAGGTGTGAATCGATTTACGATAGGTTGACGCCGCGTCTGCTGTTATTGCGACCACGGTTACTGAAATCGTCGCCTCTTGGTTGTCGCATAATCCTTTGAGAAAGAATCAGAGTTACGGTTTTGTGATTATTATTTTAGAGTGTGTTTTGGACTTTTGATGTTTTTTCCCTCAATTTATAGTACCCTTTGATTAAAATGGTGGAGAATAGAAATGGTTGTGGTTAGGTGGTGGCTGCAGCAAAATAATGGTGGAGAAGAAAATTGGTATTTGTTCGTGTTTTACATGTGCTATTGTTAAATAATTTGATTAATGGTGTTCAGTAAGTTAACGAAACTATAAAAGGGTAAAATGGTTCATTTATTGTTGGACAGGGAAAGAGTGATGGATATTTTAGTCATTTAAAAATTGTTAAAAACAAGTCTAGTTGTAAAAAACAAATTATGTTGAAATGTTTTAATGGCGTGGATATTCATCCGGTCTTGTTTCTACTTATAACAAGTTACAACGGTGATAAAGGTAATAAAATGAGTATGTTTATGATAATGGTAAAATGAGATAAGTTAGTTTCTATTTAATGGCTTTAACCCATAATAATACATTCAAATTGTAGATTCAAATCTCATGATGTATGGGACAATAAAAGGTTACCAATTTGAATGTTTTGCCAAATTGTGTCACTATTGTACATCTTCACTTATATTACAATGGCATTAATCAAGTATTAATAGTAAATTGTATCTACTGATGTCCAAGTTCATACGCAATGCAGGTGTTGCAGATTTTTCTGACAGTAATCGTAAGCTGTTATCAACCTTGAATGCAATTTTATTGAGTTTGGTAAGAATAAACCTTGGCACTCCTTTTCTTTGATTCTTAAGTTCTGCATCAGTTACTTAAGATTTACAAAGATAAAGGGTATTTGTTATGGCCCCAGATATTGGATCTGGTTATGGGTCTTTGTGGATAGAAATCAGAAGAGGAATTTCTTTGATAGTCTGCCTTTTTTGTTAGATTTACTCATGAACTTTGAGAGCTCATTAGGGAGAACTCTCCGATCTCTTTAAACACATACACTTTTCTCAAAAGACAACTTGTCTATTCCTTTTCTGATTTATTCAATATATAAACTTATTACACAAACTGCTAAAATAAATTGCTACTTGGAAATTACTGCATAGGACACATAACTACTAATAACTACATAAGAACACATAAACTAATAATAACGTAGTATAGTAACATAAGTTGCTTAAGATACATATTGCTGATGCTTGAACTTTCCATGTGCCTATAGACCTTTGATGATATAACATTACTCCCCTCCCCGACAATGAGCTTGTCCTCAAGCGAAAAGGAGATTTCCAGCAATGAGAAACACTATTAAGTATGCAATATATGTGGTTCTTGATCATCATCAGAAGATTCTGCCATGCCAATGTAAAATAACTGATTGCAATGATGACCCGCAGAGTATTTTTCATCACAGTTAAAACACAGATTCTTCGCTCGTCGTTATGCTATTTCAGCCCTTGATAAACGCTTGACATACTCGCTTGGTCGCTGTGTGGACGATTGCGTATTAGTTTGACTTAGATCAACTTCTTGTGCCAACTGATTTTCAGATTTGTGTTGTTCATATAAACGCGCGAAGTACATAGTAGAAGTGAGATCAGTTGGTTGTTGTAATTCAAATTTCACTGCAATATAGTCTTGCAACCCACTGATGAAAATCTCAAACTGTCTTTGGTACTCCTCCACAGATCCGGTCTGTCGGAGTTTAACTAACTCTCCTAACTTACTACGACTACCATAAGAATCAAATCGTCAGCGACAATGGTCCTTAAACTCCTCCTAGTCCATATGTGGGCGATCCCTGTCCAGTTTTAAAAACCAATACTGGGCATCGTCCTCAAGATGTGGCGCTACCATACTCATCTTCTCTTCATCCGCAACCCGTTGGTGTCTAAAGTAGTAATCACATCGACTCATCCATGGTAATGGATCTGTTGACCCATCATAGTGCGGAAATTCCAATTTGCAGCGGCGATTTGTGCCACTACCACCACTTCTGTCACACCCTAAAAATGGCACAGCGGAAAGGCATTTACAGGGTATGACTTCATGATCAAGAACTCAAGGTGTCTAAATATAGAAATACTAAAATGCATAACATACGATAGATCATAGTCGCAAAACTCCCACAACCGGGATAAGTACATAATCCATAATCCAAACATAAGTCTCAAAGCCAAACTAAATCAAAAGGAAAAGTCAAACAACAACTCCACGGGATACATCCCGGGAGGGTCTTGTCTTAAGTCTTGCTTAGTCAGGCCAATACTCAACCTTCTAAGCAACTTCGTTCTTAGCACGTGAAAATGGATACTAGAAAACGTCAACATAAAGTTGGTGAGCTCGTAGGTTTTAAAGTTAAACCACGAAGCTGTGAATAATATAGTGTTGGACAATAGTGAACAAGATATACAATTGTAAGCACTCAATGATAACCGCATGCTAGCACAACTGAACCTATAACACACACAATTTATCCACATATGTTGGGTGCCACATTCCCAAAAGTCATACTGGGTGCCACTTCCCAAAACTATACTGGGTGCCACTTCCCAAAACTATACTCTATCGATGCATCAGTAACAATTTCTCACATTCAAAACAAGTCACATAAATAGAATTCACACAAGAAAGCACTAATTGCAATCAAACGCACGTATTGTCCAAAATCATGAAAACAGTAAATCACAGCATGAAAAGAGTTTAAAATATCATTTGAGTACCATTTTACCCCAAGGAAAATATAATGAAAAAGGGGCTACGAAAACTTACCTTAATCAAGCAATACACAACACAACAAATCAAGAGTAGTATAGCACAACGACAACTAGAACGTCACGGCACACAACCGGACTCGGCACGACCTAATAATATAAAGACTTGTCTCAAAATATATCCCATAAAAGAAATTAGATGCGTAAGAGTTTCCAAAAGTTAATCATTTCTATTCCCAAAATAACCAATTACGTTTCCAAAAACAGTCTTGTTTTAGCCCTTATATGAGAGTTTGGTATCTGTTGTTCCCTTATCACAAATAGCAAAACAGTAAATTAGGCTAAGTGTGATCCATTACTAAAGCAAAGTAATTCATAAACTTAGTTCAAACAAGATAAGTAATTTAAGTACACAATAGATTTTTCAACGATTATATTCTTTATTAAAATGAATCAAAAGAATATATTACCCAAGTGTTTGCGGAACAACACTTGAGATTGAATGACAAGTATGGTGTGCACTCCTTACTAAGCTTAGGTTAAGTCTAAACACAACTATCATAACCAGTGAGCTATCTCAGGGACATAGTCGTATTTGGAGGAGTGAAAGTTGCTTGTGTGTGTTTTCACAATTAATGCACACGCTTAACTTTCACTCCTACCTTATGGCTGTTTATACAAGTATGAAATTTAACTATATCCTAAAAGACAAACTGACATAAGCTATAGAGACAAAATACGACTGCATTTTGTCTCTGTTTACAAGAAGCTATATTTGGTAACAGAAAAAGTAGCTTTCTGGTCGTAGTGATGACACTGATCTTGGTTGTTAGCCTTTCAGGGAAAGTTTGACTTATTGCTGATAAGGACTCCTCCTTATAAGTTTAAACTTATCCCGCCTTGTTCCGCTCATTCTTCAGTCTTCTTGTCTTTAGTCTTGGTCTTCAGTGATTGTAGTTGATGAGGAGTTATGGGATTCAGTGAGTTATTGTCATCACTCACTGAACCACCATCTTCTTCTTGACTCAGTATTCACCCCTTTAGTTCCACCTCACTGAGCGGAGATACTTTTCTCCTAAGTCTCGTTCTGAGTATCCTGAAGATGACTTACTGAGTGACTATGCGCTCAGTGACTTGTTAGTGTTTAAGGTCATAAACACTTGGGGTATTTTCTATTCAAATAATAGAATTAAGGGGTTTGGGAGGGGTATTTATAGAATGGTGAGAGGGTTGATTTGCACATGTGAGGTTTTGTAAAAGTAGTTTTTGAAAGCGTTTCATTTTCCTCATTTAATGCTACCACTCCATTACCTGCAGTTTTTCCCGAGTTTCAAGGTAACAGCTGTAGAGCACAGTAAAAGTACATTTGCAATGGTGACATCACCAATAAAATATCCTTAGGATATTTGTTGGGAGTGTAGGCATTAAATGCCAAGTGGGATAAGGTGAGGATCATAGGGTCCCATGATAAGGATGACAGAAAGGTTAAGAAACATATATTCCTATATTAAATTCGCTTGTTTACCAACCTATGACAAATTGGCTTGTTTACCAACCTATGACATTAAGTAACTGAAATATTTAGAGCATTTAGTTACTCATTTAATATGTTCTATATTCAATGTCAGAGACCCTGAATGAGTTTTACTCATTCAGTGAGAGGATGTGTTTTTGGGGATTTTTATTAAGGACCAGGGATTGGGATTGATTATCAGGTTACTGACTTTCAATGTCAAGCATTTCCAATTCAGCTTTCAGTCTCTTGAAGGTAGGTTCATCCAAGGGTTTGGTGAAGATATCGTCTAGCCAGCTGATTTTCAGTAGGGATGAAATGGAGTTCTCTGTCTCCTTTCATGATACGATCCCTGATAAAATGGTATCTGATATCAATGTGTTTGGTTCTTTGGTGAAGGACAGGGTTGTTGGAGATAGCAATTGCACTGGTGTTATCACAGAAGATGAGTACCATCTTGTAATGGATGTCATAGTAACTGAGTTGACTTTTCATCCGCATCACATTGGCACAGCATCCTGCAGCTGCCATGTATTCAGCTTCAGCTGAGGACATAGCCACTGATTGTTGCTTCTTAGTACTCCAACAAACAAGTTTTCCTCCAAGGAATTGACAGGACCTGAAGTACTTTTCCTATCCATGTTGCAACCAGCATAGTCAGAATTAGAGTAACCTTTGAGGTCAAATCCTTTTAGGTCAAATCCTGAACATTTAGGGTAGTAAAGTCCAAGATTTGGAGTACCCTTCAAGTATCCGAGGATTCTTTTCGCTGCAGTGAGATGGGATTCCTTAGGGTCAGACTGAAATCTTGCAATCACGCATACTGCCTTGGTTTTAAATTACGTGCGGCGATCCGTTGCGCTCGAGGTCCAAAAGACCGATGCGTGATGCGGTTGCGAGCGCATCACGGACGCGCTGCGCTAGGTAATAAATAAAAAATATATAATATTTCTACATAAATTACTCGACAAGTAAATGATTAAATATGGAATAAGTCACGTGTATAATGATACTACTTAATGTTATAACATCCAATATGTCAACTTAATGGTTTGACCAGAAACAAAAAGTCAACTTAAACTATTAAAGTCTATACTACTCAAAATTAAAACTGTTGCGAAGTGATGCGGCCATTGCGTCCGATGCGAGCAATACACTATTACGACGCGATGCGTTCGCATCAGGCCATATCAGGTTTGCATCAGGTTTTGCGTTGCGTTTTTTCAAACGCATCACTTTGATGCGCGATGCGAGCGCAACGATGCGCGCAATTTTAAACCAGGCATACTGCAAATTGTATGTCTAGTCTAGAAGCAGTGAGATACATCAGTGACCCTACTATTCCTTTGAAGTGTGTTTGGTTGACTGATTTGCGAGTGAGATCTGGTCCACGGTTATTTGGTGGTACGATTGGAGTCTTCACTGAGGCACAATCAGAGATCTCATATTTCTTCAAGAGATTTATGGTGTATTTCTCTTGACTGATAGAGATTTCTTTGTCAGTTTACCTGATTTGTAGTATAAGAAAGTATGTGAGTTCACCCATCATGCTCATTTCAAATTTCTTTGTTATCAATTTTTCGAACTGTTTTCAAAGTGTGTAATTTGTTGAACCAAAGATGATGTCATCAACATATACTTGGACTAATATCACATCTTGTTTTGTCCTATAGATAAACAAGGTGTTATCTATCTTTCCTCTGACAATTTTTTTTTGGATCAGGAAGGCTGAGAGAGTTTCATACCATGCTCTGGGAGCTTGCTCAGTCCATATTGGGCTTTGTCAAGCTTGCAGACATAGTCAGGGTACTCACTACTCTTAAAGCCTGGGGGTTGTTGAACATAAACATCTTCCTTAAATTTACCATTTAGGAAGGCACTTTTGACATTCATTTGGTAAACTTTGAAGTTCATGTATGTTGCATATGCAAGGAAGATCCTGATGGCTTCCATTCTAGCAACAGGAGCAAATGTCTCATCATAGTCAATGCCTTCTTGTTGATTGTATCCCTTAGCTACAAGCCTGGCTTTGTTTTTGATGACAGTGCCGTTTTCATCAGTTTTGTTTCTAAAAACCCATTTCATTCCTATGACTATGACATCTTGGGGACATTTCATCAGTGTTATGACTTTGTTTCTGCCAAGCTGATGAAGTTCTTGCATAGCCTGAACCCAACTAGGATGTTTTAGAGCCTATGTGACACTTTTGAGTTCAACTTCTGAAAGAAAGTCTGCATACTAGCTGAAGCTGCTGATAACTTAGCAGCCATGCTCCTTGTGAGTATGCCTTCAGTGGGCTCTCCAATGAATATTCACAACTTCAATGTCTTGAGGTCTAGTCCACTTATTTTGTGGTCTTGGATCTGAGCTTGATGAGGTCACTGGGAATTGAGGAATGGGTTTAGGGGATGGAGCAATAGAAACATGAGGTTCATTGGATGAGGTAATTTGTTGTTGAGATTCTTGAATTTCTGGTTCATGAACATTTGGTTCAGTATGACCTATCCCAGCACGAACTGATGGAGTATCAATGAATTCACTGATGGTTAGTTGAGGGAGGTTGTGTGGTATAATTTAGTAGGAGATGTCAGCATCTGCTTGATATTGACATGAGGAATTGTTTTCAGAGTTGAACTCATCAGGAGGATATCTAGATGAGTCATCAATTCCTATTTCTTCTACTGAGGTATTAGAAAACCCGATGCTTTCAGAGCTCTCATCAAAGGTGGCATGGAAGGTTTCCTCAACTTATTGTCTTCTGGTCTTAAACACCCTGAAAGCCTTAAGTATCAGTGAGTAACCTAAGAAGTATCAATAATTAGCTTTTTCATCAAATTTGCCTAAGTGATCCTTGTGATTGTGAATGAACTCAGGACACCCAAACATATGAAAGTAGCTCATATGTTTTGAGTATAACAGGTTGTCTTCCAGAAGTGCTTTGAGAGTACTGAGCCATTTAGCATGGTTCTAGCAGCCTCAATGAGAGTTATGTTTTTCCTTTCAGCTACCCCATTTTGTTTAGGGGTATAAGGAGATGAGAAATTTTGGGAAATTTTTTTTTTCATCACAGAAACCCTCAAGCTCTTGATTCTTGAATTCAGTACCATTGTCAGTTCTGATTTCTTTTACCTTAATGTCATTTGGGTTTTTAATCTTCGTGATGAACGACATTATTGTATTAGCTGACTGACTCTTTTTGGAAAGAAAATATACCCAAGTGTATCTTGAGAACTCATCAACAATGATAAGGGTATATTTCTTATGCTGGATTGATCTAGGACTTACTTTTCGAAACAGATCCATATGCAAAAGGTGAAGGCAACTTTTGATTCTGGGTTTTAAAAAGAGCGATGCGCGTCGATGCGATAAGGGTAAAAAATCCGAGGCGCCGAGGCGAATGCGCGCGCATCACGTACCTGAGGCGACAATTTATAAAAGAATATTTAAATTATATATAGTGCACACAACACATTAATAACACATTTATACCACATTTAATGTCAAAAGATACCATGCATGTTCATAGTTCACGATTCTATATCGCTAAAATACATAAATAGTCGAAAACTAAGATTATAAGTCCTTATCGTTTATAAGGAATTGGTCAAATTGGACTCATATCTTAAAATTAAAGCCCATGAGAAGAAGCCCAATACACATTATTAAGTCCAATTAAAAAAAAAGGCCAAAAGTACATGATGCGCAAAAAAGCGGCTGATGCATGCCTGATGCGCGTGCATCACCTCGCATCTCGTAAACGCAACGCATCAGGGTGTCTGATGCAACAGAGCCGCGCATCGCAATGCATCACGCATCAGGCGCGACTGATGCGCGCTTTTTTAAACACAGTTTTGATTGAGAAATTTTGTTTTGTTTTGTTTTGAAAGATGCTCTGTGATGCTTTCCTTTTTCACAGGCAGAACATGGTTTATCCTTTGCAAATAGAAGTGATGGTAAACCTAGGACTTTGTTTTGTTTAGCCAAGTTGTTGATATTTTTAAAATTTAAGTGAGACAGTCTCTTGTGCCATAGCCAGTTGATAGTTTCAGTGGCTTTGGCAAAGAGACAAGTTCCATTATGAGAGAGAGAGTTGACATGTCTAGTACATATACATCATCTCTCCTAGGAGCTATGAGAACAACTTCTTTATTGGCATTAAAAATAATCCCTTGTTTATCATCAAACTGCATTATGTATTTTGCATCACACAACTGACTAACACTGATGAGATTATACTTCAGACCATTTACATAAGCAATTCTAGAGAACACTATACCATTACAGTTTACTGAACCATAACCTTCAGTGGGACATGATGAGTTATCACCAAATACTACCTTAAGTCCTGGTTCTTCTACATATTTGTGCAGATTTTCCTTCACACATACTTCTTGAACATCCACTATCTATATGCCAAACAGGCATGTCTCTGCACAAATAGTAAACTGAGTTAGTTTCTCTTGTTAACCCACTTACTAGTGGGCTTGGGTCTGATGGTCTGTTTGAACTTTGCAATGGATTCATGGTCAGTGGTTGAGTAAACAGTGCTACCATAGGTTTTGCACTTGCTTACTGAGGAAGACTCAGTGATGCGGGGTGATTTTGTGCTTCTCCTTGTATGTATGATCATGTCATGTTGAGATGTCTCATGTGCTGGTTTTCCACATATTTCACAGCAGGAGTTCATGAGACAATTATCAGGATGATGATCATTGAAACCACAGTGTGGACAAGGAGGAAAAGGTTTAGCTGCGATGATGAAGCATATTGGTGACCAAGGTTGGTATAACTTGCTTCATTCACTGACTATTGTGAGTGATCAAAAGTTCTATGATCTTCTCTTTTGCAGATCATGCAAAAGAGAATTCTGTAGCAATTGTCAGTGGTATGACTTGTATAATTGCACAGTTCACACTTCTGTTTGGGCTTGGAATTGCTTTTTGACTTGGAGGAGCTTGAGGAGATTGATTTTGGTTATTTCATTATTGAGTCAGGTTCCTTTTCAGCTGAGTTCATCTTTTCACTTAGTTTCCTCACAAGTTCAGTCAACTGTTTGATTTGGTCTTCTTCAGTAGGAAACTGAAGATGTGGAAGTCTCGGTAAGAACTGAATCTTCTTTGGTTGGTTTTTCAGGTCTTTTCAGTATTGTTCTACCAAGGCCAGATCTTTCTCTAGGAGAGTGTGGGGTGAATTTTAGTGGAGTAAGCTCAAAGTTTGGTGCAGCTCCCTGAAGAGATTTCAGAGGTGGAAGTTCCTGTGATTCAGCTTCGGACTCAGTGATGGATTCAGTATTATTGGGTACATCAGGGAGTCCAAGCATGTTCTTGAGTGCCTGACTTCCAGGTTCAAGTATTCTTCCAGAATCGAAGTTAGGTAGCTTACTATCAGGGTTCACCCTTTCAACCCAGTCACTGGGTTTAGGTGTTGTCTCTTGACTAGATAACAGACCAGCAAACACAAAAGGTTTGGGATTTTGACCTTCACTGAGTGGATCAGTGAGTTGATCATCACCTAGTATTCTTCTTTTATTACTAGGGGCCTGAACAATTTCATAGACTCCAGGGTTCTTAGTGGTCTAACTTTCAATGACTTGTTTTTCCTTCTTAAGTTCTTCCTTTTGTTTTACTAACTTAGAGTTTTGAATTTGCAGTGTAACAACCTCAAGTTTGGCTTGTTTTAAAATAAGTAGCTCATCTCTACACTTATTTAACTCAAAACTTAACTTGTTATATTTGGAAAACAGATTTAATCGTTGGTCTTCTACGAAATTAAGGTCAACATTTATATAATTCATGAAAGACTGTCAGTCTGAATCATCATCCATGAAAAGTAAGATGTTTACCTTCTTCATAGTGATGTTAACCCATTCACCATTCCTAGCATAATTCTTTCCAACTGCTAGCTTGTCTTCTTCTGAGAGCCATCAGTGCACTGACTTACACCATTTCATCATTCGAGGAGACTGGCTCTTCATCCCAGTCAAAGACTTCAGCTACAAGGCCCTTGTTTTTTCCCTACACAGATTTAACATTTTGTGTAGTTTTAAGGGAGTGGCCTCAAGAATAGCTAGTTTGGCCTTAGCTTTCCTATATTTTGCTTCAAAATCAACAGCTTTGTTTTGGTCAGACTTATTTTGATAAGTTTGAGGAGACTCAAAGAGCTTGGGTTGAAACTTGCTAAAACCTAAGGACTGATTTGACCCTGAGGGCTTGTATGAGGGTTCTGAAACAGTTTTTGAAAAACAATCTTCAGCAAAATAACCCTTTTTGTGAAATTTAAAACACTCAGTGTCGTAATTGGCTTTAGCATTTGAAAAGTTTTTGTTTCTTATAAATCTTTTTGAATTAGCAAGGAGTGCCCTCACTAGTTCTCTCATCAGCCTCATCATCAGAATTTTCTTGAAAATACTGAACAACATTGTTTGAAAAGAAAGCAGTTGAAATGGGTGTTGAGGTGGTTGTCAAGGACTTTTTAACTTCCTGAGACTTCTTTAAATCAGGGTATCATCAATTGATAAGATTATCTTCATAGACGAATTTCCCATAGATTTCAGGAAGTTCAAGAGTCTGAATATGATTTGCATTTCTAAGTCCCTAAGAGAAGTTCAACCATTTCTCAGGGAGACTGTTGACAAATCCAACATTTATTTCATGTTTAGACGACTTGACACCATCATTTGATAATGTTGGGTTCAGTAAATACCCAAACTCCTTAATCTAGGATTTGAATAGAAAATACCCTAAGTGTTTAGACCGTTAAACAATAACAGGTCATTGAGTGCATAATCTCTCAGTGAGCCATCTTCAGGATACTCAGTAAGAGGCGAAGAAAAAGTCTCTCCACTCAGTAAGGTGGAACTTAAAGGGTGCAGACTGAGTCAAGAAGGAGATGGTGGATTCAGTGAGTGATGACAATAACTCACTGAATCCCTAAACTCCTCACCAACTACTTTCACTGAAGACAAACTGAAGTAGAAGACTGAAGGCAATGAAGACTGAAGAATGAGCGGGATAAGGCGGGACAAGTTTGAATCAGATAAGACGAAGTCCTTATCAACCAAAGTTAACTTTCCCTGAATGGCAAACTATCAGGCTCATGGTCATCACTGACTTATGGAAAGCAGCCTTGTCTCTTACTTAATATAGTCTTTGTAAACAGAGACAAAGTACATCAGTATTTTGTCTTTTGTAAAATGTCAGTTTGTCACTTAGGATAAAGTTAATACTCATACTTGTATAAATAGCATAAGAGATGGAGTGAAAGATTTAAGCTTGTAAATTGTAAAACACACACACACACACACACAAGCCATCTTTCACTCCTCCAAATACAACTCAGTCCCTGAGATAGCTCAGTGATTCCATAGTAGTTGTGCTCAGACTTAGCCTGAGCTTAGTGAGGAGTTACCAACACTTTGTCATTTCAATCCCAAGTACTGTTCCACAAGTACTTGGGTAATGTATTCTTTTTGATTCATTTTTAATAAAGAATATTATGTTGAAAATTTATCAGTGTGTTTTTACTTATGTCATTTCAGTCATTGATTCATTATTAGTTTGTTTTTAAATACTTAACTGTTTTTACGATAGTGAATAGGGAACAACAAGTGGTATCAGAGCAGGCTGATTATAAAACCCCTTTTGAAGGCTGCTCAAAATTGTTTTTAAATCAGGATCCTAAATGGCTGAAATTGATGTACCCCAACTAGTCGACAAAAAAGGTGGAGCTTATTCAGCTGTTGCCCCTAGACTTGAAGTTGGTAAATTTAACAAATGAAAAAAGCGTATGCTTTGCTATTTGATTGGGATGAAACCTTATTATATCAAGTGTATAAATGAAGGTCCATTTATCCCAAAGACTGCTGAAGGTTTATCTAAACCTGAAGCTCAGTGGACTCAGGATGAGAGGAGAGTGGTCAACTCGGACCAAAGACTCAAAAGTATCATCATATCATGTCTTCCTGATGATATTATGGAGTCAGTTATAAGCTGTAGTACAGCTAAACAAACTTGGGATGACCTAGTCCACAGTCATGAAGGCCCATCTGATACCAAGGAAAACATGATAATGGACCTGAAACTTGAGTATAACACCTTCAGGGCTAAGGACTCAGAAACTCTGTCTCAAACTTACACCCGATACAAAACTTTGTTAAATGAACTATCAAATGATGGTGTTAAGTTGTCCAAACATGAAATCAATGTTGGTTTTGTCAATAGTCTCCCTGAGAAGTGGCTGAATTTCTCTCAGGGACTTAGGAATGCTAATCATATCCAGAATCTTGAACTCCCTAAAATTTATGGGAAATTTGTCTATGAGGAAAACCTCATCAACAGACGATACCCTGACTTAAAGAAGTCTCAGGAAGTCAAGAAGTCCCTGACCACCACTTCAACACCAGTATCAACTGCTTTTTATTCTAACAGTGTGGTTCAAGATTTTCAAGAAAATTCAGATGATGAGCCTGATGAGAGATCAAGTGAGGAGTACCTAAATGACTTGAACATTAAATTTCAGGAAAGGGCACTCCTTGCTAACTCTCGAAGGTTTATAAAAAGAAACAAAAGTTTTTCAAATGCTAAAGCAAATGAGGACACTGAATTCTTTAAGTGTCACAAAAGAGGTCATTTTGCGAAAGACTGATTTTCAAAAACAATTTCTGAACCCTCTTACAAAACATCAGGGTCAAATCAGTCCTCAGGCTTTAGCAAATTTCAACCAAAAATCTATCAGTCTCATCAAAATTTTCAAAACAAATCTGACCAAAACAAAACTGTAGATTTTGAAGCTAAGTACAGGAAAGTCAAAGCTAAGCTTGCATTGCTTGAGGCCAGTCCCTTAGAAACAACAAATAGTGTTAAATCTGTGCAGGGTAAAAACAAAGGCCTTGTTGCTGAAACCTTCAACTGGGATGAAGAGCCAGTCTCATCTGATGATGAAATGGTGCATGTCAGTGCACTGATGGGCCTCTCAGAAGAGGACAAGCTAGCTGTTGGGAAGAATCATGCCAGTAATGGAGAGTGGGTCAATATCACAATGAAGAAGGTAAATATTTTACTTTCTATGGATGATGACTCTGATTGGCAGTCTTATATGAACTATATCAATGTTGATCTTAAGTTTGTAGAAGAGCAACGATTAAATCTTTTTTTTAAATATAACAAGTTAAGCTTTGAACTGAACAAGTGTAGGGATGAACTGCTTCTTTTAAAACAAAACAAGCTTGAGGCTATCACTTTACAAATTCAAAACACTGAATTAGTTAAAAGAAATCAGGCTCTTCAAGATGAACTTAAGAAAGAAAAGGATATCATTGCTAGATGGACTGCTAAGAATCCAAGGGTCTTTGATGCTGTGGGAGCCCCCAGTAGCAAAAAGAGAGTCATATGTGAAGATCATCTCCCTAACTCTCACGACAAAGACCAGTCTCCCAAACCATTTGTGTCTGGTGGCATGATTACCAATGTGTTGACTATTCCCAAGCCTAGTGATTGGATCGAAAGGGTTAATCCTGAGAGTAAGCTTCCAAATTTCGATTCTAGAAGGATACTAGAGCCTGAAAGCCAAGATCTAAAGAGTATGCTTGGACTCCCTGATGTGCCCAGTAGTACTGAACACATCTCTGAGTCTGAAGCAGAATCTCAAGCACCGCTTCCTCTCCTGAAACCTCTTCAGGGTGTTGCTCCTAGCTCTGAGCTTACTCCACTACAATTCAATCCTCACTCACCAAAAGAAATGTCTGAACTTGGTAGAACCATCCTGAAAAGACCATCAAAATCAATCCAACAAGAGTCTACCCCCACTGAGACTTCCACATCCTCAGTCCCCACTGAAGCTGACCAAATTCAGCAACTGACTGAACTTGTGAGGAAGCTAACTGATAAGATGGAATCCATCGAAAAAGTCCCTGAATCAATCAAGGAAACAAAGTCAGCCTCCTCTAGTTCCTCAAAGTCAAAATCCACCACCAAACCCAAGCAAAAGTGTGATCTATGCCACTATACCAGTCATACCACTGACAACTGTTATAGAATCCTTTTTTGTATGATTTGCAAAAAGGATGATCACAGAACTTCTGATCACTTATAATATGTAAATTATATAGAGCAAAACCCTTTCCTCCTTGTCCACACTGTGGCTTTAATGATCATCATCCTGATGATTGTCTCATGAACACATGCTGTGATATTTGCGGAAATCCAGCTCATGAGACATCCCAGCATGACAGTGTCATCCAAGCAAGGAGAAGTTCCAAGCAACCCAAAATCACTGATTCATCCTCAGTCTCCAAATGCAAAACCTGTGGTAGCACAATGCACTCAACCACTGACCATGAGTCAATTGCCAAATTCAAACAGACCTTTAGACCCAATCCCACTAGTATATGGGTCAACAAGAGAAACTAATCCAGTTTACTATTTGTGCAGAGACACGCCAGAGAGCCTATTTGGCATCTAGATAGTGGATGCTCAAGAAGCATGACTGGTGTTAAGGAGTATCTGCACAAATATGTAAAGGAACCAGGATCCAAGGTAGTATTTGGTGATAACTCATCATGTCCCACTGAAGGTTATGGTTCAGTATACTGTAATGGAATAGTTTTCTCTAGAATAGCTTATGTCAATGGTCTAAAATACAATCTCATCAGTGTCAGTCAACTATGTGATGCTAAGTGCATTGTGCAATTCAATGACAAACAAGGCACCATTTTTAATGCCAACAAAGAAGTTGTTTTGATAGCTCTTAGAAGAGATGATGTTTATGTCTTAGACATGTCAACACTCTCTTAAGATGGAACTTGTCTCTTTGCCAAAGCAACTGAAACTGTCAACTGGCTGTGGCATAAGAGACTCTCACACTTAAATTTCAAAAACATCAACAACTTGGCAAAACAAGACAAGGTTCTTGGCTTACCATCATTGGTTTTTGCAAAAGATAAACCATGCTCAGCCTGTGAAAAAGGCAAACACCAAAGAGCATCTTTCAAAACAAAACAAAATTTCTCCATCAGAAGCTGCCTTCACCTCCTGCACATGGATCTCTTTGGACCAGTCAGTCCTAGATCAATCCAACATGAGAAGTATACACTTGTCATTGTTGATGAATTCTCAAGATACACTTGGGTATACTTTCTTTCCGAGGCAGCTGATACAATAATGTCATTCATCAGGAACATTGAAAACCAGAATGATACTACTGTTAAACAAATCAGAACTGACAATGGTACTGAGTTCAGAAATGAAGAACTTGAGAATTTCTGTGATGAAAAGGGAATCTCCCAAAACTTTTCATCTCCTTACACCCCTGAACAAAATGGGGTAGCTGAAAGGAAAAACAGAACTCTCATTGAGGCTCCTAGAACTATGTTAAATGGCTCAGCCCTCTCTAAACATTTCTGGACTGAAGCAGTCAAAACAGCCTGTTACACCCAAAACAGGTCAATCATTGTCAAAAGACATAACAAAACCCCATATGAGATATTCAAAGGTAGACTTCCTGATATCAGTTACTTTCATGTGTTTGGATGTCCTATGTTTATTCATAACCACAAGGATCATCTAGGCAAGTTTGATGCTAAAGCTGACGATGGATACTTTATAGGTTACTCACTGATCTCCAAAGCCTTCAGGGTATTTAACACAAGGAGACAAGAAGTTGAGGAAACCTTTCATGTCACCTTTGATGAGAGTTCAGAAAGCATCAGGTTCACCAACACCTCAGTGGAGGAAATAGGAATTGATAACTCATCAAGATATCCTCCTGATAAGTATAACACTGAAATCAATTCCTCATACCAAGCTGATGCTGACATCTCATATTATGTCTTACCTCACAACCTTCCCCAACCAACTATCAGTGAATTCATTGATAACCAATCAGTCCCTTCTGGGATAGGTAATACTGAACCATATGTTCAGGAACCTGTGATTCATGAACCTCAACCTGAACAAGACATCTCAACAGATGATCTTAATGATTCTGTGGCTCCTACACCTGATCTCACTCCTGAGTCTCCAGTGACCTCTTCAAGCTCAGATCCTAGACCACAAAGTAAGTTAACAAAATCTCAGGACATTGAACTTGTAAACATCATTGGTGAACCCACTGAGGGCATGCTCACTAGAAGCATGGCTGCTAAGTTAACTGCAGCTTCAGCCAATGAATGTCTATATGCTGATTACCTATCAGAAATAGAACCCAAAAGTGTCACTGAGGCTCTAAAACACCCAAGTTGGGTTCAGGCCATGCAAGAAGAACTTCAACAGTTTGACAAAAACAAGGTCATGACCTTGATCAAATGTCCTCATGATGTCATTGTTATAGGAATGAAGTGGGTTTTCAGAAACAAAATTGATGAAAACGACGCTGTCATTAAAAACAAAGCCAGACTTGTAGCCAAAGGTTACAGTCAACAAGAAGGCATTGATATGATGAGACATTTGCTCCTGTTGCAAGAATGGAAGCCATCAGAATCTTCCTTGCATATGCTTCCTACATGAACTTCAAAGTTTACTCAAGGAAGAGGTGTATCTTCAGCAACCTCCTGGCTTTAAGAGTAGTGAATTCCCTGACTATGTCTGCAAGCTTGACAAAGCCCTTTATGGACTAAAACAAGCTCCCAGAGCATGGTATGAAACTCTCTCAGCCTTCCTGATTCAAAACAAGTTTGTCAGAGGAAAGATAGACAACACCCTGTTTATCTAGACAAAACAAGATGTGATACTGGTCCAAGTATATGTTGATGACATCATCTTTGGCTCAACAAACTACACTCTTTGCAAACAGTTTGAAAAACTGATGACAAAGAAGTTTGAAATGAGCATGATGGGTGAACTCACATACTTCCTTGGACTACAAATCAGGCAAACTGATAAAGGAATCTCCATCAGTCAAGAGAAATACACCAGAAATCTCTTGAAGAAATATGAGATATCTGACTCTGCCTCAGTGAAGACACCAATTGTCCCTCCTAACAACCTTGGACCTGATCTCACTGGCAAATCCATTTCAGGGGGATTGTTGGCTCACTGATGTATCTAACTGCTTCCAGACCAGACATACAATTCTTAGTCTGTCTAATAGCAAGATATCAGTCCAATCCCAAAGAATCCCATCTCATTGCAGCCAAAAGAATACTCAGATACCTGAAGGGAACTTCTAGCCTTGGACTCTACTATCCAAAGTGCTCAGGGTTTGATCTCAAACGATATTCCGACTCTGATTATGCTGGCTGCAACATGGACAGAAAAAGTACCTCAGGGTCCTGTCAATTTCTTGGAGGAAAAATGGTTTGTTGGAGTGCTAAAAAGAAACAATCAGTGGCTATGTCTTCAGCTGAAGCTGAGTATGTGGCTGCTGCAGGGTGCTGTGCCAATGTCTTATGGATGAAAAGTCAACTCAGTGACTATGACATTCATTACAAAATGGTACCCATCTTCTGTGATAACACCAGTGCTATTGCAATCTTCAACAACCATGTCCTTCACCAAAGAACCAAACACATTGATATCATATATCATTTTATCAGGGACCACATAATTAAAGGAGACATAGAGTTTCATTTCATCCCTACTGAATATCAACTTGCTGATATCTTTACAAAACCCTTAGATGAACCTACCTTCAGGAGACTGAAAGCTGAATTGGGAATGCTAGACATTGAAAGTCAACAGCCTGAAAACCAATCCCAATCTCAGTGAGTTTTCTCTGAAATGGTTCATCCTCCCTGAACAAAACCCCTAAACAACCCTCTCACTGAATGAGTAAGATTCATTCAGAGACCCTGACTTTAGATATTGAGTATTGAATGAGTAACTAAATGCACCAAGCATCAGTTACTTAAATGTCCTAGGTTGGTAAACACACCAACTTAATATAGGAATATATGTCTCTTTATCTTACTGTCATCAAAGTTAAGGGTCTTTCAACACCTTACCTCATCCCACTTGGCATTAAATGTCTCCTCTCACATGAAATATCTTGTGGATATTTTATTAGTGCAGAATGCACTTTTACTGTGCACTGCAACTGTTCTCTTGAAAACCGGGAAATTACTGCGGGTAGTGGAGTAGGTGGCATTAAATGAGGAGATTCAAAACGTTTTCATAAAATGACTTTACAAATCCTCATTTATACAAGATTTACCCCTTTCACCACTCTATAAATACCTCTCTCAAAACATTAAAAACACACACAAAGAATTTCTGCAACCAAACTCTGTCAAAATCACTTCTCAAAACAAGAAATCTTTTTGTTCTTCAAACCTCAAAACAAGCTTTTCACTAAAATCCTCTCTGTAAACATTTACAAAAGGTTTTCACTACAAACTTAAGAAATTCAAACTCTGATTTGTTCTTGTCAAGATATTTTTTTAAAACCCTAAAACCTTTTAAATGGAAATGGCAAGAACACAATCTCTTCAGTTTGCATCACAGTGGGTAGGGGATCTCTGCAATGTTGAATTTAAAACAAACAACGTTATAGGCAATTTTGAATACCCCCCCAAATGTCCCAGCCTATAAGGACATAATGAAGTTTTTATTCAACTGCCCACTGAAAAAGGCCTTTACTCAGTCCCCAACAATCCTGTATCAAAATCTCCTCAGGGAGTTTTGGGCTAAAGCAGTGGCCTATGACCCCTCACCCTCAACTGATGAGACTGACCTCAGACCCCTCAGGGAGTATCTCATCAAATTCAGTCTGTTCAATGGGGAAAGATCAGTCACCCTGGACTATAAAACTTTTTGTACTTCAACAGGGTTAGACTATAATAATGGAGTCTATGTTGCCCATCCCGAACCCTCCACAGTTAAGGATGGGTTAAAATAAATTGTTTTGGATCTAAAATTTTTGGACAGAACCCCAGTCACCAAGAACTCATTTCCTGCGGCTTGGAAGATCCTGTTCACATTTGTGATTCAGGTTCTCGGCGGGAATCACTCATCCACTGAACAAGTTAACTCTATTCAGTTGATGGTGGCTTACTGCTTGATGAATGGGGTCACTGTCGACATTGGGGAGATCATTTACAGTGATCTCGTAACCAAGCTACTGAGCAAAACTAGGGCGAAATACGTTTCGTACCCTAGGTTTGTCTCATGTGCTTTACAAGTGTTACTAGGTTGCAATTACCCTCAGGAATTTGAATACATTGCTTTACCTGGTGTCCTGAGTCAATCAAATTTTCAAAAGGACCCATCCGAAGTCACTGATATTGAATTGACGGCCCATATGGTTGTTGTAAACAACCAGAGGGACTCAGTGTCTCCAAACCCTGCTCCTAAAAAGAGAAAGGGGAAGTCTCAGACTGAGACTAAAACCAAACCCAAGTCTCAGGGCCCTGAGGCTTCTGGTGCACAACCTAAAAGACAAAAGAAGCCCCAGACTGATCTGCCACCCACTGGTGACCAAACAACATCCACCCCGGTGACAACGAAGGACACTGATACATCACAGTCAGTACCCTTGGTCCCAAGTACTACTCCCCAAGATCCAGAGGGAAGCATACAACCCGCTGGTAGGGGAGCGCCTTCCACATTGCCCAAGGATGACATTCGCAAATCACAGCTTTTGTCTGAGGGCCAACTGAATGATCCCAAAGACTCAGAGGGAACTGAACAACCCGCTGATAGGGATCACACTGCCACTGCTTCTAGGGATAGCACTGGGAAAAACCCATCAGTGCTTGAAGGAGCAACGAGGGACAAAGACTCAGAGGGATTAATACCACCCGCTGATATGGAACCCATCACCACCACTGGTTTACTGACAGTTGCTGAGGTCAATGAAATACTTTTCTCTGGTGAAGAACAAGCTGAAAGTGAAGATGAAATTCTATCAGCAGGAGAAGAAGTGGACGTTGATTTTCAAACTGAACAAGAGCATCAGCCTGATCCACAAGAGCCTAAAGAGTCACCTTTCCAGCATGAAGATAATGACTCTGAATCTTCTGCATCTTCCTATCCTGAAGAATTCAGAAAGTTTAATAATACTCTTCCACTGACAGAGAGGCAACTAGTCATGTGGATTACTAAAGCTTCAAAGAAGCTATATTATAGGGTTACTGAAACACTATGGGATCAACACACTGAAGCTGCTGCCAGCTATGCTGATCTAAAGTCTGATGTGCTCACCTTCAATGCCAACATTGATGAACACAGGGATCTCATGTACCAACATCTACATAGATTGGATGAAAACCTGGTCAAATTTCTCAAGCATCTTCAGACTTGTGGTGTTACAATAGATGAAATCAGGGATGCGGTCAAAGAAAACCCAGCACTCAACTCTAAAGTGCTGGAGGCTACTGAGGCTTACTTGAAGAATTCCTCATACCTCACTGAACTAATCAACATGCTAAAGTCTGCCAATGTTCAGGGTCTTCAGTCTTTAGTTCAGTCTTTTCAGGCAACACTGGGTTCGTTGGATGCTCAGGTGACCACTTTGACTAAGGCATCATCTTCAATGGCTTGGAATCTTGGGCCAAGAATGACTGCCTTGGAACTCTCTCAGGCTACTATGGCTGAAAAGGTCACTGATCTTCAAAAAGATACAACGGACATCAAGGCTATGGTCACTGAGATCTATCAAGCCTTCAAAGGTCGAGCAACTTCAACTCCTCCAGTGTCCGAGGCAACTCTTGCCCTTACAAATGTTGCGGCAACAGTTGAGTGGGAGAAGACCACTGAAGAGACTTCCTCTCACACTAAGGGGGAGCCTGCTCAACCAGTCTCTGCAACACCTATTTCATCACTCCCACCAGTTTCAGCAACACCTATCTCATCAGTCCCACCAACAACAACAACACTGACGGTTGCACCTATCATGACAACAACAACACCATTGGTAGCATCATCTTCCTCAGGTCAGGACAAAGGAAAGCCAATTATGCAAACACCTGAGCCTGAGAAGATCCCCTATATGATCGGCAACACTGAGTACCTGCTCACTCCACAACAGCTAAGTGCCTATCTAGCTAAGGAAGAAAGGAGGAGGAAACTAGCTGAGGAAGAAAGAAAGAGCAAAGAAGCACTAGTACAAGTTGTTGCTGAGGAAGCTGAGAACATAGGAATTGATCCTAAGAAGCTTGAAAAGGGTCAGGCAGGATAGAAGCTCAAGGATGCTCAGGCTGCTAAAATGGCTGAAATGAAAAAGAGATTGGAAGAAAAGAACAAGAGAGCTGCAGCCATCAGGCAAGAAAGAATTGACCACTACAACTGGTCAATGACTAGCAAAAGGCTGCTTGAGAAAATCACTGATGTCAGAATCATCCCCAAGTCCAAACCACTGGCAATAAATGTCTACAGGGGGGATGATAAAAGACACTTCGAGGTTCATGATCCCCTAAAATTCACTGACTTTGGGATCACTGAACTGGATGAGCTTGGTCCTATCATTGAAAAGAAGCAAAATACGGTGGTTAAGGAGCTGATGAAAATGCTTAGCAAAAGATATGAAAGACTGAGGGAAGCACCAGCAATACTAGGGATTCAGCTTGCCTTAACTGCACCTCAAAGATCTCAACCTCAATCATCACTGGGCAAACGAAAGAGGGTTGAGTTCCAGCCTGAGATCAAAGTGCCTGGACTGGAATGTAATAGGGAGCTACCTGAAGGTGTGAAGTTTGTTAACTGTCTTGTGATTGAAAAGCCTGAAAGAGGACCGTTCTTCATTGATGTCTATGGAAACCCATCATTCCAAAGGTGGAGTGACATTGATCAGGCAGGTGTGGCTACAAAGCTGAGCTACATACCAGTGGCCTCTCAAATTCAGACTCCTGCAAATGTCAAGTTCTGTGCTGACTTAAACGCCAAGATAAGAGAGCACCCTGACAGGGAAACACTCATCACAAAGAAAGTCAAGCTTGAAGCACTGGGGATCTATCTTGATTGACATCATTTTTGTTTTATCCTTTTGTACTAGTGGTAGGAACCATGTAATGTGATCAATAAAAGATGTATGTTTTGTTAAAATACTCAGTGTTCCTTATTGTATTCATTAGTACATTCAGTGTAAGAAGAAGCCATTTGCTCACTTACACTGATCAAACACTTAGGCTATTTGTATATCCAAATAGGGGGAGACTGTTGGGTTCAGTAAATACCCAAACTCTTTAATCTAGGATTTGAATAGAAAATACCCTAAGTGTTTAGACCGTTAAACACTAACAGGTCACTGAGTGCATAGTCTCTCAGTGAGCCATCTTCAGGATACTCAGTAAGAGGCGAAGAAGAAGTCTCTCCACTCAGTAAGGCGGAACTTAAGGGGTGAAGATTGAGTCAAGAAGGAGATGGTGGATTCAGTGACTGATGACAATAACTCACTGAATCCCTAAACTCCTCACCAACTACTTTCACTGAAGTAGAAGACTGAAGGCAATGAAGACTGAAGAATGAGCGGGATAAGGCGGGACAAGTTTGAATCAGATAAGACGAAGTCCTTATCAACCAAAGTCAACTTTTCCTGAATGGCAAACTATCAGGCTCAGTGTCATCATTGACTTATGGAAAGCAACCTTGTCTCTTACTTAATATAGTCTTTGTAAACAGAGACAAAGTACATCAGTATTTTGTCTTCTGTAAAATGTCAGTTTGTCACTTAGGATAAAGTTAATACTCATACTTGTATAAATAACATAAGAGATGGAGGGAAAGATTTAAGCTTGTGAATTGTAAAACACACACACACACAAGGCATCTTTCACTCCTCCAAATACAACTCAGTCCCTAAGATAGCTCAGTGGTTCCATAGTAGTTGTGCTCAGACTTAGCCTGAGCTTAATGAGGAGTTACCAACACTTTGTCATTTCAATCCCAAGTACTGTTCCGCAAGTACTTGGGTAATGTATTCTTTTTTATTCATTTCTAATAAAGAATATAATGTTGAAAATTTATCAGTGTGTTTTTACTTATGTCATTTCAGTTATTGATTCACTATTAGTTTGTTTTTAAATACTTAACTGTTTTTACGATAGTGAATAGGGAACAACAGATAATTTATTCAATAAGGTTTGTAAAGAACAATGATATTTAACTAATGATTTATTGAATTGATAATGAAAGACTCAAACAACAGGAGTATAAATTTAAGCCTTGCTTAGCTTGAAGGCTAAGCTAGGTTAACTAATGGGCTGGGCCTTTATTTACTAATTCTAACATCCCCCAAAAATGATAAGTAAAACTCTTCCTCGAAGCAATAATCCAAATCTTCAATAAACGAAAAGCTAATCGATCTCACTTGGGATCTTCAAAATGAAATGCGAAGCAACCTGAAGAAAGGTCTCAACAGATCTCACGTGGGATCTAATCAAAAGATGAAGCAACTCGAAGAAAACGGGTCTCAATTAACCAAAATACGAAGCAACCAGAACATACATGTTCGGGGTCTCAACTAACCAAAAAACTTAAGAAACGAAGCAACTTGTGGCAGGTCTCAACTAACCAAAAAACTTAAGAAACAAAGCAACCTGTGGCAGGTCTCAACTAACCAAAAAAGAACTCAAAAAAAAAACTGAATCATCAACAAAATAAAATAACAAATTACTTAAGAACAATGTTTTTCTTGGTTACCAGATACAATCCTCTTGGTCATCATATACCTTTACAGATTTTGTCCCAACAATAGCAGTAGCAGCTAGAAGAGTTCACCACAGAACCTTTAAGACAAGCATATTCCTCAGCAGAAATGGTAACCGTTTTATCAGAAGTGGCAGAAGTACGTGTAGAGGAACCCTTTTTCTTAGCTAAGAGTTTCTTGCAATTACGTATGGTATGACCTAATTCATGACAATAATAACACTCAACCTCATCAGAATTAAAACCTTGGGAATCACCAACTCGATCACTATTACCAATCCTAGAACCCCCTTGAAATCCACCACGACTAACAAGAGCACTATTAGAAGCCATTGTATGAGGAGACTGGAGAGTCTCATTACGAATAACTCGAGAAAATGTGTCTTGAAGAGATGGAATATCTATCTCATTCAAGAATTGACATCTAAGAGAATCAAATTCCGGTCAGAAAGCTCATTACAGCTATTTGTTCCCTTTGCTTTTGCATCACTTTCACATCAGCACTTATAGGGAGAAGAGAATTCAATTCCTCATACATTTTCTTGAATTCCATAACATAAGCGGTAAGTGAGTGATCTTGTTGTTATGATGAAAAGCCTTGCACACACTATATATTCGAGAGATATTCATCTGTCTTGAATATAAAAAATTCAAATAATCTATCAATTCCTTTACATACTCACAATGATCAAGTAAAGGAATCACAAATGGTTAGATAGAGTTCCTAATCATCAAGAACAACCGAGCATCATTCTGCAACCATTGATCCTTAGTCTCATCAATAGGAGGTTTATCTATAAGATGAGAAGCTTTTCCAATACTGCGTAGATAGATACAAACTGTTTTGCTCCATGCAAAGAAGTTGGAGCCATCAAGTTTGCTATTTGTGATTCGAATCACTATCGGAAGTCCATCAGTAGAACTACTACCAGATGCCCCATCATTCTTCATGTCATTAACCATAATTCCAAATTCAATATTCAAACAAAACCTTAATTACCAAAACGAATCACAACTAGAAAACCCCAAACAATACCTCTAAGAACAAATAAAACAAAGAAACAGTTGCAAACCTCAAAACATAAACATAATCAAAAATCAAAACCTGGCAACCAAGACTAGATCCCTCGAGGAACCGGTGAGAAACGTATTCTGGAAGCCCTAAAATAGATCAGTACTCACACCGGTACTGTTCTTCAAAACTAAAAAACGAAACTCTAATGAGTACAAAAACCTTGCTCTCATACCATGTAAAGAACAATGATATTTAACTAATGATTTTATTGAATTAATAATGAAAGACTAAAACTACATGAGTATAAATAAGCCTTGCTTAGCTTGAAGGCTAAGCTAGGTAAACTAGTGGGCTGGGCCCTTATTTACTAATTCTAACAAGGTTTTATAACGGTTGTAAGTTTGAGAGAGGGTTTCAGAGTCTTTGGCTCTAAAGGTATTGTACTCAAGTTTCAGGTCCATGATCTTGTTTTCCTTGGTATCAGAGGGACGTTCATAGCTGTGAACTTAGTCATTCCATGTTTGTTTGCTTGGCTATACTACAGCTAATGACAGACTCCATTACATCATTAGGGAGACAAGATATGATGATGCTTTTGAGTCTTTGGTCCTGATTGATCACCCTTCTCTCATCTTGGATCCACTGAGCTTCTTGTTTAGGTAAACTTTCAGCAGTCTTAGGGACAAATGGACCTTCATTAATACACTTAATGTAATAAGGTTCCATTTCAGTTAAGTAACAAATCATACGTTTTTTCCACTTGTTAAATTTACCAACTTCAAGTCGAGGGGCAACAGCAGCATAGGCTCTACCCTTTTTATCGACAAGTTGGGGAACTTCACTTTCAACAATATTAGGATCCTGATTTTAAAAACGTTTGGGGAACTTCACTTTCAATCATGTTAGGATCCTGATTTTAAAAACGTTTTGAGCGGCTTAAAAGGGTTTTATAAATAAGCCTGCTCTGATACCAATTGTTGTTCCCGTATCACAAATAGCAAAACAGTAAATTAGGCTAAGTGTGATCCATGACTAAAGCAAAGTAATTGAAAAACTTAGTTTAAACAAGATAAGTAATTTAAGTACACAGTAGATTTTTCAACGTTTATATTCTTTATTAAAACGAATCAAAAGAATATATTACCTAAGTGTTTGCGGAACAATACTTGGGATTGAATAACAAGTATGGTGTGCACTCCTCACTAAGCTTAGGCTAAGTCTAAGCACAACTATCAGGAACTACTGAGCTATCTTAGGGACAGTCGTATTTAGAGGAGTGAAAGTTGCTTGTGTGTGTTTTCACAATTAATGCACACGCTTAACTTTCACTCCTACCTTATGGCTATTTATACAAGTATGGAATTTAACTATATCCTAAAAGACAAACTGACATAAGCTATAGAGACAAAATACTGATGCATTTTGTCTCTGTTTACAAGAAGCTATATTAGGTAACAGAAAAAGTAGCTTTCTGGTTGTCAGTGATGACACTGATCTTGGTTTAGCCTTTCAGGGAAAGTTTGACTTATGGCTGATAACGACTCCTCCTTATAAGTTCAAACTTATCCCGCCTTGTCCCGCCCATTCTTCAGTCTTCTTGTCTTCAGTCTTAGTCTTCAGTCTTTGTCTTCACTGATTGTAGTTGATGAGGAATTATGAGATTCAGTGAGTTATTGTCATCACTCACTGAACCATCATCTTCTTCTTGACTCAGTCTTCACTCCTTGAGTTCCGCCTCACTGAGCGGAGAGACTTTTCTCCTAAGTCTCGTTCTGAGTATCCTGAAGATGACTCACTGAGTGACTATGCGCTCAGTGACTTGTTAGTGTTTAAGGTCATAACCACTTGGGTATTTTCTATTCAAATCCTAGAATTAAGGGGTTGGGTATTGATTGAACCCAACAGTATCATCATTTGTGTAACGGGAGAGGACACCGACTCAAGAGTACGCACGCCAAAAAT
Source organism: Chrysanthemum seticuspe (assembly GCA_019973895.1). Taxonomy (NCBI): domain Eukaryota; kingdom Viridiplantae; phylum Streptophyta; class Magnoliopsida; order Asterales; family Asteraceae; genus Chrysanthemum; species Chrysanthemum seticuspe. Next base: position 218,471,558 of record BPTQ01000008.1, on the reverse strand, counting down.
CAAACAAACAACGGAGTCGACGCGAAGAATAAGACGAGAAGTAAAAAAGAGATGATGAATAACAATTGACAAACGCACAAAATGGATAAAAGGGTCGGTAGTTGTCGGTATTTTCCCATAATCCCACTTATTTTCATAAAACATACTTGTTTTATATTCTTAAAACATAAGTTCGTCATGACTCGTCCGTTTATAGGACGTTTCCAAGTCGAACGACTTTATTACTTTCCAAATAAATTTAGTTAATAAATGTTATAAATATTATTGTTCGTTAGACATTATTTCCATTGTTTATCCGTTACGGCTCGAATACATTAAATTCTTCATGAGTCTAATGTACTATAGTCGCATTGTGTCTCAATAGTCCCGAATGTCCAAGGTCCAATAATATTCCAAGCCAAAATATGTTTCCCAAGTTTGGTGTTGCAAAATCCCTAGTAATCCGACTACCAATCAATAACCAAATAAATAAATAATCCAACAAGTAATCCAATAATTCAAAATACGGTATCCTACGGGTAACGTGCCTCGGAACGTCTAACAACTTTCGTGTTTTCCATTTCTATATATATAAAAAAAATGTAATTAACTCGTATACTTTAAAACTTTCTTTTGTTCTTAATATATTAAATAACAAATTAAGATTTGTTAGTTAATATTCCTATTATCTTTTCCTTTTTGTCCATTTCGAGTCAAAACATAAGTCAAATCTCAAGTTATTATCCGTTTTGAGTCAATTTTTATTATCAATCCCTCGGGTCAAAAATTATAATCCCGAATCCCTTAACCCACCAAATAAACCCTTGGTCACAAGGTCGGGTCAAAAGTCAATCATATCCAACATTCGCTCCAAGTCAAGTATTTCAAGCCAAATATGGGCAAGTCGAGGTCACACCTAGACCACAAAGTCTCGGCTAACACTTGTATAGCCAAAACATCACGATTTCAATTCAAGTCCAATATCCGCAATAAATCATCACAATTCACTCAGCCAAAACTAAATCCTACGGCTCGAGTTCCAAGCCGCAACCAAGTCTCAATTAACCAACGAATTATCAAACGTATACCATGACCAAAACGGACCAACAACGCTTACCTCGCCGAGACCTTATCGTCTCGGCTGTGATTAGACGTTGCGAGCAAGAAACGAAACGGACCGAAACTAATGCTCAAGTCCTAAACAAACTGAAGATAAATCAAAACCCACTTGCGGGTTTGGTTGCAGCCGCGACTCAAAACAAACAAAAACCCACAACTAATGATAATAACCAATCAAATAAGCTTGTGAGCATATTAATAAGCTCGACTTAGATACTCAAGTCGTACGAGAGCTTTATGCTCTCGGTACGCAACCAAGAAAAGAACAAGTACGTGACACAAAGATGATACCGCAAGATTTAGTCGTGTTTTAAAAAGTTTTAAATCGTTTCTCGTTTGCTTCGAGCCACACCGATTCACACAAGGGTGAGAATTGGTGAGTTTATCACCCAAACCCATTGATCTACTTACCTACTTAGCAAAACAAGAAAATACGGCCAAGATTAGTGGCAGTGGTGGCTCGTTTGAGGGTTACACGACGCATGTACCTCCAAAACCTGTTTACGATGGTGATATAAGGTTGGGTGTTGTGGTGTTTCGCTGATAAAGGTGGCAGTGTCGCGGTGGTGATGGTGGTCGTGTGAGGTGACGGCTGCAGTAGTAGAGAGAGGTGGGAGGTGTTTTATTTTAGGTTTAGGGTAAAATGAGGGTGGTGTAGGGTTTTAATAACCCCAAGGGTAGTTTGTGTCAATTTTGCAAAGAAGGGGGCGCGATGTAACTTAACGCAGGGACCATACGTGTGTTTTTGATAATCTTATAACAAAACGACTCTTGGGCTCATTTAGGCTAGATAAACTTTCCGTGAGACTGACTAACTTGCGCCATAAATTTTTAAAACCATTTTCCCTTAAAAATGACTATTTATACGACTATTTTTGCTCAATATATCGTAAATAAGTTAAATATCGTATTATTAGGTTTAAACTCGTGCTGGAACGCGTTGCGTGCTATTTTCACGTTTTGAGGTGTAGCTAAAAAGATAAACGTAAAACGAATATGCAAACTTAGAGAAATGAAAATAATTTGAACTTAAGGTAGAGTAAGGACCTCTGGAAAATTTGCGGTTGTTATAACTTCTTGAGTTCTTTCATCATTTCGATGCGTGTTGTTAATCTCATGAGTGGCACTGCTGCTACTGTTTTCTCGTCCTCATCTCTTCAAACAAAGATTGTATGCGTTGCTAATCCTCGTCGTATCGCTTCATGAAAGCCTCGAATTGTTTTTGAAAGAGTTGCATCGAGTCACCCATATCTTGTTGCTCTGATACCAAGTTGGTATGGTCCCGATTATTGGATATGGTTATGGGTCTTTGTGGATAGAAATTAGAAGAGGGGTTAGTGTTTCTTTGATAAGCCTTTTTTGTTAGATTTACTCATGAACTTTGAGAGCTCATTAGAGAGAACTCTCCGATCTCTTTAAACACATGACAACTTGTATATTCCTTTTCTGATTTATTCAATATATAAACTTATTACACAACTGCTAAAATAAATTGCTACTTGGACATAATTGCATAGGACACATAACTACTAATAACTACAGAAGAACACATAAACTAATAATAACGTAGTATAGTAACATAAGCTGCTTAAGACACATATTGCTGATGCTTGAACTTTCCATGTGCCTATAGACCTTTGCTGATATAACAGTATTTGTATGGGCTTCTTTTAATGGTTGTGTATGTCATATCCTGCTAATTCGAGTGGTAGATATCCAAATTCACCAAATCCACCACTGTTGCACCAACCTAAAATCCAGTTTTTATGTTCTTCATCTTATTCAGGTCCCTTGGATACAAGTGAGCAGATCAAGGTCACTACTTGTAATGGTTAAGCTTGAAGTGTTCCTTATAGCTGTCGTAGCGGGAGCGTATGTTTTATGATTTCCCTCTAATCTTGTAGCATGGAATTTGTGTTAAGATATATATATATATATATATATATATATATATATAATCCGGATCGATTGAGAAGGTTTTTATTTTGAGAAGGTTTTCAAAAACGATAGATTTTTAACTTTGATTAATGTTTTTCAAGCGTAAAACTCATTTTAATGTGATTAAAATTCTCAAAATAAAAACCTTCTCACTCGATCTGGATTCTATATAGGCTCCGGTTCCATTGAGAAGGTTTTTATTTTGAGAAAATTGAGAAATCTTCGTTTGAGCAAATTGATTCATATTTTTTATTTGATTCACAAGTAAACATCATTTTATGGTGAATCGAATCTTCAAATCACAAATTTGATTCACAAATCATTGTTAAAATCGAGTTATGATGATGATTCATTAAATTTGTACAGATGATTCAGTATTCTACATATATCGCAAAATCGAAAGATTGTTAACATATATATATATATATATATATATATATATATATATATATATATATATATTTATTTATTTATTTATTTATTTACAGGACCAATTCATCACATTTTAAAAACCCATCTTAATCAGTAATTTGAGTTATGCATGCAACATCAATTCATAGAAGTATCTTATGAACTGCAGGTTTCTTCACCTTGCACTGATGGGGTTCAATGCCCTCTCGATACAAGTCCTATGTGCTGTATCTGGTGGCAGCAAATCAGTTTTTGCCAAAAAGGAAAACTCCACTGCCCTCTTACTTGTTGCAAGTCAGGTGACAACATTAATAGCACCCAAATACATCGTGTTCTTTAGAAAGAGCAAATTTTCTATTAAAGCTCTTAGACTTCGTGTCACAAGAATGAATAATTTAAATGGCAATTGTATGTCATTTTGATCTAATATATCGTATTCTTGCTTTCACTGAGACTTCAGTTGTCGTAATCTTTTCGTAGAAAACTTTGCCGGTGCTGGTTGCAGTTGTAAATCAACTTGGTGGTTCATTTGGCGAATCTGGTCTGCTCGTTCTTCCCTGTGTTGCAGCACATTTAAACCAGGTTTATTTTAAGAAAATAATAATTCATTTTATAGCTTGTTCTTTTTTTTTTTTTTTTTTTTTTTTTTTTTTTGGAAAGCAAAACATTTTATAGCTTGTTCTAATTTGTAATGTCGATGTTTTTGTGTAGATTATCATGGACTCACTCTTTGTAAACTTTTGGAACAAGAAGAAAGAGTCATTAAGCACTGTCAAAGGAGCCTAGACTGCAATCGTTATTGATTGCAGTGATTATAACAATGGTGACATTTTCAGCGATTGCAACAACTAAGAGTATGATTCGTGGGTATTTTTCTTTTTGTTCTTTCTTTCCTACTCACTGCATTTTGTTACAAATATTCATGTTTTTCAAATATTGTAAATATTTTATTAATTTTTTCAACATCCCTTAAATTTCACTGGTTTACAAATGTTTGTGGTACAATCAAGAAACAACAAGAATGAGCGTATAGCCCTAAGCATTCCACTCATGAACTCCTCAGACAATTTAGAAGTAGATACAAAACGCTTGTTGCTTTCCTTTGCTGTATTTTCACACTTTAGCACTATAAATGGATGGATGCCGTTGATTTTATTGCTGCCGACTGACAACTTTTGCAAGTAGATAACAAAAGCAAAGGATATCCAAAGTTTACCAATCAACGATGTCAATGAGTGACTTACATCTTGAGTCGTTGAATAGAGCTAAAACTGTCTATTTCACAAAGAAAACATATAAGTCATTAAAATTAACGTGGGACACCGAATTGTGGCAGGAGTGGTAATTTTCCTTTGCGTCATGGACCAAGGATCCTAAAAGGTTTTTGACGAGACCTGTTTTAAACTCTACGAGTAACTACCTGTTTGACTCATTATTAAACGCATACGGCTATGCCATTTTGTCACCTTTACTTTTGAGAACAAATTTCACCCTTTTAATAATGTTTCAGTACCTCCTGTGTGAACCCATTGACCCACTCAAATCGTTTTTAATCCAAGGCAACTGTAGAATGATTTACACTGTGTTCTCAAGTTTTATTTTGGAAAGAAAGTGAAGGGAAAAGGAGGGAACAAAAAAACAACCGTGTTCTTAAGATTTTATGTGAAAGGAAAGTGACAGAAAAGGAGTGGAAGGGGATAGAGATTCGTGACTTTTTTCTTCTCATTCTTACCGCCCATATTTGGGATGAAAACAAAGGGAAGGAAGACTACTACATAACAAAAAGAGCTTTGTGACAAAAACCCCTGAAACTAGTACATAATGATTCTTTCTTTTTTATCCCTAGCAAAATTTGGGGATTGTTTCAAGCTTTCAATAAACAAAAGATCTCTTGGTTCATTGCAAGGATAATACCATCTATCAAACTTCTTTTTATAACAAATTTATCTGTCAAACTATTCCATGAGATAATTTGTAACAATTCGCATTTTCGAGAATTTACTATTCACTTTTACTATTCACTTTCACTATTCATCCCATAAAATTTTTATTTCACATTCTCGTAAGATAAATTATTTTAGTAATGACCTGAGAGTTGGACAATCGTTAGATCATTTTCGCAAAAGTTATTAAGAAAACATCGTCTTAGAGTTTCATTTTGGTCGGAACACCATTTAAACATCCCGCGCATAACGAAAACCGCCTCTGACAATTTTCCCCACATCAGATTAATTTTTAGATCACTCATAATTAATTAGAGAATTTTTTAGATTTCTTTTAAATGTTACCAAATAAACCCTGAGCCGTATGAGACTAAACTTACGTTTTAAACAAATCTACGTAGACCCAGACTTAACCATTCCTGCACTGTATTTCCTAAGACGTTTAGACACTTTTACATTTTTTGGAAAAGTCAAACATATTTCCCTTCTCCTTTGACCATAAAGAAATTAACCTTGTACGTTCTACATTTTTGCTTAAATCGCGTAACTTTTAGACTTCACGTATAACTGCTAAGTTATCCCACGTACGACGAAAACCACATTTTGACATCTCATATCACTTTTAGACTAATTTTAGTCTACTCTAAATAAATTCACGGTCATTTCCTTGAAATCTCGTTCTTTTCTGATAAATTGCGAATTTACGCGTTTTAAGCCTACGTTTTCAGTTTTAGCAGCGTTTAAGCAACCCGATAGAACGTATCACTAATCTAATATGCTTATATAGAGTATATTGATAAGTTTTAACATATTTATAAGATTCATATTATTTGGATACCCGATTTTAAGTTTCGTGACTTTACGGCTTACATAACGGGTCCAAAACTCACTCCGTAAACAAGATAATACCAAGCAACTCATATCTTGTCATCCTAGATAGGCATTGAACGAAATTTAAGCCACATGGGGCGTTTTTGTTGTGATGACTAAGTGAAGATAGAAGCTTACCTAGGAAGATACATGCATGTGCTAAGTTACTTAAGTCTTAGAAATATCCTAAGTCTTGCACCTCCTCATCTTGCTATAAAAGGAACTCATTTTTCTCCCTTTCTTCTCCATTTAAACGCCTAACAACAATTCACAACACCCTGATTCTTTAATCTTCAAACTACAAGTTATATATCAAAGTTCAAGGCCTAGTTATTCCCTACATGATTCAAGAGTTTGTTTGGTGATTCCATGGTTGGATTAGGAGCTATACAAGGTGAAAAGGGCTGAGTTAGAAGTGTTCTTACAAGGTTAGATCAATCCTACCAAGGGTTAGCATGATGTGTTAAGGATTTGGAAGCACGGGTTCATATTGAAAGGGTTTAGGTTTTAGTGTCCTAGTTCTTGGTTCTTGATTTGTTTCATCACAAGGATTGTAAGCAAACTCTTATGTTATCATTTGCTTACTGTATTATACTAGTATTTTAGGTATGTTACATGTTCTATATGCTTATTATACTTGATTACGCTTGGATAATCGGACTAAAACACTAGAAACATCGTAAGGACTTATATTGCAAAACAGAAACTGAACAGGGGCTGTAAACGTAAATTCTGGGTAAAATCCTTGGGCTGAGAAAGTTAAGTAATTACATATGATTATAGATCTATGTCTTGTGGTCGTTTCTCCGGGTGGCTCGTGCCGTAACTCCTCCCGATGAATAAACTAGAGCCAAAACGGCTAAACGTGTCCAAATGTGATTAACAGATTTCAAACGGGTAAAACTCATAAAACTTGCATGTAACCAACTGTTGGTTAAAGAATAAAAGTTGTAGCTAACACCCTAACTTGAACGTGGCCACTGGCTGTGCGTTAAACGGAGCTGTAGCACTTGACTTATGACCAAAAGCGTGAGACAGTTTGCTGCTGATTGAAATAACTAGTACATCCAAGGGTAAATTGGTAATTTCACATTAGTTAAATAATTTCTGGGGCAGTAGGGCCCACTAATCTGTTTAGCTCATTCAATTACCTTTCCGAGGACATAAAAATCGAGTCGTGATCATTTGCGGTTTAGAAGTAACGGGTAGATTTAGACGGGGAAAACTTAAATAAAAGAAACGTAAACACTTATACGACTTCACAAATGTTAAGTATCCAAGCATAATTGGTGTAATAACTATACAAGGCATGTTTATACATTCACATCGTTATTTTAGAACCTAAGACTCAACACATATTCTAGGTTGCGCGTAGAGGTTTCTCGGCTTATCCATCAATTCGTTATACATTGGATATCATTTATTAAGGTGAGTTCGTAGCCCCACTTTTACTCGTTTAAATTACATTACAAACTCTTTGGGGGAGATACATGCTCAACTACTTGCTTTTACACATACAAATACTAAAAACATTTACACTTTTATGCTACGCTATACTTTTTATACTTGATTGCATAATACTTGATAGCATTTATACTTGATTGCATTACACTTGATTGCATTATACTTGATTGCGTTATATACTTGATTGCGTTATACTTGATTATACTAAACTTGAAAGTCTCCCAACATACACGGAGCAGTCCCCTCGTTCGCATGATAAGTCTCCATGGATAACACATGCATTGGGTTTCGGAGATGAAGTAAAACCAATGCTATTACTTTCCTTGTGAGCAACACAAAGTCTCCTTGGACAACACATGAATTGGGTTTCGGAGATGAAGTAGAACCAATGCTATTACACTCCTTGTGAGCATCATACCCACCTGAGGTTTCTGGAGATGGAGTGGAGACTCATGGTTAATTGCATAAGTTTTGATGCACGTGTACGTGATCAATATACTAGTTACATACTTAAAACATTTATACTTTTAACTACTATGATACATGCATACATGATTGACGTACTATTTTTAGCAGTGGGTTGTAAACACACAGGTTGCAAGTTTTGTATGGGCGGAACTTGGAACTGAATGGATTTACAATGCCTTTGCTGTGTGAACATTCTTTAAAGGCTTTTCAACTTATTCAAAACAAACTCTATGAACTCACCAACCATTGTGTTGACACTTTAGGATGTTTATCTCAGGTCAATAAGGCGATAGCTATTGCATGGAACTTAGAGTCGCATGACATATTTTGAAGACTTACGCTTTTATAATTTACCATTCGAAACATTTTGTAAACATTTATATATTATACTTTGGGACCTCATTGTTTGTAACTCTGATTTCATTAATCGAATGGTAACTTTTCAAAACGTCTCATTTAGAGGTCGTTTTCTATAACTTGTACTTTGTATTATGAAGTAGCACCCCAATGACACAATCTTCCGCTGCGATATTTTGGGGGTGTTACATAATTGGTCTTCGGAGTTGAGATCCCTTGCAAAGTGAAAAATTTAAAAAGTTTAGAAAGTTTATCACTGAGTGTCATGTAGGGGTGAGCAAATGGACCGAGAACCGAACCGGAACCGAGAACCAAACCGGAACCGTCCCGACCCGAACCGCATTTTAGAACCGCGGTCCGGTTCTCGGTTCTTCAATATTGGAAATTTCGGTTCTCGGTTCGGTTCGGTTCGGAACCGCGGGTATCGGTTCTGGAACCGAAGAACCACACAATTTCCAAAATTTAAAAAAATATTGTATTAATATTGATTATATTTTGTTAGTGTTGAATATAATATATGTCATCAACATTTAGAAAAAATATACTTATAGAACCTCGAATATTGTCACTAGTTTTGTCATTAGTTTTTTTCCAATATTATCAGTGAAGGATAAAGTTTGTAGGTTTCATGAACATTTTTACACACAAAAAGAAATGATACCAACATAATGACCAGTTTATAAATCGACTAATCAGTGACCATTTTGTACCTTTGTATCTAAGTATGCCTAGTGATAGTTTAGGATTGGGATGATGTTCGATTATTTTCAATATGAATGAATTAAATTCCTGTGGTTTGCTAGTAACAATTTTGATTATGCAATTCACTACTGAAATAACTTATAAAAGGTTTTGTTGGTTGATGAACGTGTTAAGTATAAGACCGTTCAATATTATTTATGATTTAGACTTAGATTAGTGCAAACACGTAAAGAATACTAAATTTTGGGTGCTTTTTGAAAAATTTGCCGTTCTAATGGGGTAGAACCAAAATACCCGAACCGAACCCGAGAACCGAACCGGAACCGAAACATTTTTTCGGTCCAGTTCTCGGTTCCTAAAATATGTGTTTTTTGGTTCTCGGTTCTTTCGGTTCCGTGCGGTTCTGGAATCGTGCTCACCCCTAGTGTCATTTGTCTCCCACCCAATCCTTCCATTTTTTCTTATTAAATTCGGTTAGGGGGATTTTGGTTCGTTTAACTCATTTTTTTATTCCACCCCAAAACTTCAAACGTAAATAATTTTTAAATGACAAACTTTTATGAAAAACCGATTTCACCATAGTTTTTTAAATTTAATTCTCTTTAATATAGTATGCATTATGATATATGAATCTCAACTTTTTTTTCCAACTTTTTAAGTGGGTGTTGATTTTCTTGAAATTTTCGGCATTTTAGATTCTAATTTTGACTAGTTTAAAAGCCGAATTTTACAAAACTTAAAACATAAAAATTGTAGGCTTTTGACCATTCTTTACCCAGAAATTTGAATCACTCAAATCCGATATGATATGAGAGAGATATTGCACGTTAATTATACGTCTTAGTCATATTTAGTGCATACAAAGTGTTTGATAAAATGCGTAAAAGATAATTTTCTTATAAAAAGTGCATTCAAATGCACTAATTGATATACCAAAATACATCTTTTGTTATTTTTGGTTTATTTTTAACTGATGAACAAGCAAATGATAAACTGATGAACATTGTAACTATAACTGATGAACATTATGATTTTTTCGACAACTGATGAACATTATGATTTTTTCGACAACTGATGAACATTATGATTTTTTTTGAATACCGATAAACTGATGAACAAAATTGAAGAGAACTGATGGATAACTTTTTTTTATTAGTGAACAATACTAACTGATGAACAAGACTAAGCGATGAACTGATGAACAACTAACAGATGAACATTGCGATTTCTTTTAGACAACTGATGAACAATAGCAAAAATAACTGATGAACGTTATTTTTTTGAAAACTGCTGAACATTATAAAAAAAACAACTGATGAATAATATAAAAAATAACTGATGAACTAATGAACATTACTATTTATTTATTTATTTTGGATAATGATAAAAAAAAAAAAAAAAGACTAACTGATGAACAAGACTGATTGTGACCTAACTGATGACCAACGTGATTTTTTTATTTGGAAAACTGATGAACAACACTATTTGTTTAAAAAAACCGATGAACAAGTGATGTAACTAATGAACATTATAATGTAACATCAAAGAAAACTGATGAACATTATAATGTAACATCAAAGAGAACTAATTGATGAAGTGATGAACATTGTGACTCTAACAAATGAACATTGCGATTTCTTTAAAATAAATGATGAACAAATTTTTTATTGATGACCAATACTTTTATTGATGAACAAATGAACTATTTTTATTGATGAACAACACCTTTTATTGATGAATGATACTTTTTTGTAACAAAATTGATGAACATTACTATTTCTTCTAAAAATCACTCTAATTACCAATTCATGACTACTTAATTGATGCACACCAACCAAAAATCAAATCCCAAGAAATCAACAAAATAATTAAAAACCAATTGCTCATCAATTAATCAGTTAATATGTCTTGTTCATCAGTTCATCAGTTTTGAACAAGATTAACTGATGAACAAAACGTACATTTAAAAAAAAATTAAAGATTAAAAAAACATCAATTTTTTAATCTTACATTAATAAAATAATTAATGATGCGTTCTGGTATAAAAATTAGAGCATTTAAAGCAATTTTAACACTAAAAATCTAAGCTAGACATTTTATCAAACACCTTGTGTGCAACAAATATGACTAAAACGTCATCCTTCACGTGTGATATCTCACTCATATGTTATCGGCTTTGAGCAATTCAAATTTCTGGGTAAAGAATGACCGAAAAGCTACAACTTTCGTATTCTAAGTTTTGCATGATTCGGTCTCTAAGCTATAGAAAATTAAGGCCGAAGATGCCAAAAAATACAAGAAAATCATAACCAATTTTATAATCTGAAAATAAAAGTTGCGATTCATATGACAAAATTCATACCATTTTAAAGAGAATTAAATTCTGAAAATTTTGGTGAAATCGAATTTTTGTAAATTCGTTTGTGAACCACTGTATGGCTTTTTACACTTTTCAATTTGATTCACTTTTTAGTGGATTCGCTACCTTGGTCTTCGATTGGCTGATTGTGTAGTTGGGTTTTGTTTTGATATGTCATGGTTTAGGTGACTTTGGTACAACAATTGTTCTGTTCCAATTTTTTGTGTTGTGTTGTGATGTTTTGGTTTTGGATTTTTGATTCGTTATAGATGAGCAGTTTTAATTTAGTTAAGTTTTCCCGTCAAATGTAATAATCACTTGAGGACAATGATAATTATTTTTCCGGAGTCGTATTCTACGGCGAGATATGAATTGAAATTTACGTTTACGTCTTTTGTTTGATGCTTGATAATCGAATATTTTTGGTTTGGATTGCTTTAGAGATTAATTTTTGAAACTGATTTTAACTGTTTAAAAGCAACTATTTTAAGCTATATTAAAATTAAACTAATGACGAAAGCTAAAAATATTATATAAAAAGCTATGCTTGTCAAGTAAGGTGAAAAGGTAATTAAGTATGAATAATCAATTAAGCCCGTTTAATTAATACCCGTCAAAATAAAATTATTTTTTCACAACGTTGGATTATATTGAAAATAATTATTTTTCTTCTTGGTAATAATCACTAGATCTAAATAATTAATTATACAAGACTTTTGCCCGTTAAAACAATCAATCAAATATATCTAAAAACAATCCGGAAATCATTAATCAATAATCTTCGATACCCGTTTAAAAACTATTTTCTCACAACGTTGGTTTATTTTGAAAACAGTTCTTTATCTTGGAAATCACTTGATTTAGAAGATTAATTTTCCAAACGGCTTTTGCCGGTTTGATATAACCAAAAATCAACCTAAGTAACCGAAGATTATCAATCAACAATTTCTAAGCTTTTCACACTCAACTGCAAATCACTACTCACTTAACAAGCATATAAAAAATATACTCACTATGCATAACTACTAAACCAACAATAATAATCTCAATAATAATGACCATTTTTCCACTAGAAATATAAGCTAAAGAGAAAGTAAAGAAAATAGAACCCGATCTAACATATGATACGACTAAAACCACCCGATTTTATAAACTTATCAAATTCTAAAGTTTACTTCTTTATAAGTTTTAGTATAACCAAATAATTAATAAAGTTTGTGACTTTATTAACTAGTTAACTTATTAGGACTAAAAAGCTATAAACTTTAGTAATAAGCTAGTTTATAAAACCCTTAAGCTCCTCGCCTTAGGATGAGATGAATCAAATAAGATATGGAAAGCTTATTGATTTAAAAAGGGGCAAATGGCACAAAAAGGTACCAAACTTAGGGTCCATTTCAATTAAGGTACTATTCTTTTTTCCTTGCATAAAAATGTACCCAACAAATTTTTTTGGCGGATTTGTGTTTTTTTTATTAATGTTCGTTAACTCACTTTGTTAGTAAATTACATGTTTGGTCCTCGAATTCGTATAATCATTTCATGCAACATCCAAAAACATTTTTGAAATTTTTTTTACATGTTTGGTCCTCGAAAAAAAATTTCAGAAATAAAAATTACAACTTTGGTCATCGATTTTGTTTTAAATTCGAAAAATATTTGAAATTTTTAGAAAAACTTCAAAAAATTTTAATTTTTTTCGAAAATCCTTTTCGAATTCGTATAATAATTTTTAAAATTTGAAAAATTTTGAAAAATTTTCGAAAATTCTTTTCGAATTCGTATAATCATTTTTTAAAACTATTTTTGAAAATTTTGAAAAATTTTGAAATTTTTTTAACAAAGTTTGAAAAAAAAATTTCAAATTTTTTTTTCCAAACATTGTTAAAAAAAACTTTCAAAATTTTTCAAAATTTTCAAATATGATCATACAAATTTGAGAAGAATTTTCGAAAAATTTTCAATTTTTTTCGAATTTTCAAAAGTGATTATACGAATTTAAAAAGAATTTTCGAAAAATTTTCAAAATTTATCATTTTTTTTTCGAATTTTCAAAAATAATTATACAAATTCGAAAAGGATTTTCGAAACATTTTCAAAAAATTTTGAAATTTATTTTAAAGTTTTTCGAAATTTTTCAAATTTTTTCGAATTAAAAAAAATTTCGAGGATTAAACATGTAATTTTTATTTTTGAATTTTTTTTTCGAGGACCAAACATGTAAAAAAAATTCAAAAATGTTTTGGATGTTGCATGAAAGGATTATACGAATTCGAGGACCAGACATGTAATTTACTAACAAAGTGAGTTAACGAACGTTAATAAAAAACACAAATTCGCCAAAAAAATTTGTTGGGTGCCTTTTTATGCAAGAAAAAAGAATAGTGCCTTAATTGAAAATGGACCATATAGTCACTAATATATAATTTTCTCCGTCCCCAAGATGGCGATCATTACTTCTGTCATATCCGATCATCATCCCCATCAACCCCAATCATTTTCGATTATCTAATTCATCACCAACCATACCCAACGATTTATGATCATTAGATCTCCCTTCAATCCAAATCCTTTGTTCTCTAATTGATTTTATTTTATTGTTATTTGTATTATCAATTCTGTTCACCATGGTTGTTCAGCGCTCTAAAGAAGATTATACTGCTCGTATTGCTAAATCAATTTATGTCACCAATTTTCCTGATAACGTTGGGTCGAGTAAATTGTGGAAGGCATGTGAGGGATATGGGAAGTTGATTGATGTGTTTATCCCTTATCGTAGATCTAAAGCCGGTAAACGTTTTGCTTTTGTCTGGTTCATTCATGTGATGGACTTAGATCGGTTGGTTGGATATCTCTGTACAATTTGGATAGGTAGTTACCATCTCCATGCTAATACTGCCCGATTCGAACGTGCTAATAAACCTGTCAAACCCTCGGGGCCTTGTCAATCTAACGGGCATGGTTCCTTTGCTTCGGTTGTTAGAGGTTCTCCAAAACCTAACGATATTGCTGGCCCATTATCTTCCTCACCGGCGTTGGTTTTGGACGATTCTTGTGTCGTTGTTCGTGACCTTTCATGTCATGTTATGGGACGTGTGAAAGATATTTGTTCTATCTCTAATTTGCGGATTCTCCTTGCTAAGGAAGGCTTTGAACACGTGAAACTGTCTTTCTTAGGGGGTCTTTGGGCGATGTTAGAATTGGAAAATGTATCTGCTAAACAAAAGTTACTAGAACATGTTGGGGTCAATTCTTGGTTCCAGACTCTTCATAATGCGACTAATGATTTTGTTAGCAGTGAACGGGTAGTTTGGGTGGATATTGAAGGCATCCCTCTTAATGTATGGTCTCGCGAAACGTTTTCCAAGATTGGTAAAAAATGGGGAAAGGCGTTGGGTATTGAGGATAACTCCGGGTCCTCATTTGCCCGTAAACGTTTGTGTGTTTTAACAAAGCAACCGGGAACTATATTGGAGAACTTTAAGGTGATTTCCAAAGGTAAGGTGTTTATGGTTCGGGCGAAAGAGCTTTTCACTTGGAATACGTGTTTCTTTGAACCTACGGTGTCTGATTATAGTTCAGATGATGAATCAAACCACGGTGCTAAAATTTTTAATGACGGGGTGCAGGTTAGTGATGAGGAGTCTGATGGTGACCGAGAAGTGGATGGTGTTCCCGAGACATATTTCAGCGATAACTCCTCTCCTCAACAGGTTCATGGTAACGAGTCGGGCAAACAACAATCTACGGACCCGTTTGGGTTCTATGACTTGCTGAATAAAATTCCCCCTAAAGGTGTTCGCGATGCGAGTCCCTCTTTGTCACATCCTCCCAGTTTTATTCCTGCTACCTCTGAGGCTCATGCTAATGAAGGCGAGGATCAAGACGTCGCGCCTGGTTTTAGACATGACGCGGTGACTTCTCCCAAGGTAGATGCTAGGGTTATGGACCATTTACAGGAGGTTTATGATTCTTTTAATGGAGAAGCTACATCCTCTATCCCACGTGCAAATCACATTGGAGGATCTATTCTTGGTGTCTTGGAAGACATGGTTCAGATAGGACAGTCTATGGGTTATCAGATGGTGGGGTGTGTGAAAGACATGGAACGTACTATCGGCTCACAAGGAGAGGAAGAGGTTCTTTAATGAATATTATTTCTCTTAATATTCAAGGTCTTGGGCATAAGACCAAAAAGGCGTGGGTTAACGAGTTAAATATTAAACATAGGATCAATTTCTTAGCGTTACAAGAGAAAAAGATGGATAGTGTTTCTCATATGGATGTTAAGTCCCTATGGGGAAATTCGAATTATGATTTTGTTGTAAGTGAGTCGCTAGGGAATTCCGGTGGTATTCTTTGTATTTGGGAGGCTTCTATTTTCAAGAAAGAATGAGCTACTATTTCTGATAATTTTATAGCCATTTATGGTACATGGCTGCCTTGTAATACTAAGGTTCTTATGGTGGCAGTTTACGCTCCTCAGCAGCCTGCGTGTAAAAGGGCCCATTGGGAGTATTTATCTTCTCTATTACGACAATGGAACGGCGAAGCTATTGTTATGGGTGACTTTAATGAGGTTCGGTCTATGGATGAAAGACTTGGTTCGGCTTTTGATGTTTATAGTGCGCGGCGTTTTGACCGGTTCATCTTCTCTTCTGGTCTTGTGGATGTTAAATTGGAGGGATACTCGTTCACTTGGTCACATCCCTTAGCCTAAAAAATGAGTAAATTAGACCGTTTTCTTGTCACGGAAGGTATTTTCTCGTTTTATCCGTCTACTTCAGCCTTGTGTCTTGACCGTCACATGTTTGATCATAGACCTATCGTTTTGAAAGATTCGCCTTCTGACTTTGGTCCAATTCCGTTCCGTTTTTACCACTCCTGGTTAAAGATGGAGGGATTCGATTCGATGGTGGAGCAAGCATGGTTGTCCTTCTCTCATACGGATTCCAATAGTTTGGTCAGATTCAAAAAGAAGTTGCAGGATCTTAAGTCTATTATCCGAGTTTGGGTCAAGGAATAAAAATCCATCTCCACAGCATGAAGACTGATTTAAGGAACGATTTAAAAGCTATTGAAAGGGGAAACGTTTCTGATGATATCCTTCTCAAACGGATGGAGCTTAAACGTCAGCTTCATGATATTAATCTTATGGAGGCTAATGAATTGGCCCAAAAATCTAAATTAAATGGGCCATTGAAGGCGACGAGAATACAAAAAAATTTCATGGCATTATTAATAAGAAAAGGTCTCAGTTGTCGATCCGTGGTATCTTTGTCGATGGCTCTTTGTGTACTGATCCGAGTACTGTGAAGGAGGAGTTTAAGTATCACTTTCAAGCTAGATTCCAGCAACCGTGCCATGGCCGTTTCAATCTTAATGTTCCCTTCCAAAAATGTTTGTCTTCTGATCAGGTGGAGGAGCTGGACAGAGATGTTTCGAGATGTGAAATCCGTAGGGCTGTTTGGAGTTGTGGTGCAAATAAGTCTCCTGGTCCTGACGGATACACGTTCGAATTCTTTAGAAAATATTTGAGTTTTATTGGGCCAGATCTGTGTGACGCGGTCGTTCAATTTTTTAAGTCGGGGTATGTTTCCAAGGGGGTGCAACTCATCTTTCATTGCCTTAATTCCTAAAGTCACTGACGCCAAGTTTTTTTTGGGTAAAAGGGTTAATTCACCCCGGTAAAATTCATTACTCCAAAAAACGTTAAGGTACATAGGATGAGGGTGATATCCCTCACCTCAGTCCCTTAGGACACTTACAAACGCTAATATAAGAATGAAACACCATTCCTATAACTTACAAAAAATGAACCTACCAATAATGACAAAAGAACATAAAACATTACAATACTACTCAAGAAACGCACTTGAGCCTTCTAAATCATTATGGCGGTCCACCTTAGCTTCCATGAAGAATCCACATATAATATGTCATGAATGAGCACACAAAGTCCACAAATCCATATCATAGGAATCCTCCAACTTACCACAAGTCCAAGTATCCAGCCATCAAGCATGTACATACAAAGACTTGTACCGACACAATGCATACCAATACACACTTACACGAGCATAGAATCATCAAATGCAGAAAAAAAAAGTCCCTCCAAACATTGGAATCAAGATGACCAAAATGCTCACGAACTTCAAAGAACCACGACCATAGTGAGCAGCTCTATTCTTCAAAAAACTACATCTCATAGCTCTTGAGCGCACCACCAACATACACGACCACAAATCTTAATAACCAAACATAGATTCTATTCTGGTCGTACCAAATAACCAGCTCCAACATACAATCCAAATAGGGTTTACATAAAACCTTATCGTCCATAATCATCAAATACAAGCAGATCGAGGCATAAAGTTCCACCAAAAAACCCTAACTCACAATTAGACTAACACCAGCAGCATACCAATGATGATACATCAATCAGTGAACCAATAATAGGCTATAATAGCCCTAACTTACAGATCCCTCGTATCACGAACCAAAGATTGAATCCCAACGCACCAGGTTTGCTAAGATACGAATCAAATAAGGTTTAATGAGACCCAAACGTCCAGAAAAACCTTTCGTGACCAGAAAATAAAACATAAACGTGCCCAGGTCATTACAATCAGATTAGGGTTTTTGAATAAGATTACCCAAAAACTTAACTTACATATCTCCAAACCCATGTACATAACCACCAACATCAGATCATGAACATACAAGCAACAATAAACCTTAACATGGGTTAACGTGCAGCGTACAAGCTTAGACCTCCACACCAAACCACAAAACCCTAACACGGGTTTACTTTCAAGATGAATATGTGTTGGAATACGATCTACTAGAAAACCAATGGCAGCGATTATATAAAGGAGTCGATTTAGAAAACCAAACTGACATGAGTGATTCACAATCGCCCTAAAACAGATTAACGAAACCCTAATCAGAAGCAAACCACCATTAAAGGCAGTCGATTGAACAAAAAGTGAATTTAGGGTTTCGGAAAATCAAACAACCCACCAGCCGCCACTTCTAAGATATTAAACACAATCCACAAATCGTATTGCATACCCAGGAAAGGTAGAGAGGACGATTGTGTTTGGATTATGGCCGGATTTGAGAAAAAGTGGCGGCTGGAACCTAGAGAGAGAGAGAGAAACGAATTAGGGTTTTTTTTTACTGTTGTTTATGATGTGTGTACTGACGCCAAGTTTGTTAATGACTTTAGACCTATTAGTTTGATTGGTAGCGTTTATAAGGTGATCACGAAAATTCTAGCTAATCCTTTGGCTATGGTAATTTCCGACCTAGTCTCGGAGACTCAATCGGCATTTGTTGCCAATAGACAAATATTGGACGGCCCTTTTATGTTAAACGAGGTTCTAAATTGGTGTAAATGCAAAAGGAAGCAAGCTTTGTTTTTCAAAGTTGATTTTGCTAAGGCGTACGACTCGGTTCGATGGGATTACCTTTTAGATATTCTTCAAGCTTTTGGATTCGGTCTGAATTGGTGTAGGTGGATCCGAGGTACTTTTACTTCCGCCATGGCTTCTATTTTGGTTAATGGTAGTCCGACGTCAGAGTTTCCTCTTTGCTGCGGCTTGAAGCAAGGTGATCCGTTTGCCCCTTACCTCTTCATTCTTATCATGGAGTCGCTTCACTTATCTTTCTCCCGTGTTGTAAATGATGGGATGTTTAAAGGTATTCAATTGCATGGTTTGGTTAACATTTCTCATCTATTTTACGCCGATGACGCCATGTTCATAGGTGAATGGTCTGATCTGAACTTACATACTATTATTAATGTTCTCAACTGTTTCCATCTCGCGTCGGGGCTTAAGATCAATATTGTTAAAAGTTAAGTTTTGGGTGTCGGGGTTCCTCAGAATATTGTTTTGCAGGCGGCAAACAGAATCGGGTGTGATGTCTTGCACACTCCTTTTCGGTATCTTGGAGTGACGGTTGGGGATACTATGTCTCGGAAGTCAGCTTGGGTTGGCTTGGTGAACAAGCTCCAATCTCGACTTTCAAAATGGAAGGTTAAAACCCTCTCCATCGGTGGTAGATTGACTCTCCTCAAATCCGTTCTTGGTGCGTCCCCTATTTATTTTATGTCTATCTTTAAGGTTCCCAAAGGCGTGTTAAAGACTTTGGAATCTATCTGAAGTAATTTTTTTAATGGATCCGACTCTTCGGAAAGGAAAATTCCATGGGTGGCTTGGGATTCTGCTCTTGCTTCCAAAGAGAAAGGCGACTTAGGCGTCTCGAGCTTCTTTGCGTTGAACCGTGCTCTTTTAGTTAAGTGGGTGTGGCGTTTCATTTCTGGTGATAATTCATTGTGGTGTAAGGTTATTCAAGTGATTTATGGCCCTAATCTTGATTCACATGTTTCTGATCATTCTTCGACGTGGTGTTCTATTCTACGTGAAGTTAACTCTTTGAAGGACATTGGTTTCGATTTTAATTTGCATTGTAAAATGCGGATTGGAGACGGGTCTGGTATGAGGTTCTAGTTTGATCCTTGGTTATCGGATGTTCCCCTATATGTCCGGTTTCCCCGTTTGTTTGCCCTTGAATTGGATAGGGAGAGATAAGCTGGGAGCTTCTTCGGGTTCTGGTTCTTTTCGTAGGGATGTGCGTGACCGGTCAGAGAGACAGCAGTGGGACGATCTCTCCTCTTTAATCAGGTTGGTTATTCTTTCGGCCTCTAAAGATAGGTGGACTTGTGATTTGTCGGGAGACGGTGAGTTCAAGGTGAAAGACGTCAGAAATTGTATTGATGACTTGATTCTTCCTTCTTCGAATGTTGCAACGAGATGGATTAAGTCCATTCCTATCAAGGTTAATGTTTTCACTTGGCGTGCTCGTCGTGATAGGTTACCAACCAAGACCAATCTCTTTCGAAGAGGTGTTTTGTTGGACTCTTCCTTGTGTCCTATGTGTAACGTTGAATTCGAAGACATTCAGCATGTCTTGTTCCAATGTGATGTGGCTCGGGCTGTCTTTCGTAGAATCTGTCGTTGGTGGGATTTAGATTGGCAGGAGATTCGGTCTTTTTTAGAGTTTTAGCCATTCGGCTTCCTTCCCGTCTCAAGGAAGTTTTAGAAGGAGTTTTTTGCGCAGCTTGGTGGAGGATTTGGAGTCTCCGGAATATGTTGATTTTTGACCCTTCGCCTCCTAGTCGTTCGGGTTTGTTTGATGATATCGTTTCTTGGTCTTTTCTATGGTGTTCTAGTAGATGTAATAGGGCGTTTTCTTGGAAATTTTGGTTAAAAAAACCCCTCTTTAATTTCCTTGTAATGTTTTTCTAGCTCCTTGCTAGTTTTTTTAAAGTTGCTGTTAAAAAAAATGGAAATGGTACATTTTTGTGCCATTTCCCATTTAAAAAGTACTAAAATTTAATTGAAATAAGCTAAGAAAAACCTTATAGGTTAGATCCAATATCTACCTAAAATTAAGTTGTTCAAATCTGAAGATTAAACGCGAGTTGGGTATATTTAAGGACTGGATCTAAATAAATAAGCTAAAGATGAAAATAAGCTAAAGAAAAACTAAAAAGTTTAAAACTTTAAAAGCTAAAAGATTATATCCAAATCCACTAAAAAATAAGTTGTTTAAATCCGAAGATTAAACGCGAGTTGGGTATGTTTAAGGATTAGATCTAAGAGAATAAGCTATTGAATAGCTTATTATTAAAGAAAAACTAAGAAACATTAAAACTTTTCTAGAAAAAAGCACTAAACATTAAAGCTTTTTTTATTTTCTTATAAAAGAAGTTAAAAGTAAATAGATCTAAATAAATAAAAGAGTTTTGAAAAGAAACTAAGAATAAAAAGTGCTTATTGAATAAGCTATATGAAAAGCTTACTCAAAAAGCTAGCCTTTTAAATATAAAAATAAGCTATTATGGTTAAGCTTATTAAAGATAAAAAGATATGAAAAAGGCTTAAAGTGAATAAACTATAAAAGAGCTTATCACAAATAAGCAAATATAATAAACCACAAAGAGCTAATAAGCTAATATGACTTATTAGATAAGAAAAGAAAAAAAGAAAAAAAAATAAAGAGATGAAGAAGAAGAATAAGAAATAAGAACTTAAGTAACAAATACCATCTTCATTAAGCAATAAAAAAGTTGATTACAAACAAGCTTAAAAATAAGCACTTAATAAGCTACCAAATAAACCCTTAAAAAAAATACTACAATTTTACTACTCTCAAAAATAAAAAAAAAACTAAGCTAAATGTGTGTTTTTTTGTGTGTGTGGAACCGGACAAACAATGAGCAAATTCTTGCATTTATAAAGCCATCAATCATTCTCGATCCTTCCAATTTCAGGAAGTGAATGACCACGTGCTCCATTTTGTGAATTCTCGCTGGACATTTATGAAATTGCATTTCAATTTCATTTAATATTAATACTCCTAGAAGATTGCATTTGATAGGCCTGAGCATCGGGCCGATCCCGACCCGGCCCGATCCGAATCCCGACAAGCCCGAATCCCGACAAGCCGGCAAACACAAACCGACTCCCGACCCCGACAAGCCCGACTAACATGATTCGGGACTCGGGATCGGGACGGGATTCGGATTTGATCGGTTTTGTTTGTTGTTTTTTGGTTTTCGGCCCGTCCCGACCCGATCCCGACAAGCCCGAAACCCGACTAACCGAAAAACATAAACCGACTCCCGACCCCGACAAGCCCGACTAACATGATTCGGGACTCGGGATCGGGACGGGATTCGAGATTCGGTCGGTTTTGCTCACCCCTAGCATTTGATTGGCTTGGATCTGGTGGGCTTCTTTGCACTTTTGGGCCTCGAATGCAATTGCTTTTTGGGCTTGTTGTAACACTCCCCAAGATCATAATGACAGCGGAAGACTAATCGGGGTGTTACTCGAATGGAGATTATAGTCAACAATTACAGAAAATGACTCTAAAGAGGCGTTTTATTAAAAGTAGTTATCATTCATCGAAAACTCATAGTTGTTACAAAATATTGTAAATTGTTCAAGTGTTTTCCCAAAATAAAGAGCATGAGTTTGAAAGAAATGACAACTTTATGTTTACACCACAAGAAGGTCTTGGTATACCCCACTTCATGCCTTGGACATAATCTTCACTGATTACCTGAGATAACATGCTTAAAAAGGTCAACAAAAATGTTGAGTGAAGTTCATATGTTTAAATAACAGTTGAACAAAAGAATATGAGCATGATCATTGTAAACTAACAATATCATAGATCAAATCACAGATTATTATGCGCTAAGCTCATACAACCAAGACTCAACTGCATACACCGAATTACTAATGTATGTAAGTTTGCCCCAAAGGAGGTAATATCCAATTACCTAATGCAATTCAAATATGGTGCGCCCCGGTTATTTATCTATAACCAAGACATGGTCGTTAATCCCCATAGTACTATTCACGATATCTGCGTTCACTCGCGGTGACTAATGGTTCATGATACAGGGGAGTTATGGCTAAATACTTAGGCAGTACCAATAATCAAGAAGCGAACATTTATGAAAAACCTTGTGTTCTAGTTTAGAGCATGTATCTCCCTCGCGGGGTTTGCAAAATAAAGTAAAAGCGAGGCTATGAACTCACCTTGATGACAACGAACAAGCACAATGTAGCGGAGGTTCCAAGCCAAAATCTAAAAATGATGAGATTGCGAGTCTCATATATGATAGACATTTTGGTTCGTGACCAAAATAATAGAGCATTGAATATTCTTATTCAATAGATCATTGATATGTCCAATTCAATAGGGTGTGTGCGTGCTTAACGTTTTAGGTTAATTTACTTGCTACATTGCCTTAGTTGGTGTAACACCCCCAATTTCGTGATACGCAGCGGAATTCAAATTGGGTGTTACTCGACGGCACAAGAGTCATAATAATAGAAAACGATCTCTAAAGGAGTCGTTTTAAAAAGGATTTATCATTCAAATTATTTAAATATATCAGAGTTTACAAAATAGGTCCCAGTTGGTTCCATTGGTTCCATTGTTTAATTATAGCCTTCTTGATCTAGTCTTTGCTCTTCCGTGCCAGCTTCCGACATTATGGACCTGTACATGCTTAAAACTGTCAACACAAATGTTGAGTGAATCCATAGGTTTATTGTTAAATATTGAACACATAATGTTTGTGTGGGTTACGTTGTTATACACCCATAATGTTGAAAACAAAACAGTTATTATTGCTTGGTACGGCTGCCTCAAGTATATGATAATTGAGCCCGCTTTTGTTTGATACGGCTGCCTCAAGTATATGATACTTGAGCCCGCTTTTGTTTGATACATCTGCCTCAAGTATATGAAATCTGTAACACCCCCAATTCATGATACGCAGCGAAATTCAAACTGGGTGTTACTTCATGGCACAACAGTTTAATAATAGAAAACGAACTCTAATGGAGCCGTTTTAAAACATTTATCATTCAATTTATATAAATATCAGAGTTTACAAAGATGAGGTCCCAAATGGTTCCAAGTTTACAAAATACATTAAATTGGTTTTTGAATGATAATAAAATTTATAGCCTTCTTGAGTATCCGTGCTCCTCCGTGCCAGCCTCGTACAATATGGACCTGAAATACATGCTTAAAACTGTCAACACAAAGGTTAAGTGAAATTCATAGAGTTTAGGAAATCAGTTGAACACAATATTCGTAACGTGAGGTAATTAGTCTCACATTCATAGTTTTTTTTGGGTAAAGGGGAGTAATCCTGTACCCAGGTAAAATATATTAACCAAAAAAATATTGAAGTACAACGGATGAGAGTGAGTCCCTCACCTCAGTCCCTTAGGACACTTACAGACTCGAATATAATAATGACACACCATTTCTATAACTTACAATAAAATGAACCTACCAATAATGACACAAGTACAATACTACGCAAGAATACACTGAGCCTTCTTTATCACTACGGCGGTCCACCTTAACTTCCATGAAGCATCCACAAAGAAAAATCCAAGCGATCTTCAACATAAAATCTGTTTGTAGTAGCAAACACCACAAACAACTCCTCCACAATCGCCATAACAACAGTAAGATTGAATCATATGTACCCAAAGTGCATGGCATCGTGTGAATGGGGTTTTGAACAAGAGTCCCCAAAACTTAACTTCCATCTATGCTAATAACATCAAATTAAAACAGAACTTAACTTCCAACTTTCCCAAACAGAACTTTCATCAAAACCAGCGAATTGAATGATCATAAATGCTAATAACATCAAATTAAAACAGCTATATGACCATATAACAAAACCCTAGCATCGCCAACACGCCACAAATATTATGCACTAAGCTCATGACACCTAAACATTAGCAGCTTGTCAATTGAAATTGATATAATAGTAACAGTTGTCCTAATAGGTAATTTGCCAATAAACCTATGGACCTTCAAATATAGTGCGTTTGTTTGCCTACCCGGTCAACACAAACAGGATTCGTCAATCCCGATAGATCTATCCATATTATTCGCGTTCACTCGCAAGTGATTAATGGTTCATGATAATAGGGACTTAAGATTGGCAATAGTGGTACTTAGTGCAAATAATACATTCAGATAAGCATACAGTTTCAAAGCAATTTGTTCGGTTTAAAAATAGCATGTATTCCCCCCAAGGGTTTGTAAAACAATTAAGTAATAAAAAGTGGGGCTATGAACTCACTGTAGTGATCAGGAGCGGAGTGTAACGATATATTGTATGGCAACAATAGAGTATGGCAAGACCACGATCTTTAACGATTACCTAAGAAAGCATAGTATTCGTGTTTTAGTATATTGTACGATATAAGTGTACAAGTATATGTAGTTTGTTGGCTTATGATGTTGTACATAAATCCTTAAGTTAAAGTATCCCTTAAGTGTTGTTTGGCCTATAGCCCTTTTATAAATAACCTCGTACCATCGTTCGGGCTATCAAAATGTGTACTGAAGTAGTTTAACATGCCATATGGTCATTTACTTAGTTTGTGAAAGTCTAGTAAAGTATAATCCAATGAACCAAGTTTAAAAACAATCTTCGGGTCATTAAACTTATATTAGCCGTGCGGCTAAGTCAAACAATAATCAAGGAATTCTTGAGGATGTATCTAAGTTAAAATATTTTGAAACAACACCTTGGCTTAACTTTGGCTTTTTATTAGCCTCAAATGATCAATATATCAAATAAAGTTCTCACTAAGGTTGTTTTCTAGTCAACAACATGTCAGCTTAGTTTTTGTCGTTTTTAGGTTTTGTCGTTTACTTTATGCTTATGTGCCCCTGAGTTTTTGTAGAAAAAGTCATTCTGAGAAACTTTCGTGTTTTACACTTTTACTGATTCGGACCAGAAAAGGGTCAAAATCGTGATTTAAAGTCGTATCAGCAAGCTTTTGTTCCAACACTATATTTTCATCTAGTAAAACTTAACTAGGAATAACTTTTTAACCACAAGTCCTTTTTAAGTGATTCAAAAGCTCAAGTTCATATTTTTATATTCTATAACAGCTTCTTAAGCTTATTCAAGTTCAAGGTTTAAATTTTACTTATATTTATAGTCTAATTACAAGTATATACTTATATTTTATTGCAGAAAGTTTGGCTGCACATTCAGTCCTGCCAAAACGACCATAAGTTGAGGTCTACAACTTTTTATGACACGCGGATTTCGCCAAACTTCAAGTTTAGGTCTTAGCTACATTTCATAAAACTGAGTCGACTTCCAGAAATGACCAGAACCATGGGCTTTTCTCAAATGAAATCTGGTGTGCAGATTTTGACATGTTTTGCCATTTTGGTTCTCATTTACTCACCGGGAAGAGTTATGAGATGCGCCACCCGGCGAAACGACCGTAAGACATAGTTCTAAAAGCCTATCTTACTGAATTAACCTCAATATTTATTGAGATGGTCAGTTTAATCAAACTTTGGGACTGTTGCAGAATTCAAGTTCATAGAACTTACCTAGGACTTGTTTTAGCTTGTTTTCATGGTCATAACCTCATGTACAACATCAATTAAGCCATATTACATATACTACTTATATCAAATTACATCAAATAATAATAGAGATTATTAAAACCATATTGAATGACAAGAAAATAAACTCAAATCTTACAAGGATTAGGATGACAAGTTACTAGTACAACAAGAACAATTCAATCCTTAACCCTTCTAATCTCTAATCCTTGTCTTTAATATTAAACCCAATCTTCAACCCTTTTTCTAATAACCCAATAATACTTGTTCTAATCTTCTAAAAACATCTTAATAACCTTAGATCAAACCGTTTCAAGAACTCCAAATAACTCAAGAATTTGATGAGATTTGATGATGTTTTGAGTGGAATAAACCATGAATTAACCAAGGTAACTAATTACCTTCAATTTAAGATCAATATACTTGGTAAAATTTAAAATGAAATGGTGATTATGGAGTTTTTGGTCGTTGGTATCAAGAGAGAAAAGATGGATATGTCTTGATCTACAAGTTTGCATGTGATGGTTGAGATAAGTCTTAAAGTCTAAGACTTATAACTTAAGAAAGTGTGAAATGAAGACATATGGTCTTGTGGTGTAACATATGCATGCCACCTCACATAATGAGGTGGTAGTGTGAGCATTTTTGCATTAGTTTTTGGTTTAAGAGGTGTAGTTTGGTCCCGGTAATTACTAATGTTAAGCCCTTAAGTCACGAAACTTAAAACTGGGTAACGTAAAAATATAATACTTATAAAAATGTTAAAACTTATCAATATACTCCAACTAGGTATATTAAATGTGTGATAAGTCGCATAGGGTGTGTCTATGTTGTTAAAACCTAATAACGTAGGTTTGAGCGCGCGTATTACGTAAAAAGTAACATATCTACTTAAAAATGATAAAGTAGTAATAGTTCATATAAAATATGATTATTGGTGAAAATAAAGTATTTTGAACATATAGACTTATCATAGTCCTGTGTTGGTCACAAGAAAAACTACCAGTTACTACCGTTTATGGTATTTGCTTTTACGTTACGGTAAAAGTCAAATAGTCAAAAGTCAAAGTTAAAAGTCAACTTTAAAAAGTCAAAGGGTAAAATAGTCATTTTACCTTATGAAAAATTACGGGTTGCTACATTCTCTACCCCTTAAGGGAATTTCGTCCCGGAATTCAGCGTGTGTTATCCGATGTGGAAGTGTTCTAGGAAAATGTGGGTGTATGCGCTGAATTTTAATCTTTGCGTTCTCAAGTTTCCGGTCATAGAATGTGTTATGTGAAAACAAGGTTGGATTGACCTTTGATGTGAAAACAAGGTCAATACATGATGGTGTTTGCCTAGGCTTAAGAATCTCATTACCATCATATAGTACCTTATGAGCAGCTCTAGCCTTTTTACCGACCTCGGGATTTGGTTCCTCAACAAGAGGAATACTATGCTTATCGCTTAAGAAGTGCTTAGTGATCATGTGAGCAGTCTGAATGGTATTCCCTTGTACGTACAGTTTGTTTTCAAGTTTGTTTTTCAAAGTTTTTAGGTTGGAAAAGTCATTTAAAAGTTTTGATTCCTTAGCCATAAATTCATGTTTAAGCACTTTCACATTTTCTTGAAGTTCTTGCTTTTGCTTAACAGTTTTATTTAGCTTATCTTGTAAGGAGTTTAACTCTTGTTTTAACACCTCCTCCCTAAAATTACTTTTTCTGATAACTGTACGCATTTGGTTATCCATCTCCTGCTCACGGGTAGTCAGTTCAAATTTAGCACGTTGTTCATATATGGCAACTTGATCCTTATATATGCTAAACTCAGTTGTAAGTGAATCATCAGGAATAAATGCAGAGTACTCATGCAGCTCATAATCATCATTTTGAGTAGAAGATGCACAACTAGGTACAACAGAAACTTCCATGCAACTTACCTCTGCATTAACGTGCACAGGTTGTGGCTGGTGCACCTCTATCTTGGGTAAGTCTGAAGCTTCCATGGAGCGTTCCTTTGCATTAACTTGCACATGTTGTGTCTGGTGCACCTCTTTCTCTTGTGAATTTGAGCACGAAGATTCCATTTTAGCATTATCCGACTCAAACACGATAGTCTGTAGTACATTGTTGGGTATATTCTGTTCATTGGTCACGTCGTATAAACTGAGTATATTAGATACAACTGAATCTGAATCGTTAGGCATGATGTTGATGTGCACGGGATTTTACAAGTCTATGATTTAAACCGAGAAATAGAATCTTTCGCGGGATTTTACTAAAATCAAGACCAAACCGTTAAGCAATGCCAATAGAAAGTGTTAAGATAACTGATGGATAGACACAATGATAGACACTTGTATGTTAGGACTTATGTAGGATTAGCCTTTTTCTTCAAGACAAAATCTCCTACACTTTCATATACGCAGTATTTTGCTGAAGCACTCATAAAAGAAGCAGAAGTAGATAACTAGATTGTGGCAATACATTCAGCTATGCGAGGTGGGACAGGACTCAACTTTTCCCAGAAAAAGTACTCGGATCATTGCTTTGATGTTGGTATTGCCGAACAACATGTGGTCACTTTTGCAACAGGTTTAGCAACAGAAGTTCTTAAGCCATTTTGTGCTATCTATTTATCATTTCTACAACGAGGTTATGATCAAGTGAGTACTTTCTTTCCACTTTTATTGAAATCTAATAACCGATAACTGATGATCATTCAAATAGCATAGACGCCAGATGATATCTGTTATTTTCACCAAACCACAGGGATAATTAAAAGATTAGCGGGTGACGCATACCTTTTCAACCAACCACGTTATGAGTGCATGATTTGCCGCCTCTTAAAATTTATTCTTTTCCCTTTCCTGCCACCATTCTGTTTATACATTTATGTGCATGTGAAAATAATCTTGATTGACTGTGCAGCGCTCTTTGTTTTTTAAATCCATGGATCTTTTTGGAGAAGCCAAAGATGGTAATTACTTCTACCAAAATCTATTTTTCAGTTTTTTTTTGAAGGTGGCGAGTTTAGATTCAATAGCTGCGAGTTTAGGGCTTCCTCACCGCTTGCTTCAAACAGGTATTATTCTTAATAGTGAAATTTTGATTGGATAAATGGTTATGTGATGAATTGTGTTGTTTTGATGAGCAGAGAAATCGAGTAGGAGTAACGAGGGATGTAGGTGGGGGAGAGTTGATCTTGATCATCCTCAGATTATAAATGTGCAGAATTATAGGTGTGTGATATAATGTTGTAGTTGTTTTTTCTTTGTATGTGGAAGTAGTATTTTAACTTTATACTCGGGTAGGGATGTGAATGTATGGCCTGTTTGGGTTTTTATTGTTATTGTTGATTTGTGTTTACATTGGTTATTTCTTTCTCACCTTATCTGTTAACAGGTACATGAACCTGGTGCAGAACTTGTTCGAATCCCCCTAATCATGTGTGGTTCAATGAGACAACAATCTCTGTCTAGAAGCTAAATGTTACTATTTGGCTCTCTGTTAGGTAACATGCAGCAGGGGGTTGACACGATGTTCAAACAAGGAGTCATTGAGGACGGGTGGCTGAAGTGAAGAGAGCCAATACTAAAGGCGACGAATGGCATAATGCAATTAATGTTAGTCAAGGGAGTCAGGCTGGGATGATGGTACATGTGGTGTTGGGTAGGAATTGGCGATAAGGCATTACTATCAGTAACCAATGGCGCTGGTGGCTAGGAAAATGCCTAATGTTTTAGTGTTTTGGTGGGATGGCTTAGATTATAAGTTCAAAGAGTCATTGGATTCAGGTTCAAATGTTTGTTGTTAGCATTATGCTCACTTAATTGCACTATTTATTGTAGTCTTGGGATAACACCTTGTATAATTAATCTAATCATAATCAGGTCATTTTGATATCTCGGGTTGATACATTACTTTGTTTGCCAATGCAGAGTATCATGGAACCGATATATGCTCTATGGTTTCTTTTCATGGATTACATATCATATTCAGATGTAAAACTCGACTCCAGATTCAAACGAGTTTTTCATACGTATGATTTTCAAGGAGAATCAGGACTACTTCAGTTTTGGGAATGCAACATGCATGAGGGTACAAACGACACTGGGTGTAGTCTGACATTGACAGATCAATTTTGTATGTCAAACATACATGATAACAGACTTTTGGATTACAGGATGAAATGTTTCGATAATAGTAATCGTTTTATTGGACAACAGACAAATGTGGGCATCTGGTTTGCTGGTAGAGCAGCTCAAACAGGTGTGGCAGATCACAGAACAAGACATGTTGTTTTCAATCAAGATCTTAACCAATATATTGACGAAGCATCAGGTATGGGACATTTAGTTGTTCCTGTCTATTTTACCCATCCGGGTGCTGACATGAAACTTGCCGGAATCATTGAGCTTATCACAACTCGACCTAAAGAAAGTTATTTTGCAGATTTCAATCAGATTCATAATTTACTCATGGTTAGTAGTATTATATTTTTGTATTAGTTGTTATGTATCCAAATAAGCTTTATGCCACAGACGGCTTCCAGTCTAAGGTATAGGTTTGATTACCCATGAATCAAGTATTCTCAATTATCAACTAATTGGGCTGGCTTTAGGAATCCAAATTTATTCCCATTCACATTTCCTTCATTCCTCAAACCCATACGCATATTGATTATTAGTTTCTAGAGTAATAGGTTTTCTTCACCAATGGATACATGTGATGTTTGGATGCATTAGTTTGAACACTTGGGACCTCAGAATCCTAATAAATCTTATTTTAAGAACCGGTTTTTTTATCTTATTTATTTATAGTGCTACATGATTACATACATAAATGTTGTATCTAACTGATAACAATATTTATGTATGTTACTAGAAGTTACAGAAAAATCGTTTATAGTGGCTTAATTCTTTGTAGAGTGAGAACTTAGCATCCACGTATATGGGGAAGACAATAAAAGTGGAATAAAATCATCATATTGTCATGTTTCAGCTTCCCTTTTCGGCCAAACTCCCGGATTTGCAGAAGCAAGTGACAATGAGGTTTGATGAAAATTTGACAGAAAAGGTAACTAAGAAACAAAAATTCCAAATTTCACGTGTGGAAGCTTAGTTTTCAATAGAAGATAACTGATATGTGTCTTTCATACATATTATTCATGATTTTCGGTTGACATGGCCTTAACTCATGGATTATAACTATTTATTGTTTTAAATGAGACAAGTATAATGATGCATTATTATATGTTAAGGTGGGTATTTAAAGGATTAAAATACCTGGTACATTTTCGTTTTGTTATAGGTATAAAAGACGAAGTCTTATTTGGCAAGAGCTTGAAAGTTGGATAATGTCAGCGCGCCTCAGCGAAAACAAAAGACAGAACATGAACTTCATATAATTTGGAAAGGAGGGAACGGTTTCAAAGTGCAAAGTGCAGATCGTGCCAACTGGTTTAGCAAAGTGGAGAGATGGACTATTAGAGGGCTCGGTGGTTTAATTTCAAGAAGAAAAAGTGAGGCCGCTCAAGATTCTATGGAACACAATAACATAATAGAGACGTTAATTGTGATTTCTTCCTTTAGTCATTAGTATACAGGAATATCAACGATCAATGTCGGTGAATTTGTAGAGAAGGCGGTACAAGGGGTGTGACAACAAAAACCTGACTTCATGGTTGCATGAAAGAAATAATGTTACCAGTTATCCACTTCATGACAACTTGGTTGGATTTCGCTATAATCTTAACGTAACCATAAACAAGCACGACTGATGGTGCACATCTTTATTTTCAAGTAGAGATGCCTTTGTAGGTCAGGTCACAGTTTACTTTTACATGGAAAAGTAGATCAAGTTCGAATTTGTGTTCTTCAAGACATAACAGGAGACGAATAGGTAACAATGCGCTATAAATCATACTTTCATTCCATTGGTTATTGGTTGCGATAACATATAGAAAAGTACCCGTTTAAACAATAATCTATTATATATTATACTTAATATACTAGATGACTTATATTTGCATTGAATATATCATATCTCTTGATAAGCACCAATTATATCTCTTGATCATATATTTGCAAAGACATTTAATATATATAACGACAATTCCTAGATGTTGAATTCCTATAAGACATTTAATGCATTGAATATATATATTTGCATTCAATTCCTAGATGTCGAAGACTACTTTTTAAAAGTTGTTGTTGAGATCTTTTTTACCCATTCCCTCAATGGAAATTAAAGTTTCTACCGTCTTATAAAAATACCCTTTCATTCATGGTCACAATTCCCACTCTTTATCTTATTACTATTCTCTTCTAATCTGTAGGCAGGTCGTGTATTTCCTGATGTCGTGGAAGGGGCTCTTCTGATGTGAGGGCGCCCCATTTTTTTGCTGCCCAGTTGCCCCAAAAACTCCGTTGTGACATACTGTCAGCCATTTCTTTTATATGAATCAACATTAATTTATGCACGAGTTCTTGGTTTGCATCGGCAGTCATGACGCCTCTTGGAATAGAGCAACTAATGGATCGACGGGTTATGGATCTTTCGAATAATGATTTGTGAAAATTTAATCTTTATACATGGTAGTTCTTTTTTTATTTTTCTCATATGGAGGTGGAACAGCTGATTTAGTTTTTAATTTGCACATTTATTTGGTCAGATTTTGACACACCCTTTATATCCTGTAAAGATCGGTGAATCAGGTATCTAAGATGATGTGTAAGTCAACTTAGGATATCTGTTAATCAGGTACATTAGGATTATTTTGGTTTGGATTAGTATCTTTCATCAATACAAATTTGACCATGTGCTCTCTTTTCAACTTTTCTAAGCTTTCGTATCACGTAAAGTAAGGTATGTAAGAAGTAAAAGGTTTATATTTGCAGGTTGCGGGATCATATGGACTTCTTCCAGGCGTGCCTTTTTCATTGTATATCAGAATGCGGTTCCTTACATTGCTCAAATAATCAGGCTCAATTCTCTTTCACTAATCTATGTGGTCTGTATACAACAAATGATGAGTGCCACTGACATAGATCTTATATTTTCTTTCACCTGTTATACATTTTCTCGCTATCTATGTGACTAACTAATACTAAACTTTGAACTAGCAGAAAGAAGAATCCAAGTATGTTGAGTTTAGTGCAATAAAATATACATAGAACTGCATCAAAATGTAAGCATGTTACATACAATGAGAAAAATGGTCTATGAAAGTATGTTAAATCCTTGTGCAATACTTTCTTCTCTCTAATAGCATGCAAGAGAAAGTGGATGCCACTGGGTATGATGACAAGAAAAACGTAAAACTTGAAATCGGTGGATTCAAAACTCTGCAACACAGTTGTGAAGACTATTGACTTTGAGGTTCTCCAATGATGCAGCCCACTCAAAAACAGTTGTATATAACCACTAACCACAACGATATTAGATCATTCATAAAGTATGTAATGTCTTTGTAAAGTTGGGGTATTGCATCATATAACCAGTCAACCCCAGAAAAAATGAACAGGACATAAAATAAAAAACTTGCAGATGTGATTTAAAACTAAGCAAAATAGAAAGTTCCTATCAGTCAAAACTCAAAGCATGTGCCCATAATGGCTTGAAGTCATCCCGATCAACTAGCCAATTATTTCTAAGCAACTCAGGTTATCTTATCTTGACTCCTAATCATTATATTATTTCTTCATGTGCGATTAAAAAGGACCCCACAAAATGAAAATTTTCCGAATGACCAAAGAAATAGAAATCCACTGACGTCTAGCTTAAACACATTTAATACCAACCTCCAAATTTTCATGAATATTGATACGAGATTATAAACCCCTGTTAAATCCAAATAGCATATGGTCAATTCTTTTGACATAATACCAGAACTCTCAAGATGATAAAATTTCAAGCATGTTGAGTGTTTTAAGGCGTCTTACCTGCTTCTCAAAACCCTTACAGGTAGCAGCCATCACTATTCAGTAAAATGGTTTTTGGTAAAGAAAGAATATCCCCTTTACTTTTCTAAACCCTAAAACATAAACACCAAAAAACCAGAAATCAAAGTGATTTAAGCAACAAGAATGATCAAGATAATGAATACCACGAATGATAATCAATTAAACTTACCAAATCGTTGCAGAAAACACAAGATTAGGGTGGATTTAGGTGAAAAAACGATTAGGCAGTTAGGGTTTAAGAAAATCGCCAAAGGAGGAGAACTTTTAGGGTTTTCGCCCTTTCCTATATAAGGCATGTTTATACATTCACATCGTTATTTTAGAACCTAAGACACAACACATATTCTAGGTTGCGCGTAGAGGTTTCTCGGCTTATCCATCGATTCGTTATACATTGGATATCACATTTATTAAGGTGAGTTTCATAGCCCCTACTTTTATACCTTTTGAATTACTGTTGGGGGAGATACATGCTCAAATATTTTCATTTACTTTCACAAGTACTCTAAATTTTTAAGGATTTCCGTGAGTCATAGCCCCTACTCTTTTAATACTTGTTTTAAACTCTTTGGGGGAGATACATGCTCAACTACTTGCTTTTACTTGCATAAATATTCAAAACATTATACTTGATTGCATTATACGTGATTGCATTATACTTGGTTGCATTATACTTGATTACGTTATACTTGATTTCGTTTTACATACTTGGAAATACTTAACTCGCTTAAATACATGAATTGTATTTACAAACGTGCACAATACTCTATGTTGTCGGAGAGGTATTGATAGACTATAAGTCGGGTATGCCCCGCCCATGGTACCCGATTCATGACCATGGGATTAATATAGTACTATTTGGGAAGATGCCCCCGCCCATGGTACCCGATTCATGACCTTGGGTGAATATAATCCGGTGTATTGTGCAAACTATATTTTGGCAGTGGGTTGTGAACACACAGGTTGCAAGTTTTGTATGGACGGAACTTGGAACTGAGTGGATTTACAATGCCTTTGCTGTGAAAACATTCTTTCAAGGCTTTACACGTTAAACAAGCTCTATGAACTCACCAACCATTGTGTTGACACTTTTTAGCATGTTTATCTCAGGTCATAAGGCGATAGCTGTTGCATGGAACTTAGAGTCGCACGACATATTTTGGAGACTTACACTTTTATCATATACCATTCGAAACATTTTGTAAACATTTATATATTATACTTTGGGACCTCATTGTTTGTAACTCTGATTTCATTAATCGAATGGTAACTTTTCAAAACGTCTCATTTAGAGGTCGTTTCTATAACTTGTACTTTGTATTATGAAGTAGCACCCCAATGAGACAATCTTCCGCTGCGATATTTTGGGGGTGTTACAGTTGTTGCAGTAGTGGTTACGTCAATACTAGCAGCGGATGCAGCAACACTGGCAGTGATTGCCTGCACCACTTCCTTCTCCTTTTCTTCAACTGCAGCCTTTAAACAATCATCTAGTACTGCTTCTTTACCTTCCATGTCAGCCACCAGATAACCTTCCCCATTCTCTCCACTGTCCAAATCCAAATCTACCAATCCCTCGCCTGAATTTGTACTCTCACTCCTCCCCTGTATGGATGCGTCCTCTAAACTTTGAATCCCAGCGCAACTTGCTTTCTTTCCCATTTTCTTCGCTTTCCTGAATGCATTGAACCTTGGCCTTCTTAGTCTCTCCAAAACACTTACTCTGTGCTTCAACCTCCTGATTGTTTCAGCCTGAGTAGTTGTCCAATTTTCAAGACCAGTGATCTTTGACTCCATAGTTGTGAATTTATCCGTCAATTCAAGAATGAGTTTCATAGTATCCTCACCACCTCGAACTGTGTAACCTGGTCCGAGAAGTGGATCATTGGAAATTTCATCATGTAGAAAGTCATTAGTCGTCAATTCATGTTGGTGTTCCAAACTACCCTCATAAATCCAAGTTGTGTTACCTGCTCCGACAGGTGAATCATAGGATGTGTCTAACATTGCATCAGACCTAGCCTGAACATCAATATCCCCCAAATTAGCCAGTTGGCTGGGGATTCCTCCACCTGTGTTGAATTCCAAAGAACTCTCCACATTAGGAGTTGCCATTGGTTCGGTCTTACTTAGGTTTCCACTGCCCTGCTCAGCTTCTAAGCCTGACGCAGTAGTAGAATCCCTTCCAATCATGTCACCTACCACACCTGTCACAGGATAATTTCCTACACCACTACCACTAGCCTGAGGTTGCTTTGTGCCCTTCTTCCTCCTACGGGTGACCAATATTCTGTGGGGTTGGGAAGTCGAGGGTAAAGGTTCAGCAATGGTTATAGGTTGTGTTGTCGTAGTAGTGGGATCAGCAGTGGAATTCTCAGCAGGGGTTTCGGTAGTTTGTGGATCACGTACTTCTACATTCTCAGGGATATTTGGCAAGTTAAGCATATGAGGGAATAAAGCAGTGACAGTCCCTGAAAAATTTGTGTTCTTCTTTTTCATATGAGTAAACACTTTAGGGACCGTATGCAACAAATCATACTTTC
This sequence comes from Chrysanthemum seticuspe, assembly GCA_019973895.1. Classification (NCBI taxonomy): domain Eukaryota; kingdom Viridiplantae; phylum Streptophyta; class Magnoliopsida; order Asterales; family Asteraceae; genus Chrysanthemum; species Chrysanthemum seticuspe. Next base: position 218,434,463 of record BPTQ01000008.1, on the reverse strand, counting down.
TCAGTTCTCTGATGAGGTATGGGGTCTACTATCTGACTCTCTACTAGCATCTGTATGAATCTGAGATACAAGTAATATCTGGCTTGGTCCTTAACATGTTTTTGCAAAGCCTCAAAGAGCATTTTTGACCAATTAAAAACCCCTTGTTGAGTGAGGCAAATTATAGCAGTAGGTACGACCGGTAGAGCATTTCATTAGCAGGCCAAACTAACGAGGCAACATTCGTAATGTATGACTCCAAAGACTTTATATTAATTAAAGTAATTAACTAAACCATATATTGTCTTTTTGGTACCATTACTGAACTTTAGGATTCAACTACAATTACTGATCTGAGACCTACTATACATGAGTTCCAATCTGCATGGTGGATAGATAGCCAAGATTTCTTCAATGACTACGTTCCTAGAGCGCCGGTCAGGACCCACCACAACCTTGTCGATACCTACTTTTTGAAGCTTGAAAAGTCACGGCAACGTGCGAATACTGGTGTGAAAGTAAATTCAAAACAATGCAAGAGTGGAAGTAGTTCCAGAACAAAAAGCCTTAAGGATCATGTAGTTGCCGGTCTGAATCGCCAAGTTTTTAAACTTGAGTGTATTATTCAGGTTCTCTTTATATTCATTATAATATAAGAATAGTAGATTCACTTTTTTATAACATGACCTGCCGGAATTTTCTAACACATAAACCTTCACAGGTTCTTGCACATGACAGAACTTGCGGTCTTCGGGTATACTTTCAACTAATCTATAGTTATTTCTCGCTGCCATTGTTTAATTTTAGAAATTTCATGCATATTTTTTTACATGATAATCTTGATTTTTGAGTCACATTTTCCAAACACAAGGACTGCCTTTTCCGATTCACTTAACAGCATTTATCTCAAACTGATCGACTTGCCAGAATCTGACGTGGACGTTGCTCAGGTTAATATTTCTTCTTCGCATTTAGTTGTATGGCCGTTATATACACATGTAATCAGCGCTAGTCTGTTCCAGGAGTATCTCCTTTTAGAGGAATTGAGATTGGCTTTGGCAGAGGAAGAAAGGTTACAGTTGGAAGAAGAGAAGATGAATGCTGAGGCCAACATCTTAAGGCTGAAAGAGGCTAATAGGTTGCGGTTTGAAGAAGCTGACATGTTGAAGTTGGAGGAGGAGAAGAAGAAAAAACGACGCGCGTTTATGAATTCGTCACATTTTCAAAAGGCTTTAAGTCGGTTACCACGCGACAAGAGGATTCTCATGGAACCTGTTTCGCCACAAAACAATTTGCAAGTTAAACGGCGTAAAATAAAAAAACACGTTCCTAACATGAAAGACCCAACTATTGCTGAGGAGCTTAACAGAGTGAAACCTTGGGTAGAAGTATTGTGATAATTTTTACAAACTTGTCAATATACTTGGTTATCAATAATGCTCTAGCAAACTAATAAATTGAAGCTGTTTTGTAGGATCTAAGGAGATGGTTTCATTCTGTCGAAATCTTTGGCTGTCTGATGAGATTGAAGAATTCCTTTGTGATCCTGATAGACTACGGTGTAAATTTCCATGGTCAGATGATTATACTGTAGACCAAAATTTCTGGCTTCGATTAGTTTGCTTAGACCCTGCTAGAAAAGGTTGGCTAACTGAGGAGGTTAGTTTATACACGTATTCTTATTCACTTTTTTTTACTCTGTACTTGATTTTTCCCATTTCTTAAAATGGTATTTTATTTACGGCAAATGCGCATCATATAGACCTATGGGTTGACTACATGTGGCATGTACGACCTCAGAATGCTAACTGGGCGATGGTTAGTAGTTACTTTGTTCAGATTCTTCTTCAAAATGGCATGCCCGTGTTTTATGCAGACGGGACGAGGTATCCCAGGCCATGGAATGATGTTGAAACCTCTGACCGTGACCTATTATGAATGATATGTTCTAATGTAAATCATGAAACAATGTCGTGCATGCAAATCCACATGTAATCTATACCACTTGTACGTTTTTGAAAATAGAATTTATCGTCGAAATATATGTTTATGACATCTCGTCATGTTATAAAATACTTTACAAGTATTTACGCTGAAATGATATCCTACGATAATCATTTAGTGATTTATTATGAAATTATAACTTTTCGTCGTAAAATAAATAGGAATGAACGTGCACACCATACAACAACTGTGCAAGTTTAAGACACCTCCTAGGCTGATTTGAGGACCCACTATACATATATTGAAATCATTCCTATTTGGTAATTTTTACGATTGCATACTATCAAAAGGTTTTTCTAATCTTTCATCTTCAACAATCTCACGGAGACCTTTCAAACTATCCTTAAGGTATGAGAGATATGCTTTATGTGCAAGTTCATTATTCCTAATGGGCGGGGGAATATATAACATATCGATAGCATACTTATCACAAGCAGAAACCTTAGGAACATAATATTTGCAATTGGGGATTGGCAAATTTCCTTTCACCTCACGCTTCAGATTCTCAATCTCGTTAAGTAAAGAAGTTATCTTTTCAATTTGTTTATCATGATTAACTTTAAATGAATCACATAACTCTTTGTGTTGATCATTAACCTTTGAAATTTCAGCTTTAAAACAATTATTTTCTTTTTGCAAGTTATTAATAATGTTTTGAAGTTGGAAATTCTGAGAATCTAAAGGTGGAGGCATATGGGAACCGGTCACATCCTTCTTTTCACCTCTCAGTTGTGAAATTTGGGCTTTCAATCTTTTGATCGTGTGACAATGAGCTCGAATCTGTTCATCACGTTTGTTGATTTCAAAAACTGCATCAAACTCAGGAGCATCAGAAGATGTCTTGAAATTTGAAGTTTTAACATTTTCTTTTAGATGTTGATATTTTAATTGCAAAGCAAGATGCTCAACTTCCAATTTAGAAAACTGTTTCACCAGGTTATCATGATCATCCTGTTCAACTTTCTCATGCAATTTAGAGTTAGTTTTCTCAAGCTCAATGACACGATCATGGGAGACTTTCAGAGCAACAGATAATTCATGAAATTGAGATGCATTAATTGAACAATTCGTGGCAGTGTAAAACACATCTTGAGTGATACAGTCAGAAATCAGATTCTCATTTAAGGTATTCAAGTTCTTCCTCTCAATCTCATTATATTTTAATTCACGCTCATAGTCATTGACCTCAACTATCATTGCATCAAATTCCTTCTCCATTTCTTTAATATCTGAGTTTATTCCTTTTTTAAGACTCTCAAATTGACCTTTTAATTGTTTAAAGAAAGGCATGACTTCAGTTAAATAACATTCTTTAGTCTGCTCAAAACCCCTTTCCCCCTCAGTTATCCCTGTAGGTGTGATTCTCTTTTTACATGTTTTCTCAAAATCAACAAATAGCTGATAAACAACATACAGGCTGATTAAGGTCTTGCTATTAGTGGCAATAGATCTAGGAACTAAGTGCATTGGTGTATTAGGAGGATACACAGTTGCTTTAGGCAATTTCCTACAAGGGGGATTCTTTTCAACAAGATTTTCAGCTTTTTGCATATCCATATCCTTTTTCCAGAACACTTGTTCAGGGGTTAATAGAGTCTGAGGCTTAAACTTGTTTAAGGAGATCCAGTTTTCCTTAGTGTAATCATGGGGTATTATCGTTATGTTTTTCATTTTACACTCAGGATCTTTTAGCTTCTTATCCATTTTCTCCCTAGAGGCATCATCTAATTTTCTATCCTCTTCCGTGCTTCCAATACATGATGGTGTTTGCCTAGGCTTAAGAATCTCATTACCATCATATAGTACCTTATGAGCAGCTCTAGCCTTTTTACCGACCTCGGGATTTGGTTCCTCAACAAGAGGAATACTATGCTTATCGCTTAAGAAGTGCTTAGTGATCATGTGAGCAGTCTGAATGGTATTCCCTTGTACGTACAGTTTGTTTTCAAGTTTGTTTTTCAAAGTTTTTAGGTTGGAAAAGTCATTTAAAAGTTTTGATTCCTTAGCCATAAATTCATGTTTAAGCACTTTCACATTTTCTTGAAGTTCTTGCTTTTGTTTAACAGTTTTATTTAGCTTATCTTGTAAGGAGTTTAACTCTTGTTTTAACACCTCCTCCCTAAAATTACTTTTTCTGATAACTGTACGCATTTGGTTATCCATCTCCTGCTCACGGGTAGTCAGTTCAAATTTAGCACGTTGTTCATATATGGCAACTTGATCCTTATATATGCTAAACTCAGTTGTAAGTGAATCATCAGGAATAAATGCAGAGTACTCATGCAGCTCATAATCATCATTTTGAGTAGAAGATGCACAACTAGGTACAACAGAAACTTCCATGCAACTTACCTCTGCATTAACGTGCACAGGCTTTGTTTGATGAAATCAATCATCTCATGAAACCCTTCAGAAGCTTCATTCTTGTCCAAGTATGCAACCAAGTTGTGAGAAGATGATAGTTCACATGCCATTGTTAAAATTAGGGTTCGTGGGATTTGGGATAAGTACAATTGAGTGATTTGTGTGATTAGGGTTTATGTTAAGAGCAAATTAAATGTGTTTGAGACACCAATTGAATGATCGGGCGTAATTTGGGGAATAAATACGTTGTCTCAAAAAGTTTCAGAACAACCCCTCAGGTTTCACACTTCATCATAAGCGAGCTAGCAGTTCTTTCTCAAGACCAGTAGTGATTCCATTTAAAGCTAGCAATGGAAACATCTTTGCCCTCCAATCTTTCAACCAAGTCTTTCTTTGAAAATGATTTGTCAATGTAGTGATTTCATGCATCTTTTTGAAGAAGAATACAACAAAATTTACAATTTATTTTATTTTTTATTTTATTTTTTTTGGAAAATGCACCAGCAGCAATACTCCAAAATCCTAGTGCTCATAAACGATCCAAGAAACTATGTAAAAATCTTCTTCCAAAATCTGCATGAGACAAACAAAACCCAGAATTACACAAAGTTTGTTAAGGTTAGACACTTAGCAGTTCTAAGTGTAACGCAAGCACTAAAAATCATATGCACTAGCAGGACTTAACAAAAACAGCAAGCAGTGGTAAAATATACACTAGCAGTACTAAGATTGCCAATAGCAGTACTATCTTTTAAAAAACTTTTGCAAAATACTACTAGGGATTAGATAATAAATACTAAAATAACAAACATGTCCCTTGTCTTCAATAGTCCTTTATCTTTCACATATTTTGTCATATCAACTCAATTATTATTCCCAACAATTTTGACTTATAAAAGTCAACAGATAAAAAAAAACTCAAATACTTAGAAAACATTGAACTAACAAACTGCATTGTCATAACATAACAAATATCAATTCAAACAGAACCACCAAAACACAACAACTCCTAATAAAATATCAAATATCAATTCAAACAACTGAACATTGAAGCAACTTTTCTTGAATTTAAACTTTTTCAAACTATCATTGGATGTTCCATTTGGATGTTCTTTTGCTTTTCTTGGTCGAAACATTCTTTGTCTTTTCATTGGCCTTGAAATGTCGAACTCTTCCAATATGAAAGTCTCTGCACCAAATTCTGTTATCTCATTAACAGATTCTTTTACACCTTTATTTGTAATATGATATTTTAAAGCCTTATTTGAATCATCCTGAAAAAAAAATTGTTAAAAAATGTATATCCTAAATTTAGAAAAACAAACCATTGAAGGAGCTTTAATTTTCCTATAACTATGAGATCTTTCATAACTTTTCACACCCTTCTTTCCCTTAATATTTGCATTGACTGGTCCTTCATCTTCAATGTATTGAATGTAACAAACATATTTAAAACTTAATTTTAAAAAAGTAAAATGTATTATACAGATAAAAAGTCATATTAATCATAACCTTCGTTTAAGAGTCTGTCTACTTTTTGAACGTCATAAAGCAAATCAGAAGTCCAGTATTCAATAGCAGGACCGTCTTGCCTTTTTGTCTTTTATTGTTCGTAGATTGATTCAGCATACAACAACTGTGCAAGTTCAAGATCCCAAATGTTGATAGGAGCACGTTCATCAAGTGGTTTAAGACAGTTGTCCTCAAATCATTCCTATTTACCTTTTGATAGGAGCACGTTCATCAAGTGGTTTGGTGTCTTAATGGTGTGCATTGGGTGCTGGTTGGAAATAGAAAACAAGGTTGGATTGACCTTTGATGCAAGGCGTCCACTGAATACAGAAATCATGTGGCATTGTTGTCCAATGAATTTTTACGGAAGCGACCACAATACTGATAGTGGGGTTGCTGCGTGTGGATTTGGTGATGTACATGTTACAAGGGAAAAAACAACTGCAGTTCGTAGAGGTGATGTTGTGATGGGGCTACATGTTGCATATAGGCGGTGGTTCAGTGAGTATCAGAGGTAGAACTGAGACTACAACAACACCTGATGAAATGCATGATTCCATGTTTACCGAACCCAGTGACATTAGTGATGAAGAAACCCAACCACTTGCACGTCGAATAACAAGTGAACCACCTAAAAATGAACGACCAAGTGAACAAGCTGCAGTTGATACACCTAGGAAATGACATGCGAGTCATTGAAAAAGTGAGCTACCACCTATTCTCGTTATGTTGTATTTCATAATATATGTAGACTAAATTGTATAATGTATTTGTTATGTTATTACAATGCAAGCACCTATTTAGTTAGCAAATAATGGGTAAATCCAAACATTTGATAAACAAGATGCAAACTGTATAATCAAGCTGCAAAACTGTCAAATACATTTTTTTTTGGGTTATTTTTTGAAGTCGAAGTGGGTAAATACAAACAAGGCTGGATAAAGCACTAAACCAGGAAGAGATAGTTACCATGCACGTGGCCAAAACATAGTTGAACACGTATACACCTACCAAAAAATGCTGACTATTGAAAGGCAAAAAAAAATGTATCCACAGACCTCCAACAAATAACGTTGCCCTATAGGGGTGCAAGCCAAAAACAGATATGCCCCATCAAGGTTGCCATGATATACATCATAGTATAAAGCATTTATACACAATATGCGGTAAAAGCACATCGAACGTACATAAAAAAGTGCATACTACGATTACCACAAACTAGATGGTTACAAAAAAACATCGCATCTTAATTTTATGTGTTTGTTGAACATTTTTTTTTGGTAATCATAAGAAGCACCAACAAATTTTTTTTTAACAATTACATAATGTTGCCTTACAAAAAAGGCTACACTAGACAAACTTTTTTGAGTTTAAAGTTATGTTAACACAACAGTTTCTAAACGTTATCGACAACATGAGCATGCTGCATAAAAATACCTACACTCCAACCTTCCGTTCCTTAAAAACCAAGTTACTTTTAATCTCGCACCTCCTCGACGGCGGTCTCTTGTTAGAGCCTTGAAATGCCTCAACATCTTGAACTTCCGTAAACCCGCTCTTGGTGTTTGAAAGCAGTGCCTCCTTGCATAAGGTTTTCTAGAAACCTTATGACTAGACCTTTCCTTGACACTAGTCCCTACTTCTTGTGGAACGGAAGAACTAGAAGACCCAACATCCATTGATACAGACCCAAAAAATCCTCCATAGTACAATTCATCGTCACTGAACCCAATGTCACCATGAACACTTTTGCTATGCAAAAACTCCATGAAAATATTCTTTCCTTGACATTCAATTCCTTTACTTCTAGTTTGGAACGGAGGGCTTCTTAGGGGAGGTGAAAGCCTTTCTTCATCCTCCCATGCAACAATATCAGAGGCAGATTTAGAACTAGCAATTTCCACAAGTTTATCATGTATCGCTATATTTGCACACGTTTGGTCATCAAGAAGATTAAAAATTAGGTTATGATAATAGAAACATGATAAGTTATCAGGTTCATGTGCAATGTTCAAGCCGATTAACCCGTATTCCTCGGCAAGTTCATACATCCTTTTAATATCATTATCGCATTCAACAATTGTCAAACCAGTTGACAGAGCAAATCTTGGCCTACAAAAATACAAATCCCGTATTTCACACTCAAACTTGTAGGCCAAAAAGTCAAGCATTTGATTAAAGTTCATCCTTGTGGACTTACTAAACGTATGCACAAGGGTTCGCCCATACGCATAACTTAATTTGGGCAACCGAATGAACTCACCATCGTAGTGAATCTCAAATACAGGATACGCAGCTACATAGCGTGTAGTAGTCTTGTAATAAAGGTATATAAATGTATACAAATGAGATTAGCAAGTATGGAAAAAAAACCTAGTGAGGGCAAGTGACAATCACAAAAGGTAATGGCATGCATACCTTGGCTTGAAATCAAATAAGGCAAGTGGAGGCTTAGCAGCATTTTTTGATGAAAGAGATGGTTGGGAGATAGGCATCATGACTTGTGTCCAAATGTGATCTAGATGAAGATTTGCTATATATTAGGAAAGGTAGTATTATTATTTTACTATTAATAATGTACTTATATATTATATGAAAATTATGATCCATTTATTTTAATATGGAAATAGTAATAGGGAAAAATTTTGGTTAATTTGTTTTACGTTTTATGTGTAGTGTGTTTGTGTAATGATATGGGAATTAATGATTTGACAAACCTATCGTGGCCCTTTTTTACTTTTTGTGGAATGGACGGCCAAGTGTCTATTTTGATTAATTGGACGTCCAAATGAATAATAAATGAACTAGAGTTGTGGAGTTTTAAAAAGAAAGAATATCTTTACTGTTCAACAAATTTAGATGTAAAATGTGTAAATACTTTTACGTCGTGTTTCCCATTCTTGTTTTTTGAATGAATGTTACACGTACCAAGGTTGCTGCATGCAAGGCATTGTATCATTATTTGTTTATGTATGCATGTTATAAGCTTCTTTAATGTGATAAATACTTGTTATGAATCCATGGTCTAGTCATGAATGGCTTATGTGTGAATGAATATATCAATAGATGGTGCATGATAAAACAATGAAAGTGTTGTTGGAGATAAGTTAAAAACTGTTAGTACAAACGATAAAATCTATGTTTATAAAAAAACTAAATAATCTTCTCGCGATATGCTAGCGTGAAGTCAGCAGGATCATCAACTTGCAACGATAGACCATGTGCCAATCGATATAAAAATATACAAACCCACACACCACAATCACCAAAAATCCCCTTGCTTAGGAACGTTTTCGGCTAACCTAAATGAAATCTTATAGTCATTCGGATGTATTCCAGTCTTATCAAAAACGTTTGCTTGCTCTAGAACAACTGATAGTTTGGCCTGTAGAATAACAGAAGTTGTTAAAATAAATAGACGGCTCATCTTGTTAGAGGTTTGTCAAAAAATGTTACTATTATATAATCGAAATACCCACGTTTGTGATCAAATTATTCATGAAATAAAGTTGTTTATTCAAGCCGGATAAAATAGTATATGTAGTATATTGTTGTTAATTATATATGTGTTCAAAAGTATTATATGTTTCGTATTCGTCATTCGCATACAAGGTTCGGACATTTGACATGTGATTCGATATATGTTTAAGCATAATAGATTCATTTCAATACATTCAAGGATAACAAAATACAGCAACCAAGCAACGACATTCATGAAGATACCAAAACACAAAATATGACAATGACAGAACGTGAGAGAGAGCACATAACAAACTAGGAGTAGAGGTTTAATAATTTTTGCGCATCTTTGCCAGAAAGGAGATTTTCTTGAGAACTTGGAGCTGAGTCTCACTCATGAGCCTCATCAGCGTCCTGTTTTTCTCAAGCTCCTCATTCTGAATTTCACTCAGGATTTCCAAAACAGCACTGGCAAGCCTGGACCCAACCACGTACTCCAACTGCTTGATCTACTCACCCCTCACAGTGCAACGACGAGTAAGGTCGATTACCTTTGAATGCATGTCATTGAAGAACTTGAAGTCACGTTCATTGTCACGCACAAACAGAGTGTTAATCATGTCTTTAAGTAAGTTATCCATTTTTTTTGTAGTAAATTGTGTTGTGGGTAGTGGGTGTCCCTTTACAAAAGTTGTATGAAAATAGAATATATGTTGTCCGTTTATATAACCCAAATGGGGTGGGGGGAGGGGTGGGGAGACATGGAGTTTATTTTGAATTGAAGTCTATCTGAATTAATGTGGATAGTCAAGTGGTGAATAGTTGAGTCTTGTCAAGTAATTACAATTGCACATTAGGCCAAGTTTAATTAATTAAGCTTCTCTAGTACTCAAACGACTCCTGGCCACAAGATAGCCAATTTGGGCAAGTAGTTTCAATTTGGGGGCAACTAAACCAGTTAGCCTTTTGTTTAGTGCCAAATGCAACAAAATTTTATGCCCCTTGTGTTAGGAAAATTATTACTTAAGTATGTTGTTTACATACACGCCATTAAACAGGTTTATGTTGATTAGTTTTTCGTTACATCAACTAACACACATATGCTATTATTAGGTGTACATATAAAATATATTTTATGTAATAATACACTACCACAATATAACTTACATTTTATATCATAAAGTCTGAGTAAGTGTGCACTTGGCTGTGCTATCTTCAATATTGCATGGATATTTTTTAAAAAACCCAAATCGGGGATGCACATAAGTAGGACAAACTTTATTAATGAGGAAAGGATGTACTGAAATGATGGTGCTAGCTAGTGGCATGTACTTGAAGGGAACTAGTCCATTAATTTTCAAGTTTAAGTATTGCACAAAAAAAGACACAATGAAACCTATGTCGAACAAGTTAATATTTTTGGGCAAGCACATAGATACGATGGGCAACTAAATCATATGTGGGCCAAATAAATCATGAACCTTATGTGTTGTTCAAAATTAAAAGTAATAAAGCTTGGTAGCTAAGTATGTATTTCCTATAATCGTATTATACGTGCGAGACACAATGTAAATTAAAATCAGGAAAATAAATTGTTAAAATACGGAAGCAACCAGATTCATATTGTTTATTTTTTGGTTGGTTCTTGTTAACCTACACATTTTTTAGATACTCTATTGATGGTTGTGGTATTCCGTTGATGTTACTATTATAGACAATTAAGTATAACAAATGTTTTTGAGATACTCTGTTGTTGGTTGTGGTAAACAAAAATTGGGGTTTAAAATAAGAAGGACAGTTTATTAATGGTGAATAGATGTATGGAAATGATGGTGGTACATAGTGGCATGTACTTGAATGGAACAAGTGTGCACAAAACTCAAAGTCAAACTGCAACAAGACAACACTGATAAGGTTTTAAAATGTACCTTTTTGAGGGGTCGTTTAAGCCCTTATTTGATCACTTTTGTATCCGTTATTACTTAATATCGTTCCTTTTCACTTTTTAGGTATCTTGAAGGCAAAATGTTGGAATAACACTTATTCGAACGAAAAGGCGTGAATATACGAATAAAATGGCCAAATTCAAAAATCGAGACACTTAGGCTGCTGGAATTGAAGGGGACGGCGTCAGGCTTTACAAGTGACGGCGTCAGGTTCTACTAGAGACGCCGTCGGACAAGTTTTGTAACGACTCAGTAGCCAAATTGCTCATTTACAAGTGACGGCTTCAGGTTTTAAAAGAGTAGGGCGTCGCATCTCAGACGGCCTAGATTTAATCCAGACGACGTCAGAGACTGAAGGGGACGGCGTCACAAGCATAAGGTGACGCCGTCGCAAGACTAACGTGGCCAAGACGAAACCATAATAACGGAGACCCGACGGCGTCACAAATCAAAGGGTGACGCCGTCGCATGTGTAATCTTATATATAGAATCCGAATTTTTTAGTTTTCAGTGTGTAGTCTTTTGGAGTAAAAACCTAAACCGAACCAAGGCTGTCTTGTACAGTATTTTAGGGTTCCATACCCTATCTTACATCAAGATAAGTGTTTTACTTCATTAATTTAATTATGTCTTCTTTTGATTGTGTGTATGCTTGCATGTTCCCCATGTCCGGCTAATTTACTTGTGTGTTTGCTTAGGTAATATGAAACTTAGTTATTGAATATTGATTGGTTGTCTCTTATCTTAATTGTGATTGACCTAGTATTGCGATAGGTCATTCGTTGTGCTAATAATGCTTGATTAATCTTTCTTGAAACACAACCTAAACAACCGATTGCATACCTAGGAGGAGGTAGAGAGGCGGTTATTTAGGCTGATTTGAAGTATGAACATAACAGCTGCCAGAAATGGTAGATGTGGAGTCGAGTTTTGGTGTCTTAATGATTCTCCTTGATCTACGTTCAAACCCACTATACAAACCAACAAAAATTACCAAGCCTCTTGAATTGAGTATGGAATGAACTACAACTTGATTATTGAAATGCTATGAATTGCGATATGTTTATTGATCCTGGAATATTATGAGATTGCTATATGACTGGTATGTCTTGGAATTATATGAAGTATGAATGATATGATAGAATAGAACTTATGCGATTTTGTTTAATGCATGTTTTGAGTAATGCGATACCTTCTATTTTAAAAGCTTGCCACTATGTGATGTTTTGATATGATGATGCGCTATTAGAATTAGTCATTTTCATACACTTATACATACCCTACGCCATTGTCACAGACCATGCCTTCACTAGCTTATGATGTGTCAGAGGAGATCCTTACTGCTGCTTCTTCCATAGCACCGACTCTGATGACTCCTGCGCAGGATGATCCTTATGTGATTATCCGATATCCTACTCTTGCTTCATCAACATCAGTCATTACAGAGCCACAGAATGCACTTACTTCTTAGTTACCATCATCATCTGATCGTCCTAACTCTTCGAGACAACTTACTCATCATACTACGGCTCGTACGTCAGTACGACCTCCATCATCACTGTGCACCTATCTTCTCAATCTCTCCTATCATCATTACTTTCATCGCCATCGCACCGGCGACCTAGATCCCCTACTTTACCACTACATGATTCACCTTCACAGAGACGTCGACTCATGGACTCCCCCTAGTTGATGAGGATGAGGAGGAGTATGAGGACGAGGAAGAGCATGTGGATGAGGATGTGGACCCTCCAAAAGAGGAGGAGGAGGACATCCTAGATGAGGGTACTCCACCGCTTCAGAGTCCCGCGCATTTAGCGGATTCTCCAGGACAAGGATCTCCTTTACCCTTTCCTGAGCCTGATTCACTAGAGCAGCCATTCGACTTTGTCTCTCCTCCTCACTCACCCGAGCTAGGAAGCCCACTAGGTTCATATCTCCCATCAGAGATAGATTCACAGCCCGCGGAGTATGGAGAGACAGGTCTGATTTGGGAGCGGATTATCTCCCAGGGAGTTAGGTTCGATTTTGGATAACAGAGAGCACCAAATACATGAAAGTGTTTTAGGTTCAGTTTTCTATTATGGATAAGCTCATAAGGTGTTTTGTGGTGGCGTTTCATGATCATTGAACGGTTCTGAGTGTAGCATGCAGTTGACACAGCTTCTGCCTACAAGTAATCTGGTAGTTTAGCATTTATCAACATCGTTCTTGCAGCTTCCACTAACGTACGGTTTCGTCTTTCGACAACTCCATTTTGTTCTGGTGTTCTTGAAATTGATGTTTGATGCTTAATTCCCACTTTCTCATAATATTCTTGAAGAGTTTGATTTACAAATTCAGTTCCTCTATCTATTCTGACTTGTCTGACCGTGTTACGAAGCTGAACTTGAAATTTTCGTGAGAAAGGTGATGATCATAGGTGGAGCTTGATCTTTACTTCGAAGAAAAAAACCACGTCTATCTGGAGTAGTCATCAATGATTGCGAGAATGTAGCATTTGCCATTAATCATCTGCACACGCATCGGGCCACACAAATCCATGTGAAGAAGGTGAAGAACATGCTGAGTGTTGTTTTCAACCTTCGAAGGAAAATGTGCATGAGTGTTTTTTCCTTGTTCACAAGCTGAGCATAAGTGGTCTTTTGAATACCGAAACCTAGACCTTCTACAAGTTTGTGTCGTGGAAAAATAGTTATGGTTTTGAAGTTCAGATGTGAAAGTCTTTATGCCACAACCATGATTTTGTAGGTGTTGCTTTAGAGAGTAGACAAATAGGAGATGAGGCGACCATGTCTTGCATTGAGATTTTGTAAAGGTTTGAGGAGCGGGTTCCTGACATGAGATCGTTTCCTTATAGATCACGGATAAACAAGTTTTCTCCCGAAAAGCAACTTCCAAATCACCATCACAAAATTGAACGACTGAGAAAAGATTGTGTCCAAGACCTTCCACATAGTAGACTCATCCGTTGTACTTAAACTTTTTTGGTTAATATATTTACCAGGGTGCAGGATTACTCCCCTTTACCCAAAAAAAAGAGGAGCGTCCCACGGATCCCTAGGATTACACTAGAAGGATCCCTTGTGGGAGGGATCCGTGGGATCCGGGGAACAGAGGAAGATTTTGCCTATATATAGAGAGTCATTTCTTCATTCTAACTCACCCCTCTCCTTACTAATTCTCTCATATACTCCCATTCTCTTCTAACAAAAGATCACTTGATCTAGAGAGTACTTCCTTCTTTCTTTCTTTAGTGATTCTCATATAGGTCCTTCTCTAAGGCGAGATCACGAGCATTCTATAAATCATCCAAGAAAGGGGTCCTTGATTGATTTGTTCCTCCGCAAGATTTCAGTAGCAAAGATCTTGTATTTGATATTTCACATATTTGTTGTGTAATAGTCGTGTTAGTTTGGTCTACCGTGTTACGGACTCGGTATTTAGCTTTGTACCGGAAAAAGGTGTAAGCAACGTTGTGAAGGCTTCTCCGCCAAGTTGAAGGAGTTTGTTGACATAGTGCTTGAACTCTCGAGTAGGTGACCCGGGGAGTGGAGTAGGGCAAGGAAGGTGTCCTTGTAGCCGAACCACTATAAATCGGTTGTGTCATTTCTATCCCTTTGCTTTACTTTATTTACTTGCTTTATCATTAGATCTATACTTTCTCTACATCCATACGATCTCACATATTATCGAATCTAAAGTTTTTGAAACTAACTTAAAATCGGCAAAACTATTCAACCCCCCTTTCTAGTTTTCCACAATATGTGAGAAATGGAACAAAGATTTTGATAACAAATAGGATCCATTTTTCATCCTTAAAAGTAACTTTTGTATCATTTTGAATTGCATACGGAGATGCCATTCTTGACTAAATAAGTGAAATCATCCAAAAGTATTCTATTCACACTTCTCCCCCGCAAAATTAGCACATGATGTCACCATCGTCATTATAGTTGAGCAAGTGGAATAAGAAAACAATCAATGGTAGCCCGGTTCACTTGATAATTAAAAGCGCATGGAAAAAGCATGAAGCATGTTGATGAGAATGGTCATAATAAGAAGATTTCTCTTCTTCCGAAGATAATGCGCACTGAAACGTACACATTTCTTTTCTTTGGAGTACGAGGCCTGAACTGATGTGAACAGACGTCATAAGAAGATTTCGCTGAAAATCTTGTTGAAAAGAATCCCCCTTGTAGGAAATTGCCTAAAGGAACTGTGTATCCTCCTAATACACCAATGCACTTAGTTCCTAGATCTATTGCCACTAATAGCAAGACCTTAATCAGCCTGTATGTTGTTTATCAGCTATTTGTTGATTTTGAGAAAACATGTAAAAAGAGAATCACACCTACAGGGATAACTGAGGGGGAAAGGGGTTTTGAGCAGACTAAAGAATGTTATTTAACTGAAGTCATGCCTTTCTTTAAACAATTAAAAGGTCAATTTGAGAGTCTTAAAAAAGGAATAAACTCAGATATTAAAGAAATGGAGAAGGAATTTGATGCAATGATAGTTGAGGTCAATGACTATGAGCGTGAATTAAAATATAATGAGATTGAGAGGAAGAACTTGCATACCTTAAATGAGAATTTGATTTCTGACTGTATCACTCAAGATGTGTTTTACACTGCCACGAATTGTTCAATTAATGCATCTCAATTTCATGAATTATCTGTTGCTCTGAAAGTCTCCCATGATCGTGTCATTGAGCTTGAGAAAACTAACTCTAAATTGCATGAGAAAGTTGAACAGGATGATCATGATAACCTGGTGAAACAGTTTTCTAAATTGGAAGTTGAGCATCTTGCTTTGCAATTAAAATATCAACATCTAAAAGAAAATGTTAAAACTTCAAATTTCAAGACATCTTCTGATGCTCCTGAGTTTGATGCAGTTTTTGAAATCAACAAACGTGATGAACAGATTCGAGCTCATTGTCACACGATCAAAAGATTGAAAGCCCAAATTTCACAACTGAGAGGTGAAAAGAAGGATGTGACCGGTTCCCATATGCCTCCACCTTTAGATTCTCAGAATTTCCAACTTCAAAACATTATTGATAACTTGCAAAAAGAAAATAATTGTTTTAAAGCTGAAATTTCAAAGGTTAATGATCAACACAAAGAGTTATGTGATTCATTTAAAGTTAATCATGATAAACAAATTGAAAAGATAACTTCTTTACTTAACGAGATTGAGAATCTGAAGCGTGAGGTGAAAGGAAATTTGCCAATCCCCAATTGCAAATATTATGTTCCTAAGGTTTCTGCTTGTGATAAGTATGCTATCGATATGTTATATATTCCCCCGCCCATTAGGAATAATGAACTTGCACATAAAGCATATCTCTCATACCTTAAGGATAGTTTGAAAGGTCTCCGTGAGATTGTTGAAGATGAAAGATTAGAAAAACCTTTTGATAGTACTATAGCCTATGCCTGCATGGATGCCAAACGATCTCAGGAACTCTTAGAGTATGTAATTGTCACAAGTCCAAAATCTAGCAATAGGCGAGATAGAATAGTTGTGCCTTGTTCTATGCCTAAAGCCAAGCATGTGACCCTTGATATGCCTTGTTCCATGTCGAAATTCAAGCAAGCAACCTGTGATGTGCCTCCTAGAATTTTAGATCCCAGCACTTCTAGACCAGGAATGCAGAAAGTAGTGAAGCCATGTAATGTTCCCATCGTCACTTCCACAGATGTTAAGATTGACACTAAAGTTAGCGGGTTAAAACCTAGAAGCAATGCAAAGAAGGATAGAATTTTGCTGACTAAAAGTGATCATGAGAAGAAAGTAAAAGAACACCATAGGGAAAATAAGTTTGACTTGAACAAAAAGAAGCGTGTTGGTTCTAGTATTAGCTCCAAGCTTACTGAAATTAATTCAAAGTCTTATGCTGTCTGCAAAACCTGTAAAGAATGTCTATCTTCTGGTAATCATGATAAATGTGTTGAGTTATTTCTGAGATCTAAGAATCATACCCCAGTTAAGAAAGTTTGGAAAGCGAAACAGATTAAGCAATCCTGGAAACCTACAGGGAAGGTTTTTACTAATGTAGGATTTCAGTGGAAGCCAACAGGTCGAATATTCACGAATGGCAAACCTTGCCCCTTAACTAGATCCACCATGCCTAGAGTAGTGCCTGTTAAGGTTTGGAAGCCAACTGGTAGAATAATCCCATTAAGCACAAAATGTCCCTCGACTAAGTCTGATGCTTCTACTAGTTCAGCTCCTAGTGACAATGGCATTGCACCTAGGGTTTCTGCTGATTCAAAGATTGTTTGTGCTAACCAAAAGGACCCCATGAGCACGTGGGGATCCAATGTTTCCAAGTCTCTGTCTTCGTCTGTTGTCCAAAGCATGTCGTACAAATCGTCCCTTGGTATTTGGATTCGGGCGGCTCTAAACATATAACTGGGCTCTAAACAATGACGTCTGTTCACATCAGTTAAGGCCTCGTTCTTCAACACTATGGCGTATGTAGATAACACTTCAGGCCCCGTTCCTCAAAGAAAAGAAAGGTGTACGCTTCAGTGCGCTTTATCTTCAAAATAAGAGAAATCTTCATGTGTATGACCATTCTCATCGACATTCTTCATCAACAAGCTTCATGTTTTTCCACGCTCTTTCAACCCTCAAGTGGATCTACGTTCATTGGAAACTTGAGAGGGTTCCGGAGCAGTGATAATGGTGTCTTAATGGTGTGTTATATATCCATTTCTGGCATCTATAACTACTATTTGCTTTAGTGGTTGTAGTTCATTCCATAATGATTCTCCTTGAAAATCATACGTATGAAAAACTCGTTTGAATCTGGAGTCGAGTTTTACATCTGAATATGATATGTAATCCATGAAAAGAAACCATAGAGCATATATCGGTTCCATGATACTCTGCATTGGCAAACAAAGTAATGTATCAACCCGAGATATCAAAATGACCTGATTATGATTAGATTAATTATACAAGGTGTTATCCCAAGACTACAATAAATAGTGCAATTAAGTGAGCATAATGCTAACAACAAACATTTGAACCTGAATCCAATGACTCTTTGAACTTATAATCTAAGCCATCCCACCAAAACACTAAAACATTAGGCATTTTCCTAGCCACCAGCGCCATTGGTTACTGATAGTAATGCCTTATCGCCAATTCCTACCCAACACCACATGTACCATCATCCCAGCCTGACTCCCTTGACTAACATTAATTGCATTATGCCATTCGTCGCCTTTAGTATTGGCTCTCTTCACTTCAGCCACCCGTCCTCAATGACTCCTTGTTTGAACATCGTGTCAACCCCCTGCTGCATGTTACCTAACAGAGAGCCAAATAGTAACATTTAGCTTCTAGACAGAGATTGTTGTCTCATTGAACCACACATGATTAGGGGGATTCGAACAAGTTCTGCACCAGGTTCATGTACCTGTTAACAGATAAGGTGAGAAAGAAATAACCAATGTAAACACAAATCAACAATAACAATAAAAACCCAAACAGGCCATACATTCACATCCCTACCCGAGTATAAAGTTAAAATACTACTTCCACATACAAAGAAAAAACAACTACAACATTATATCACACACCTATAATTCTGCACATTTATAATCTGAGGATGATCAAGATCAACTCTCCCCCACCTACATCCCTCGTTACTCCTACTCGATTTCTCTGCTCATCAAAACAACACAATTCATCACATAACCATTTATCCAATCAAAATTTCACTATTAAGAATAATACCTGTTTGAAGCAAGCGGTGAGGAAGCCCTAAACTCGCAGCTATTGAATCTAAACTCGCCACCTTCAAAAAAAAACTGAAAAATAGATTTTGGTAGAAGTAATTACCATCTTTGGCTTCTCCAAAAAGATCCATGGATTTAAAAAACAAAGAGCGCTGCACAGTCAATCAAGATTATTTTCACATGCACATAAATGTATAAACAGAATGGTGGCAGGAAAGGGAAAAGAATAAATTTTAAGAGGCGGCAAATCATGCACTCATAACGTGGTTGGTTGAAAAGGTATGCGTCACCCGCTAATCTTTTAATTATCCCTGTGGTTTGGTGAAAATAACAGATATCATCTGGCGTCTATGCTATTTGAATGATCATCAGTTATCGGTTATTAGATTTCAATAAAAGTGGAAAGAAAGTACTCACTTGATCATAACCTCGTTGTAGAAATGATAAATAGATAGCACAAAATGGCTTAAGAACTTCTGTTGCTAAACCTGTTGCAAAAGTGACCACATGTTGTTCGGCAATACCAACATCAAAGCAATGATCCGAGTACTTTTTCTGGGAAAAGTTGAGTCCGGTCCCACCTCGCATAGCTGAATGTATTGCCACAATCTAGTTATCTACTTCTGCTTCTTTTATGAGTGCTTCAGCAAAATACTGCGTATATGAAAGTGTAGGAGATTTTGTCTTGAAGAAAAAGGCAAAAATAAAAAATAAAAAAAGAAGAAGGAAGAGGACGTAGTTAAATTGAATCAGTTATCAATAGGTGGGCATATTCCATGTGTGAATACAGTAACCCGAATGTAGTGGCGCTTGAATATACCTTTGTCAGTTGTTCGTGAACTTTCTCTATAGAATGTAGTGTGCAAGATTTTAATCTTGAAGTTACTTATGAATTGGTCGACTGGAGCTAACTTATTGTGTATAATTGGTCGCCAAATAGTAACATTGAAACAATATGCTTAAATCCTATCATAGCTAATTATTTACATTTAATCCAGTTGACCCATTTGAAATAAACACAACCCAATATGCTTAAATCCTATAGTACCTTCTATCATTTCTCGGTTGTCCTGCACCTTTTGCCTGCTAAACTGAAGGGTGGACGGGGTTGTTGCCACTTTCCAAGAGTCTAGCCTGTAGAGAAAAAGTGCATGGAGGAAGAGAACCAAAGTACGTGTATAGACAGAAAAAAGCATATAAGTTCTCACTATTTTCTCCTCCACACAAGGAAATACAAATCAAGTCACTCATCCCTTTGAATTTACTTTATGCACACAAGGAAATACAAATCCAAATGTTGATAATGATATGATGTAGTACGGGTACAGTTGGATAGATCAGGTGGGATGGGTAACAGACCATGTCGATCTGGTTGGTGACACAAGAATGAACATGAGTACAGCCATGTACAATAAGGGAAACCCGATCCATTGTTGCTACCACCTACAAACCGATATATAAAGTTGGATGTTAGTGAGATAATGATTAGTTAAAATATTTATTAGGTGGGAACTGAAGAGCTTGAGTCCTCCCCTGGTTGAGGATGAGTCACATCCGCATCAAAAATACTTGTTGGACGTGCAGCTATAATTTATGAATTTGAATTGTCGAGTGCAAAAATTTCCAATCTAATAATTATATCTGTGAGAAAATAAGATAAATATACATTAAAGGTTGAAGACTATGAGCATCGATAAATAAGGAAAAAGAAAAGAACATATGAGTTAGTTTGTTCCTCTCTTTTATACTTCAAATCCATATAAGATGCGAGGCGTCAAAACGGTGCCTCGTTACCTCGAGTTGTTGGCCAGGCCTCCTTACCTTCTTAGGTGAAGCAACCCTGCAAATACAATCCGATTATAGTTAGAAACATGTGTAATTTGTGCGTGTTGAGTATTGGATGCTTTTTTCTTGCGGGTTGACCAGCAAAACACTTTTCGGCTGTTTTTGCAAATACAATTTTAGTTATGAACTTATGATGACAATATACAAAAATATGCTTAATGGATTATACATTCAGGCTAAATTTTGATTAACCAAATATGTGACACTCTCAAACGAATATGATCGACTCACCGATCAAACTTTTGATGGCAGGGGGTAACATCTGTGTTGCTAATCCTAGATCACCGGTTTTCACGTCTCCATGATTTCAATTGACAAATATGTCGTCACATTAGTCTCTATGAATAATAGGTAGCTCTTGACTGTGGAGATAAGTCGAGCCTCGGAGGTTTTGCCTCGCCCAATTCTTGTTTTATGGCTGGAATTACAGAACCCAATTAGTAACTTTAAACGTATTTAAAACACATAGAAACTCCACCAAATAAGCTCGAAATTAACAGACCTACAAAAAAACATAAAAAAATAATCAAGATATAATAAAAAAAGATGTCGTGAATCATTATGTGCCTCTCTCAACGTTTTTACTGCGTGTGAATAGAACCACCCAAAAATTAACATATGCTTCCACACTAAACACGTGAAACTACATAACTAAGTTAACTAACGTATAGAAGAATTGCATTGTCTTAATAATCGGATGGAAACCCTACATAAAAAACCGAATACCATAGCATACAATTGTGCTTCATGTGGAATCTTTTCCATTTGAATCACTGAGATCAACCATGGTTAAAACCCTAAAAAGGTTTTGGAAGAAAGAGAGAGATATATTACGTAATATGAATGGCAGGCGAGTGTAGGTTTTTTGTTCTTTTTAATTTAACAAATTTAACCCTAAAATATTAATTAAGGTTTATAGATTTGGACTTGCAAGATATAAACCAAAAGATGTGTTGGTCTAGTGGTTATCATGTTTGTTAACATTGCCTAGAACCTAGGTTCGAATCCATCCTTCTTCATTTTTGAACATAATAAAATCCGAAATTTTAATTTAAAAATTAAAAAAACACAAAATTCAAAACAAATTTATAACGCCACATGTCATTTAAAAAAATTAAAAAAAAATGCCACATAAACACAATGATGACATGGAAATATGACATGGCATTATGGGATGCCAAGTGGCATTTTATGCGGCATGCCTCCTCTTATATATAATGTATAGATATATATTTACCCTTTGACTTTTTACCCTTTGACTTTTGACTTTGACTTTTGACTATTTGACTTTTACCGTAACGTAAAAGCAAATACGATAACCGGTAGTAACTGGTAATTTTCCTTGTGACCAACACAAGACTACGATAAGTCTATATGTTCAAAATACTCTATTTTCACCAATAGTCATATTTTATATGAACTATTTCCACTTTATCGTTTTTACGTAGACATGTTACTTTTTACGTAAGACGCGTACTTAAACCTACTTTATTAGGTTTTAACAACATAGACGCACCCAAATAGACTTATCACACCTTTAATATACCTAGTTGGAGTATATTGATAAGTTTAGACATTTTCATAAGTATTATATTCTTATGATACCCGGTTTTAAGTTTCGTGACTTAAGGGCTTAACTTTAGTAATTACTGAGACCAAACTATACCTCATAAACCAAAAACTATAGCAAATTTACACACAATACCACCTCAAAAGAGAGGTGGCGTGCAAAGAGATACCACAAGGCCATGTGCCTTTGTTTGGTGCATCTAGCCCCACAAGTCACCACCTTTACTTCCCTTGTCCCCCACTAGAAGAGGTAACTCTTCATTATCATCATCTCACATGCAAAAGTAACCAAAACCCTCTCCCTCACCTCCCATGGCCGTTCACTTCTCAACCCAACTCACCATCATCCATTTTGATTCACACAATAAGTTACACAAGAAAGTTGAAGGCCTAAGTGAGCTCTACATAGTCCAAGTGTTATTTTAGTGATTCCATGGTTAGATTTGGAGTTATTCAAGGTTTTAGGGGCTGAGATAAAGGGGATTATTTGGTGATTAACAAGGGTTAGAATCAAGTGGGTTGAAGATTCAAGACAAGGATTAGAGATTAGAAGGGTTAAGGGTTGAATTGTTCTTGTTGTACTAGTAACTTGTCATCCTAATCCTTGTAAGATTTGAGTTTATTTTCTTGTCATTTAATATGGTTTTAATAATCTCTATAATTACTTGATGTAATTTTATATAAGTAGTATATGTAATATGGCTTAATTTATGTTGTACATGAGGTTGTGACCATGAAAACAAGCTAAAACAAGTCCTAGGTAAGTTCTATGAACTTGAATTCTGCAACAGTCCCAAAGTTTGATTAAACTAATCATCTCAGTAAACCTTGAGGTTAATTCAATAAGATAGTCTTGTAAAGCTATGTCTTACGGTCAATTCACAGGGTGGCGCACCTCATAACTCACCCCGATGAGTAAATGAGAGCCAAAATGGCAAAACATGTCAAAATCTGCACACCAGATTTCATTTGGAAAAAGCCCATGGTTCTGACCATTTCTGGAAGTTGACGTTTTATGAAATGTATCCAAGACCTAAACTTTAAGTTTGGCGAAAGCCGCGTGTCAAAACAAGTTGTAGAACATAACTTATGGTCGTTTTGGCAGGACTGAATGTGCAGCCAAACTTTCTGCAATGAAATATAAGTATATACTTGTAATTAGACTATTGATATAAGTAAACTTTAGAACTTGAACTTGATTAAGCTTTATAAGCTATTAAAGAATATAAAAATATGAACTTGACATTTTGAATCACTTAAAAATGACATGTGGTTAAAAAGTTATGCCTAGTTAAGTTTTACATAGTGTTGGAATAAAAGCTTGCTGATATGATTTTAAATCACAATTTTGACCCTTTTCTGTTCCGAAGCACAAAAAGTTAAAACGCGAAAGTTGTCCGGAACGATGTTTTACGGCTACCACTAGGGAACTCGGCCTAAAAAGACCAAATGATATCATTTACTGCTTAATATTTGTAAAACAGTTTTTATCGGCAAAAATTGGATTTTCACAAGTTAAAAATATAGAAACCATGTTATTTTCATAACTAGTTACATATTGAATTTTTACAAAAACTTCATTCTTGACCATATTAATAAGTTGTAATCACTAGCAAACTATGAGAACTTGTAAAAACTAGATATTTGCTAAAAACATAATAAAACTTTATGATATAACAATCTTCACTCAAAATATATATTTTATCTACTAAGTGCTACAATACTAGGGAGCTTCGTGTGAGGGGTTTTATTTGGGTAAAACGTATCGACGAGTTGCTGGATTTACGATTTAAAGTGTCCTAGCTCCTCGAACGTTTACTACATGACCTCTGAATTATGATGGCCCGAACGGTAGTACGATATCTATAAACTACATACATTTTCACATATTAAATTGTTATTATAAACATCGAACTATAAATGACTACATCAGGATCAACATAGAGACGTATATAGCCTGGTTTATGTTTTCCTAAACATTATTCCAAACCTAAGTCACAGCATTCCATTTTAGGTTACACGTAGAGGTTCCCCGGCTTATCCATCATATTCATAAAAGCACTAATCATCATCAAACTCACGGTGAGTTCATAGCCCTACTTTCTATTAGTTAATTGTTTTACAAACCCTTGGGGGAGATACATGCTTTATTTTAAACTGAACACATTGCTTTCAAACTATATGCTTATTTGATTGTCTTATTTTCACTAAGTAACCATCATTGCCAAACATAAGTCCCTAAATCATGAACCATTAATCACAGGAGAGAGTGACCACGAATATTGTGAATAGATCTATTGGGATTGACGAATCAATGATCATTTGAGGCTAATATAAAGCCAAGATTGAGTCAAGATTGTTGTCTTGAGATTGTCTAACTTAGACACATCCTTAATATGGGCTTGATTATTATTGCTTAACCATAACTTAGCCGCATGGATAGTTTAAGTCTAATGACCGAAACTTGTTCACTAGACTTTGACAAACTAAGTAAATGACCATATGACATGTTAAACTACTTCACGACCTCTTGATTTTGATAGCCTGAACGATGGTACGAGGTTATTTATAAAAGGGCTATAAGCCAAACAACATTTAAGGAATACTTTAACTTAAGGATTCATGTACAACATCATATTGAAAGCCAACAAACTACATATACTTGTACACTTATATTGTACACTATACTAAAACACGAATACTATACTTTCGTAGGTAATCGTTAAAGATCGTGGTCTTGCCATACTCTATTGTTGACCTACAATATATCGTTACACTCCGCTGCTGATCACTACAGTGAGTTCATAGCCCCACTTTCTATTACTTAATTGTTTTACAAACCCTTGGGGGAGATACATGCTTTATTTTAAACCGAACACATTGCTTTAAAAATGTATGCTTATCTGATTGTTTTATTAGCACTAAGTTACCGCATTTGCCAAACTTAAGTCCTTAAATCATGAATCATTAATCACTAAAGAAAGTGGGCGCGAATAATGTGAATAGATCTATTGGGATTGACGAATCCCGTTTGTGTTGACCGAGTAGGCAAACAAACGCACTATATTTTAGTAACATTAGGTAAAAATGGCAATTTTACCTATTAGGGCTGGTACCAACAATTTCACCAATTAATTTTGGAAAACGTTAACGCCTTGGTTGCATGATGCTTAGTATAATAATAACTGTTATGTTTTCAAACCATTGGTGTGAGTCTATAGCTCACACTACAAACATAATGTGTTCAACCATCAAACAAACTCTATGAATCTCACTCAACCTTTGTGTTGGCAGTTTTAAGTATGTATTTCAGGTCCATAATGTCGGAAGCTGGTACGGAAGGGCAAGGACTAGATCAAGAAGGCTATAATTATTTTATCATTCATAAAACATCAAAGACTTTATATTGATGTATTTTGTAAACCGTGAAACCAACTGGGACCTATTTTGTAAACTCTGATGGCTAGATTTACAGTTTAAAGTGTCCTAGCTCCTCGAACGTTTACTACATGACCTCTGAATTATGATGGCCCGAACGGTAGTACGATATCTATAAACTAAATACGTTTTCACATATTAAATCTGTCACTATAAACATCAAACTATAAATGACTACATCATGATCAACATAGAGACATATATAGGATGGTTTATGTTTTTCCTAAACATTATTCCCAACCTAAGTCGCAACATTCCATTTTTAGGTTGCACGTAGAAGTTTCCCGAATTATCCATCACATCCGTTAAAGTACTTAACATCATTAAAATCTAGGTGAGTTCATAGCCCTATTTTCTATCATTCAATTGTTTTACAAACCCTTGGGGGAGATACATGCTTTATTTTAAATCGAACACATTGCTTTCACTATATGCTTATCTGATTGTTTTATTGTCACTAAGTAACCATCATTATCAAACAAAAGCGGGCTCAAGTATCATATACTTGAGGCAGCCGTATCAAACAAAAGCGGGATCAAGTATCATATACTTGAGGCAGCCGTATCAAACAAAAGCGGGCTCAAGTATCATATACTTGAGGCAGCCGTATCAAACAAAAGTGGGCTCAAGTATCACATACTTGAGGCAGCCGTATCAAACAAAAGCGGGCTCAAGTATCATATACTTGAGGCAGCCGTATCAAACAAAAGCGGGCTCAAGTATCACATACTTGAGGCAGCCGTAACAAACAAAAGCGGGATCAATTATCATATACTTGAGGCAGCCGTATCAAACAAAAGCGGGCTCAGTTATCATATACTTGAGGCAGTCATACCAAGAAATAATAACTGTTTTGTTTTCAACATTATGGGTGTATAACAACGTAACCCACACAAACATTATGTGTTCAAAATTTAACAATAAACCTATGGATTCACTCAACCTTTGTGTTGACAGTATTAAGCATGTATTTCAGGTCCATAATGTCGGAAGCTGGCACTGAAGAGCAAGGACAAGATCAAGAAGGCTATAATTGTTTATCATTCACAAAACATCAAAGACTTTATATTGATGTATTTTGTAAACAATGGAACCAACTGGGACCTATTTGTTAGAATCTCATATATTTAAATAATTTGAATGATAAATCCTTTTTAAAATGACTCCTTTAGAGATCGTTTTCTATTATTATGACTGTTGTGCCGTCGAGTAACACCCAGTTTGAATTCCGCTGCGTACCACGAAATTGGGGGTGTTACATATTGGTATCAAAGCCTTAATTATAGAGAAACGGGTCAAATTGTGACCTGAACTATAACTACTTTTACAAACAAAATAATTTTATAGCCTTCCGTTCTCTGTGCCTTTCATCCTCCAAACGATTATGTGGCTTTTAGGCATTTTAAGCTGCACACACATATTAGTATATTGATATATATATATATATATATATATATATATATATATATATATATATATATATATATATATATATATATATATATATATATATATATATATATATATATATATATATATATACACTCGTTATACTTTCAATCATAAACGATGTACTAAACATATCTCCATATGCCTATTCTAAGGCATTATGGCACAATCATATTTTTCCCAATCATGTATCTACTCGTGCTTTTTAGGATTACGAAACATTATCCAAGACATTGTAACTGATTACAATGGTCTTTCCTACTTCCCAGACATTGTGAGATACAATGGTCTCATTCATTTTTCAAGACACTGTGAGATACAGTGGTCTCTATTACGTTCTCAGATACTGTGAGTGCTATAGTGGTCTCTATTACATTCCCAGATACTGTGAGAACACAGTGGTCTTAATTACATCCCCACAAAACCGTAAATGAAACAGTGGTCTCATTTGTTTTCTCAAGACATTGTGAGTTACACAATGGTCTAATTTATTTCTCAAAACATTGTGAGTGCACAATGATCTCTCTATCATTTCTCAAGACATTGTGAGTTACACAATGATCTTTCTATCATTTCGCAAGACATTGTGAGTTACACAATGATCTCTCCATCATTTCTTAAGACATTGTGAGTTACACAATTTTCTCTCCATCATTTCTCAGACCTTGTGAGTTACACAATGGTCTAATTTACTTCATAGACATTGTAAGTTATACAAAGTCTCTAGAAATTATCTTATAAAACCTTATATGATATTGTTTTACATAAAACCCGTCACAATCTCTCAGTTTCCCTAATGAAAATACAAGAAACGGGATTTCTAAAACATAAACTGACTCATCATCTACAAAAGCTGAAGTTCAGCAACTTTCTCTACATTCATCAAAATTATCTTCTGAAACCTTCATTGTTAAATGTCCGTGATGCTAGCCAAGTATGGACTATTTTAGAATTACTTAAAATTTCCTTTCCACACGTATCTACCTATACTATCTTCTATGCAATGGAATGTGAAAACATATGTTACAAGTCTTGTATGGCCGGGACTTTCAACTGAATGGTTTGATATCGCCTTTGCTTTGTGGATATTTTCTCAAAAGCTATGGACATATCACGAGTATACCTAATTTAGGTATTTGGAAAATTTATCGAACCTCGACTAAATATAGTCTAGTCACCTATATTTAACCTAAGGACAGTGGAACATAGTCTGACTAACTATGTTCGACTTAAATTTTTCAAACATCCCGTATCTCCTAACATTCACATGCTGACAAATAATTCAAGTTCTTTGTTGTACACATATACCGAGTGACCAAAATGGTTACCTTTGTACACTTCCACTATTGGAGCCTGATCCTTTGTAAACCCAAGAAAACGCACAGATAATAGGGTGGGGATGGCAAATAGGCTTCTAAATAATCTTATGGCAGAACCATTCACGTCCAACAACCATCCACAAAACAATGGCATATTTTCATCAATGATCATCCCAGAAATCACTAGAGAGGTTCCAAGATCGAAAACATAGAATGGAACTGGGAGTTCATATTTTAAAATCTGTGGTAGGTCTATAACTTTAAATCGGTTGGTTACCAAATCAAAAGAAATCAACATATAAATCTTGTATGTAACACCGACCTTATTAGTTAATTTTTCACTCCCAGTCCAATAGATAAAAGGACCTACAACTGCCTGACTTTGACGTTTCAATTTGATAGTTTCACGAGGGGGTGGAAATTTTCAAGGAGTGTCCACCTTAACGAGTTCAAAGGAAAGACAGACACATACCAGAAACCACTTTGGAAAACAGGATAGGAGACCTTCACGATCGTCGGGTCAAGAGTGTCCGGACGGACGGCAAAACCAAAACAAATCTTTTTACATTCAATTTGATGCGTGTAAAAAGGGACATGTACTGCAAGTGATTTTTTGATTGCTGGGTTCCAAATAACAGATATTAGATTAGAACCATAAACAAAACATGAAAGACCATTAGAATTGCCAACTGCAATCATAGATGAAAGCATTAAATCTGTATGAAGTATCGTAGTGATCAGTTGTTCATCAAAAGCTAACATAAAACCTTGGTGACCCTGGACGAATGTTAGCGTAAAAAAATACTCATCATTACGACGAACACCGTAATTAAAGATGAAGATTCCACAATCTATACTATTTTTTTTGGGTAAAGGGGAGTAATCCTGCACCCTGGTAAATAAATTAACCAAAAAAACATTTAAGTACAACGGATATGGGTGAGTCCCATATCACAGCCCGTTACATAGGCACTTACAAACACAAAAGTCCCGTAGGACACTAACAAATAACCACTATATAAGAGTGACATACCACTCTTATAACAAATAAATGAACATTAAAGTACAACGAATATAAGTTCACAAATAAAATACTCAAGACAAAAAACACTTGATTCTCCAAAGTCGTCGTAGATGTCCATACTTATCAACGATGCATCTTTATCCAATGGTAGAACTAGAGCAGCTCCAATCCACACCAAACAACTACATCAAACTTCCATTGATCAAAAATGACCAAACCAATACTACAACTTGATCCAATACCTCATCTGCTAAAAGTTTTAATGGAGTAAAACTCTAGCTAAGAATGAAACCCTGTGTATCTTAATCAATCATAGACGAAAAATAGGGTTTAGAAACCCTAACTTACAGAAATAACAGACATGGCTTACATGATCAGGTTTAGCAGCCACGCACAATGCCCACGAATAGGCAAACCAAATCGCTAGTATAGCAGACCACTAATCATGAAACGATTCCAGAAATTCTGATATACTGATAGCGAACAACTCATCACAAAACCAATCATCACCCAGGTAGCATGAAGACCAGTAAAGAGAACATAAATAGGGTAAACAAACCCTAATGTCCCATCAACATACTCATTTGCAGCTCCCATGATTATCACAGCAAACCCATGGTAGCAGCAGAAAAGTATATCGAGTACACACTCAATAATAGGGTATTCAAAAACCCTAACTTCCAATATATTCGTATAGCATCCCAAAAAATAAGAACACTTCAGTAATCCACCCGGAATGATCTACGAACAGGTAATAGAACAAGGCCAAATAGAGTTAGATAAACCAAAGGGTTTACAAACCCTATTCGCAACCCAGTTCCAACCTCCGATCACAGACCCAATAGTATGAATGAATGTAAATCTGTGATGGTTAGGGTTTTGAACAAGACCCCTAAAAACTTGACTTACCACTCTCTCCAAACCCACTTACATCGACAAACCTCGGATAGAACTTGCATGTATCAAACAAAACCCTAACAAGGGTAACTTTCAACGATCGCTAAGCGAAACCCTAGAAGGGTTTACTTACCAGAATCGAAGTAGATAAAAACCTAAAAAAGGTTTTATAATCGTTAAGCGCAAACCAATCAACAAATCGACCCATAGTATGTAGTATCAGTTATAATAGGGACGATTGAAAAGTCGAAACCCTAAAAACAGATCCCATAAAACATCCAAGGTAGACGAATTATAGTACCTATTGGTTAGGGTTTCAGCCACAAAAAATAGAGACGATATCAAGATGTAATGCTTAAATAACAGCGACACACCCCTACCCAGATAATAACTACCATCAAAACGATTGCATATCATTCAGAGAATGATAGAGAGGCGATTTACATGGTGGATAAGGGATCGGAATAGAAGGGGGAGGGGTGGCCGGATATCGCCCCCATGGGGAGAGAATTTTAGGGTTTTTTTTACCACAATCTATACTAGCCTTCCATAACTTGCAAACACTACGTAGCTGGAGTATAGACTTAGGAGGTAGCCTACGAATGATATCTAGTTGAACATCCAGTGGGATATAGTCAGACATTTTGTTCAACAAAAGCAGAAAAATTGGGATAAAGATATGAAGTGAATAGACCAAAAGAAGAAAGAAAGATTTTGTTAAACAAAATAAGAAAGATTTGTATTGAAAAAAGAGATTGGGAACATAAGACATTAAAGGACATGTACCGTGATGTACTTTAGGGCAACCAAATATTAAATTCTGCTATATACAAAATATTAATGAAGTATACATAACCCATATAGAAGTGGTTTGCAAACCATAGGCCTTTTTGTTTATGTGCACGGGTATTAACAAAAGAAATGCCATTGAGTTATATATATATATATATATATATATATATATATATATATATATATATAATCGACTAATACATAACACAAGTAAAAATACCTACAGTAAAAGTTGCAAGAAAAATACTTCACAAGTCAACATTTGAGATTAATTATGGGTCAAACGGACAGTAAGGATCGTACCTTGAAAGACCGCTAACAATTTTTGTACTCAACCTTGTGCTTCCAGAAGTATTCAATCATCCATTCACGGTAAGCTAACGCTGTTTGAAGAGGGTCGTCTGCTTCCAGAGGCTGGTTACGAAGCAATCTGTACAAAATAATGCACACCCATACTCCGCAATTGCCATATAATTCTGATTGTTGTGGCAGTTTTGGACACTGGTATGTGATTCTATAATCCCCCGGTGATATGCCCTTACAATGCAGTACCCCAGCCTTTGTTAGGTACAATTTAAGATGTGTTTGTAACTTTCTCTTCAAACGTACGGCTGGCCCCAGAGAGTCATAAACGTAAACAATTCTAGTGCGGATATGGAGCACACCGAGTACCCAGTGTTTTTTATTTTCATTCATGGGAAAAGACACCTGATATATAATACAATTGCAGAATATTATAAGCTGTTTATAACAGTAGTGGTATATGTACGGTAAGAGTCTGCCAAACTGACCTTTTCAACATCTCGCCAAGCCACCGGGTATGTTGTGCCATCTGAATAAGTGGTAGGCATTGTGCCATTTAGGATTTGAGAGCAGAAAGTACACCCTGCCAAAGCCCAATCTGCATCAGCTGGTCTAAACAACCACATCAAATCAACCCGTACATCCAAGTGCCGCGGACATATAAAGCAAATCAAAATTGTAAACATTCGGTTCATAAGTAACAAAACGAAATAATAAACAAGTTTAGTAGACCAGATAGGCATCAGTTCTACTCACTAAGTCATTAAGCCACCCACCGGTGCAATCTTCAACACATGCCAAGGCTACCCAAAAACACCTATAAGCAACAACGGCACCGGAGCCCCAAGGAAACCTATAAAGTAATGGTTTTTTAAGCTTGAAATAGTTGCGAAGGTAATCAGGAACAATAACCTTCTTCTTGTTGCATTTCGGATGTCGTAAAAGTTCCCAAACAATAAAAAATATGTATATTGAATAACATAAACCCAATGATAATGATGTTAATGGAATAACAAACAGAACCTACCTCTACAAACGGTTCAATTGTGGGGGAATAGAAGCGACAAACTGGACGCGTTTTGGGGTTTCCGGATGTTTCCTGAAAACAAACTTGAAAAATAAGCAGGCAAACAAAAAAATATGCATTTCCGTTACAATTTAATAAGGTGCTTTACGTCTGAACCGAAAGCCGAGATAATAGCCTCGTTAATGACACCCTGCGATCTTGTAAGACGGCGGCAAGTAGTAGCTGATGTTTTTGATACCCCATTTGCCGAATTGACAGACCCAGCCAACTTGGTATAATGCTTTGCAATGTTCCTTGTTTTACTGAGGTTGTCGTTCAATTTTACTCTCTTTCTTTTGTTCGTATTCTTATCAGAGAAAAGATCTTCCAACGGAGGTTTGTCATTAGGACCTACCACATTTGCAAATGACACTTTGTTGGGTGTAACCTGAGATTCAGGGGCTTCAGCGTCTGTCTTTGTTGGTGTTTCTTCTTCGCTAACCACAGCAACATCATTGTTACTGGATTGAAGGCCAACAAATGATTTTTTCTCAACTACATCCCCTTGTTGATCATCACAATCCATTAAATCTAAAGACGGAACACACAATGTTTTATCGACGCTTTTGTTGAAATTATCTTCGGAGGAAACAGGTCCCAACATAGGTGTGTCATTTTGGCCAACCACATTTACATATGGCAGGTTGTTGTCTTTAAACTGAGATTTGGAAATATAGTATGTTACAAAACAGCACATTAAAATCTTGTATTTCTCGGCGTTATTTTACTGATAATGTAGATACCTCAAGAGCTTTGTTGGTTGGTGTTCCTTCTTCTGTCTGCACACCAACAATATCGTTAACGGGTTCAGGTTCCCTATCCAATTGTTTCTGAACCACATCTTGCTGTTCATTATCACAATCCATTGCATCTACAGAATTATCACCCGAAACTTTAACATCGTTTATGTAAGACGACCAATCATTACCACAATCCGGTTCCTGCTGAATTTTAAATATATATATATAAGTAGGAACGTATGCTATAGCTGATATTTAAACTGTAAGTGAAATATAACTTACAATAATCGGGTCACCGAGTGTTTTATTTTCCTCGTTATGTGCAACTGGTTGAAGTTGAGTACTACTTTCACCTCTATATTCCATAGCAGGACATTTTTGGGTCATGACACAAGCTTCCACAAGAATACCAAGGTTACATGGTTACGTTTCTTTAAGCCCATCATCATTGTCAATGTCCGTTGCATGGTCCGCATGTACGACCTTATCCCTGTTAGGGCCTACAATATGACACGACGTGGCCTGTATCGACCAAGGTTTCATATAAGTGTAGACACGAACGATTATTTGCGTTTGGTATAAACATGGGAGGTAAACTGAAAAGTAAATACAAACCTTCGGATCATCGGGATTAATCAGAGTCGTTTTTGGTGGCACAGCTTTTAGATTCATCAGGAACAACAGCAACATCATTATTAAGACCCAAAAGTTGTTGTACTTTTGAAAGTCTCATTTTCAAAGTCCTAAACACATCAAGTACAACCGGTGTGTTTCTGACCGAATGAATGCCGTTTTCTATCATCAAAACTTTTTATTCAAATCCACTAACTCACGAAATAGAGCCCCTATCGAATGCTTAGACCCCGTTTGTGCAACATTTAAATTGAAATCGTCCATGCACAAGTGTAAATTGAAATCATCCGCGAATTCATTCGAATGCTCTGCAGTCTTCTCACGAGCGTCTGTGTCTGGAACAGACAAACCATCTATAAATTAGGCACTAGCAATACACCACGGTTGCTTCATTTCAGCTTGTGTTGCAGAAAGTTCAGCAATGGGAGTTGAATCCTAACAACCAAAAAATTTACAATTACTGATATTGTGAACAAAATCAGGTACAAGTTAGTGTGGTCAGCATTGTAAGACTTTGTGATACATACCGGTCCAAAGAGGTTACAACAGTCCGCTTTCTAAAACTTTGAAAGTCCTGACCAAGCAAGACCACGTGGAATGACCTTATTGTCTTTCACCCACCAAACTGAGCTTTTAGGATAAGTCTCCAAAATCCAAATCTGTAATAGCCACAACTGTCATCTTTAAAACGTGTACTTATGCAACTATCGTTTTTGAAAATGTTTCAAGGTTTACCAAAGTAAAGGTCACATGTTTAGGATGAAACAATACCTTTATGGTTACAATTGAAAAAAAAATCACAAACTAAAAAGTGTTATAACATTGTTGTAATCTAAATTACGGGTAACTTTTATATTACTTGTATACAGAACAAAACACCATCATTTCATAACAATAAAACAACAACATTATTTATAGGTAGTTTTGAAATGAATAAGTAATAGCACAACAAAATAGAATCAAAAGCTTCTAATAACCTGTGTTCTAAAGAAATATGTTATCAAAGCTAGACATTCATACATTAGTACAAACTACTGAGAATTCTAACCTTGAAAGCCCAAGCGAACCCGTATAGATTATATTTGGCACTGAACTTTGGGTTCTTTTTCAATTTTAACAGATGATCTTTTCTGTGTATATGAACAATATTGACAGTCCTTTGATAAAATGTATGCCACATATATATTCACCCCAAGAAAATACATTCCAGGCTTCAAAATCCTCAACCAAGGTCAATAAGT
Organism: Chrysanthemum seticuspe; assembly: GCA_019973895.1. NCBI lineage: Eukaryota > Viridiplantae > Streptophyta > Magnoliopsida > Asterales > Asteraceae > Chrysanthemum > Chrysanthemum seticuspe. The sequence continues at coordinate 218,399,123 of BPTQ01000008.1, read as the reverse complement.
GTTTATGGATGCAATTCCTGTCTTCTTTTCCCATAAACACCAGGTCTGCAGCTACCAACAGACACACCCTAACAGCATCCTCATCAGAAAGAGATAACCACCTTTTTCCATCCTTTTTTCCGTCATTAACAAGTTCCAAAAGATCAATTGCATGTACATTTGTTATACCATTACTCTTTTTTTCATCAAATACACGATCAAAAAATGCGCTAGATCGTTTAATCAGTTTTGAAACTTTGCCAAATCGAAACCCTGTTATCAGACAAAATTCTTTCCGGCCAAACCTTAACGAATGATCCCCAATTTGGAATGTTAGTGGAGGGGAATCAGACGAGATGTTAGAAACATATACCCGATGTTGCAAAACATAATGCATCAGAAGGCAGTCATTATCGCACGACTTTATATCCAACCATGGACCAAAAACTGTTTGCCTGAATAACCTTTCGCGGTTTTCGTTCTTTGACAAACAAAGTTTAATATCTGGCAGCAACTTCAATGTAGAACGAACTACGATTTTACAATTGTACAACTTTAATTTTTTCATACGGAATTGTACAGTAAAATTAAATAGGGGTTAGAGGGATCTGTGAATAAGATGTGGTTTGTGAGTGTGTGCGCGTGATGTAGAAGAAAGGTTTAATTGTAGAAGCTGTTAAATTGTACAAGGAGATGTTTGATTGTGTGTGTGTGCGCGTGATGTTATGTGAGTACGTGTCTGAGTTATTATTATTAGTTACAACCAGTGTAAAATGACCATATTATCCTCGTGTATAAATACAAGTTGCCCAATAATATATAGTTGCCCGAAAATACATTTTTGTTGCCCAAAAAATAATACCTTACAATACATGACAAATACTTTCAAAATATGTACTTCTGACATACCTTTGTCGGACACGTGGCACCACATGGTTGGCTATAAGAAAATCGTTTGGCAACTAGTCCATTTTCGTAACGCAAAAAAGCGTGGTCCGAAAAGTGATAAGCCTCAGGGCGCGCGGTCTATTTGACTAATTTTCCATTTATTTTATCTATATATTTTTTTCTTTTTACAGTTGTTGTATGCTGAATCAATCTACGAACAATAAAAGACAAAAAGGCAAGACGGTCCTGCTATTGAATACTGGACTTCTGATTTGCTTTATGACGTTCAAAAAGTAGACAGACTCTTAAACGAAGGTTATGATTAATATGACTTTTTATCTGTATAATACATTTTACTTTTTTAAAATTAAGTTTTAAATATGTTTGTTACATTCAATACATTGAAGATGAAGGACCAGTCAATGCAAATATTAAGGGAAAGAAGGGTGTGAAAAGTTATGAAAGATCTCATAGTTATAGGAAAATTAAAGCTCCTTCAATGGTTTGTTTTTCTAAATTTAGGATATACATTTTTTAACAATTTTTTTTTCAGGATGATTCAAATAAGGCTTTAAAATATCATATTACAAATAAAGGTGTAAAAGAATCTGTTAATGAGATAACAGAATTTGGTGCAGAGACTTTCATATTGGAAGAGTTCGACATTTCAAGGCCAATGAAAAGACAAAGAATGTTTCGACCAAGAAAAGCAAAAGAACATCCAAATGGAACATCCAATGATAGTTTGAAAAAGTTTAAATTCAAGAAAAGTTGCTTCAATGTTCAGTTGTTTGAATTGATATTTGATATTTTATTAGGAGTTGTTGTGTTTTGGTGGTTCTGTTTGAATTGATATTTGTTATGTTATGACAATGCAGTTTGTTAGTTCAATGTTTTCTAAGTATTTGAGTTTTTTTTTATCTGTTGACTTTTATAAGTCAAAATTGTTGGGAATAATAATTGAGTTGATATGACAAAATATGTGAAAGATAAAGGACTATTGAAGACAAGGGACATGTTTGTTATTTTAGTATTTATTATCTAATCCCTAGTAGTATTTTGCAAAAGTTTTTTAAAAGATAGTACTGCTATTGGCAATCTTAGTACTGCTAGTGTATATTTTACCACTGCTTGCTGTTTTTGTTAAGTCCTGCTAGTGCATATGATTTTTAGTGCTTGCGTTACACTTAGAACTGCTAAGTGTCTAACCTTAACAAACTTTGTGTAATTCTGGGTTTTGTTTGTCTCATGCAGATTTTGGAAGAAGATTTTTACATAGTTTCTTGGATCGTTTATGAGCACTAGGATTTTGGAGTATTGCTGCTGGTGCATTTTCCAAAAAAAATAAAATAAAAAATAAAATAAATTGTAAATTTTGTTGTATTCTTCTTCAAAAAGATGCATGAAATCACTACATTGACAAATCATTTTCAAAGAAAGACTTGGTTGAAAGATTGGAGGGCAAAGATGTTTCCATTGCTAGCTTTAAATGGAATCACTACTGGTCTTGAGAAAGAACTGCTAGCTCGCTTATGATGAAGTGTGAAACCTGAGGGGTTGTTCTGAAACTTTTTGAGACAACGTATTTATTCCCCAAATTACGCCCGATCATTCAATTGGTGTCTCAAACACATTTAATTTGCTCTTAACATAAACCCTAATCACACAAATCACTCAATTGTACTTATCCCAAATCCCACGAACCCTAATTTTAACAATGGCATGTGAACTATCATCTTCTCACAACTTGGTTGCATACTTGGACAAGAATGAAGCTTCTGAAGGGTTTCATGAGATGATTGATTTCATCAAACAAAGCCCTTTCTCTTATGCTTTAAGGCTAAACCTGTAAAAAAAACCCTAAAAAACGAATTCTCTCTCTCTAGGTGGCGATTTTCAATACCCTAACTATTCTCCATCGTTTTTCATCAAATTTGGTCTTTATTCTTATGATTCTTGTACTGAATTGTTTATTCTAATGTTTAAGCTTTATGTTTATCATTGGATTAACCAAATCGCTGCTTGTTTCAATTGGATAATACCTGATTTGGTGAATTGTTTCTTTAGGGTTTGAAATCGCCACCTAGTCTTTTATAATCGTTCCTTAATTCTTTTCCTAGAGTCGATTATTGATTTTCATATTTAAGGATCGATCTTATCCCTTATAATCTTTGTTAACGATTTCTGGTGCATACCTTAAATCATTTTTCTTAGGTTATTGTGAACCGACTTCCCTATTTGCTTATATTTATTCGGTTCTGATTTGGATGCTTAATTGTTATATATATTGATTTATGGTTTGGGTGGTTTTGATGCTTAACGTTACATGAAAACCTTTTTTAGGGTTTTTATTTTCTCGACTGGACGTATACCCTTGTTGGGATTGATTATGTGCTGGTACCCTTTTAGGGTTCTTATGTTCTTATTATGATGGAGTTTAATGGGACGTGGGTTAATGAGAGAGGGTTAGTGACTATGAAGTCTGCTATGTTCGATTTGGAGGTTGGATTTCTTCTTTATGTTGTATACGTTTTTGATTACCTCTTTAAATCGATTTGGTCGTTGTTCTTGGAAGTTAGGGTGTATCTCACCTTATTGAATGTTCTTGATTCGTATTACACGTAGGCCTGATGATAATGTGATATATTTGTGTTGTTTGGTCTGGTATACGATGAGGATTGGAACTTAGGGTTCATTAAACACTATGATTGTTACATTATGAGTTGCTGCTCGATTATGTAAGTTAAGTTTGAAGTTAGGGTTGCGTAACCCTAGTGGTGTATGTTTGTTGGTGACATGATTCGTGGTGCTGCTGGAATGGGTTGTATGACACATATTTTTGGGCAGGATGATCATGTTATCATCTTTGTTTTGTGAGCATATTTGGGCAATTCGTTCTGCATTTGATGATCCCATGCTCATTGAAGGTTTGTTTGTGCTGGTTTTGCTACTACAAACAAATTTTATGTTGAAGATTGCTTGGATGTTTCTACATGGAGTCTTCATGGAAGTTAAGGTGGACTGCCATAGTGATATAGAAGGCTCAAGTGGTTTTCTTGAGTAGTATTGTAAATTTTTATGTACTTGTGTCATTATTGGTAGGTTCATTTTATTGTAAGTTATAAGAATGGTATGTCATTCTTATATTCGAGTCTGTAAGTGTCCTAAGGGACTGAGGTGAGGGATATCACCCTCATCCTATGTACCTCAACGTTTTTTGGAGTAATACATTTTACCGGGGTGAATTAACCCTTTTACCCAAAAAAAAAAAAAAAAAAACTGTTGTTCTAAAGTCCTACACTCGTCAATTTTGGAGGACGGCTGAAATAGTGCAGAAGGATGGTGTAGACACAATTAGGGCAATGGTTGATGAGAAAGAGATTTTGGTTACTGAGAATGTTATTAGGACTGTGCTACAGTTTCAGGATGCTGATGGTGAAGTTAATATGGCAAATACAAAGATCTTTGCTGGCTTGGAAAGAATGGGTTATAAGAGAAGGGGTACTAGTTTGAAATTTCAAAAAGGTATGTTTTCCTCCCAATGAAAGTTCTTGATACATACCATTCTTATGTGTCTTAGTAGCAAAACAACTGGCTTTGATGAATTTCCCTCCAAGATTTCTACTGCCCTCATATGCCTTACTCAACAAAGAGTTTATAATTGGTCAAGAATGGTCTTTGAAGCTTTGCAAAAGAATATAAAGGATCAGGGCAAATACTTTCTATATCCTAGGTTCATTCAGATGATAATTGATAGTCAGATTGTGGATCCAAAACCACATCAGGGGAAGTTTGCTCAGTTTTTCATTACCACCAAAGTATTTGCCAACATGAAAAGAAATAGCAAAGGTTTTTTAGGGGATGTTACTCCTCTCTTTCCTTATATGCTTGATTTGCCATATGTCTCAGAGAATGAAGAAGAGGCTGAACCACAACCTACCCCAACCACTGCTAATAATGAGGATTCCACTGCTACTCCTACCACACCACCACCTACAACAACTGCTGAGCCTTCAACTTCCACTTCCCAACCTCAACTCATCTTAGTCACATGTAGGAAGAAGAAGGGCACTAGGCTTCCTCAGGCTGGTGCTAGTGGTGTAGATCATGAGGCTGTCACAGGTAACACATGTCGAAGTGGAGAGGATAGCTTGCAACTAATTAAGGAATTGATGGACAGGTGTACCACCATGGAGTATAAGATCACTGGCTTACAACAATTGACAACTTCTCAAGCTGATAAAATCAAGAAGTTGCAGCACATAGTTAGAGTTTTGGAAAGACAAAGAAAGCCAATGGTTAAGAAATTTCAAAAGAGTGAAGAGGGTGGGCACTGCACAAAGGGTGAGCTCCTCTGATGGTCAAGGTTTGGAGGATGCATCCAAACAGGGGAGGAAAGATAGCATGAATTCAGGGGAGGCTTTGGTTGATATGGAGATGGTTAGTATGGACAATGCTAATGATTATTTGGTGGCTGATAAGGATTGGAATGAAGCAGTGTTGATTGTTAATACAAATAAGCCGTAAAAATGTTTATTTATATTTTACGATCTTCTAATATTTTGTCGATAACAAACGTAAAATTATTTTAACGAAACAAATAAAATACGTAAATGGTTTGAGCCAATAGTTTTCTAACACACTTACGTTTTCACATAAAACACTAAAACAAGTATAAGTGATTTTATGATTTAAATACATATGTACAACAACTAGTGTTTACATACTGGGTAAATATATACATAACGAGTATGTATTATAATGGGTAATACAAATGGGGTAGAAACTTAAGTATTTGACCCATTGACCAAATACATTGAATGTCCATGACCCATACCCATGGAGCTTGACTCATAACCCATCGCATGACATCATGCTTAAGTCATATATGGATAATATCCATGACCCATGGTTTTAATCCATGAACCATGGACTAGATGCATTACATCTTGTAGATACATTGTATCTACTTGGATACCCATGATCCATAACCCATGACCCATGACCCAAAACCCATGGGCAAAAGGGAGCATCCTACAGATCCCCAGTAATACACTGGACGGATCCCTCAAGTGAGGGATCTGTGGGATCCGTGGAACAGTAGTTGTTTTTCTTCTATAAACAGTGAGCCATTTCTTCCTTTTGGGTTGCAACTCCCACACATACTTTCCCCAAGTATTGTAACCTTCTAACCACAGATCTTAAGGATATTTCTATGTAGTTTGTCTTTTGTTATTGTGTGATTCTCTAGGTTCCTCTTAAAGGCGAGATCACCACCTCTTGAAGTCGAGCAAGCTCAAGTCCATGAGTTGCCATGCTTCGTCATCATCAAGACTACTGAGGTTCTCTTGATTGATACTTCTTTCTTCCTCAATAGAAGTGTTGTGTCCAAGGAATTAGTGAAGGATGCCGAAAGAGTCAAGACGAAAGCATTATTGAAAAGGATAAGCTTAGAGCGCTTGAAAAAATGATTTTCTCTGGCGATTCCCTTCTACCCTAAAAATCCGATTACCTTCCTACTCTAATCCATTATGTATTACATTAATCTGGTTCAATTAATCAACTACACTTGTGTTATTGCTTGATTGTCTCAGTTTCTTGCAATCGGTTGGTGTTTAGGGTTTGTTTTGGTGTCGACTTATTTTAGGGTTTCGCTATTATTGTTGCTGATTGTTTAATCGTTCTTGCTGATCATGGTGGAGGTTGGTTAGTCTACTTGTGCTTAATATCATGCCTTAGTTCTCCTAGGGCTATCGTGATTGAAGATTGACGTGGATCTTCTTAATTTCCTGGTTTTCTTGTTTGTTAGGGTTTCGGTTTTTCTTTTCTGTTTTAATCGTTTGTTAGGGTTGTTTTACTTTTCTATTTGATCTTATGGATAAGCTTGGTGATCTAAACGTTGATGTGGATGCATTGAAAGCTAGGATGCAGCGATTCAAGGATTTGGATGCTGGTAACGTGGGTACTTCTCAGCCAAAATTGGCCACTAGGGTTTTGCGAAACCCTAACCTTGAGCGACAACATGAGACTCTTACTTCTGATGGGTCTGATGGATTGACTTTCGTTGATTCTGCTGATGCACGCCTTCCCTTGAAGATGCCTAGTTCCACTCCTATTGCAAACGTTGAGGGTCTGGTTGCTACTATTATGGCTACGCCAAGGATTGTTGATGATGCTTCTTTTTGGGACGTTGGACCTACTGGTACGTTAACTAATCTTAGTGTAAAGGAGTACCCATCGTTACCTAATCATGCTAATACACCAGTTGGTGATGGTATTCCTGTTCATGCTAATTCTGTTACGTTTATGGCTGCCCATACTAGCTCTACTACTAATAGTGTTCTTGTTGTTAACTTGGATACAAATGTAAGCACATCTGGTAATGCTAGTACCACGAAAACAACCTCGTATGTGAATGCTACTAGTGCTAGTAATAAAAAGGGTAAGACGAATTTTAGGCCATTGAAATCTGAAAATTTAATGGAGGATGTCGAACTTTCTATTCCTTTTAAGGTTGATGAGGATATTAGTAGTCGTTTTGATAATACCCTTTAAGGTTACTTTTTTTGTAAAAGGGTTGCTTTCACTGTCGTGGAGTACTATGCACGCACTACATGGGCGAAATATGGGCTTAAGAGGGTGATGATGAATGCCAAGGGTTTTTTCTTTTTCAAATTTGATACGCAAAAAGGTTTAGAGGATGTGCTTGAAGAGGGTCCTTGGATGATTCGTAATATCCCCATTATTTTGAAACCTTGGACTATGAATACCAACTTATTAAAAGAAGATTTAACTCGTGTTCCTGTTGGGTAAAGCTTCACGATGTCCCCATGGCTGTATTTTCAGAGGATGGTCTTAGTCTCATTGCTACAAAAATTGGTACCCCTATAATGCTTGATTCCCTTACTACTACGATGTGTTTAGAATCGTGGGGCCGCTGTAGCTTTGCGCATGCTTTGATTGAGGTTAATTCTGAGACTGAATTGAAAACTAGTTTGGTAATTGGTGTTCCTTTGATGAATGGGATGGGTTATACTAAAGAAACTATAAGGGTGGAGTATGAATGGAAGCCACCGCGATGTGATACATGTAAAATATTTGGCCATACTTGTGACCAATTTCCTAAGAAGGTTACCCCTGCTACTAATGTGGTGGAAAAGGATGCGGATGGGTTTCAAACTGTTGGAACTAAACGTAATATAGGGAAGGGTGGTGTCTCACGTGGTGGTATGAAGGTGGGTCAGAAATTTGTTTATCAACCTAAAGGTACTACTAATCCTAAAAATGTAGCTTCGACTACTAGTAATGTGTCTAATACGCAGGTGCCTAATAAGTCTACTAATTCGACTGCTACTACCTCAAAAGCAGCCCCTAGCTCGTCTACTGTTAATGCTAGTGCGATTGGTGCGCAACCTGAAGCCAATAAAAGGAGTGCTAAACATAATTTGGCAAAGGATTCTGGTATTACGCTTACTAACTCGTTTGGGGCTCTTGGTGAGGGGGTGGAAAACGATTCTATGGTTACTCACACGAAGGATGAGCCTGATGGGGATGATGATTTGCTGAATGTTTTTTGGGTAAAGGGGAGTAATCCTGCACCCTGGTAAAATATTATTAACCAAACGTTTTAGTACAAAGGGCGAGAGTGAGTCCCTCGCCTCAGTCCCTTAGGACACTTACAGACACTCATATAAACGTGACAAACCACGCTTATAACAAACATTGAACACAAACTACAACGACTATATATATTAAAAAATTAAATGCTATTCAAGTAAACAATCCTTGAATCTTTAACTCGTCATAGTAGTTCAAACTTCCAGCTTCAACCAATTGCGTCTTCTATTAGTATTATGCAAAAAGCATAATCTAATAACCTAATAAGAGTGACTTCCGTAGCAAATCGAAATTGAAGCATAAACATGGTCTAAGCGACCCAACCTTCCAGCGAATCCGAACTTGAACCAATCACACTTTACACCTCACATAGAGACTGAAACATATAGCATCAATGCACACCAGCCCTTTATACCATGTAATCATTGGAGGAAATACATAGCAGCTGCTAACCCAACCCACAAACATGTCAAGAGTTACCATTAGATACCAACCTAGGGTTAACATATACTAACTTACAATAACCAGGCAATACGTACACAACCACACTATTTCAAACAGCCAAATAGAATGAGACATGATCACAAGAAGGCCCCAAACCATAGCATAGTGTGTACACTATCATAGGGCTAAAAGAACCCTAACATCCAATCCCTAGTATCCCTTTGTCATAGAGCACTAACATCCAATTGACCCACCCACAACGACCTCATGATCGGAATTATGTCCAAGAAGTAGATCGGTAACCGAATAGGGGTGAACCCCCTAACATCCACACAACTATAGACGAACACTAGGAAAGCACCCAGGTCTAATAACATACTTACAAGAGTTAAAGACCTCCCTTGCAAGGTAAAAACAGCAAACGACCATAGAGACCAGGGATACTTCAGAACCCACATCAATTCAGTCCCAAATACGCAAGCCATAAGCAGCAAACATCATGAAGAACTGATGAACACGCAATATGGATGATGACATCCCTAACTTCCATACTCATGCAGAAAATACGACCTTTAAACAAGTAAAAGTGACCAAAAGAGCACATGTAAATATCCAGCACCAGGTCGTAACCACAAGGTTTTAGAAACCCTAACTTCCACATTGAAGTAACACACAGATTACCATTATGGCATGAATTGTATTTTTTTGGGTAAAGGGGTTTACCCCGGTAAATATATAACCAAAAAATAATGTTAAGTACAAATGGAATGTGGCTGAAGTACCACATTAACCTCAAGCGAATAGCTTGATAAACACTAGTGTTTATGACATGCCATAAACACAAAAACCTAGCTATATTACATCAACAAACTAGGCATAAATAAGTAAAAAAACTTGTACCAAGCGAGCATCCCGCATCCAGCCACTCCACGAAGGTAGCAAGTTAACCCAGGAAGTTTGCCTCCTTAAAAACCCTTTCCAAGAAAAACCCAAAGGGAAAAACCTTGGAGTAGGGAAAAAGAGTACAACCCTTACCCGGCACTCCCTTCGTGTATACATATACTTGGAATCTTCCATTTATCCAAAATCAATCGAGACCTCGAGGTTAGCTTCTTGAACTTGAAAGTAACCAGCTTCAACCGAATAGTAGAGACAATGGTGCTAACCACTTCAGCAACAGAAGACTTCTTACGCTTGAACAGCCTAGAATTGCGTTCCATCCAAACGAAGTAAGTAGTAGCAGCAAGCAATAATCTAGAAAGGGTACTACTAACCGACTGCCCCTTAGATAAAGGAATAAGAACTGTAACAATACTCTCCAAAGAAGGTGGGACTGCATCCATACCAGATAAACTCCGCACCTGAAACCAAACCTGCATAGAAAATTGGCACTCAAAAAATAAATGAGAATGAGAATCCGGAACCAATTCACAAAGCGGGCATCTAAGCAAGGCCAAATCAACGTCAGGACCAACATCCCATTGGCGCATCTTATCCTGAGTCTTTAGCTTCTGTTTAATAGCGAGCCACAAATGTATAGCATGCCTTGGAATACAATGAGAGAACCAAGGAACATTACACCATTCAACCAAATCAGCCCTAAGACGCAGAGATTCCCACGCACCCGAGACTGAAAAACAACTAAAACTGCCATCCAGGTTACGCCATAATAATCCATCATCAATATCATTTAGAGTAGGAACCGGGAGAGCATCTAACAATGGAAATCGAGATAACCAATCCAAAGGCCATCGCCAACCATCAGATTCAATAAGATCATAAACCGAGTCAGATAAATTAAACCCCGCTCGTGCAATATCTCTAGCAGTAAGTAAATGACGAATCGGGCTTAACTGACACCACATATCAAACCAAACCGAAGTGTCCTTCCCATTATTGATCTTATGCCAAATAAAAGGACGAACCTTTGGTCTAATGGCCAGTAGCTTGCGCCAACCCCAGCTAACATCCCCCAAACAAGGGACATCCCAAAAACTTCTCCCACGAAGTTTATACGAATGGATCCATTGCACCCATAACGACTCTTTATGTGTCAAAATACTCCAAATGTGAGTAGTCATAAGAGCAATGTTAAAATCCTCCAAACGACGAATATCAAGGCCACCTTCTTTCGTTGGCTTACAAACAGATTCCCAAGCAACCTTAGCCTTTCCCCTTTTCATTTCTCCTTGACACCAAAGGAAACCCCTCATAAGCTGCTCAAGCTCATGGATAATACGAGTAGGAAGGATAAAAACAGAAGCCCAGTATAAATGCATCGAAGATAAGACAGATCTCACCAATTGAAGCCTACCCGCAAGAGATAAGAACTTATTGCGCCAATCATTCACACGACCTTCCAGTTTTTCAACAAGCACCTTGCAATCCCTATAAAGAAGTCTTGATGATATAAGGGGGACACCAAGGTACCTAACAGGGAGAGAACCTTCTGCAAAAGGCATAGACTGGATAATAGCAGCTTTAATAGCATTTGGAACATTACAAAAGAAAGCTGTACTTTTAGGGATACTTGGGACAAGCCCCGAAAAGTTCTTGAAATCCTCCAAGGCTTGCATAAAGACATTAACAGAATCCTGATGGCCTCTAGCAAACAAGAAGAGGTCATCTGCAAAACAAAGGTTAATAATTCGCTGTTGCTCACACAAATGATGAAACTGAAAATCAACCGCATTCGAAACCTTTTTCTGCAATATAAGAGTTAGCACTTCCATAACCAGCGTAAACAAGTATGGAGATAACGGGTCACCTTGTCTAAGGCCCCGCTTACCTTTAAACCAGCCATGAAGATCGCCATTAACACATATGGAATAAGACGTAGATGAGACACAAACCATGATCCAATCAACCATTTTGGAGTTAAAACCAATCAACCGTATCATATGCCTTCTGAATATCAGAATAGCCCTAAGAAAATTCCAATCAACCGTATCATATGCCTTCTGAATATCAACCTTAAACGCACATCTAGGAGGACCCCTTCCTCTATGATAATTCCGCATAAGCTCTTGGGTAAGTAATATATTATCAGATATACGACGACCAGGAACAAATGCTGATTGATTAATACTAACCAACTGACCAAGGCCTTCTTTAATACGATTAGCAAGGATTTTGCTAATGCATTTATACATGACATTACAGCAAGAAATAGGCCGATAATCATTAATCTTAGATGGGGTAGACACTTTAGGAATCAAAGATATAATAGTATGATTAATCTCCTTGAGAAGCTTACCATTAATGAAAAAGTCACGCACAGCAGTCCTTACCTCAGCACCCACAATATCCCATGATTTTTTAAAGAAAGCAGCCGTGTACCCATCGGGACCAGGAGCTTTATCATCCCCCATAGAAAATATAGCATCCTTAATCTCCGCATCCGTAACATGACGAACCATCGAAACAGCCAATTGATGAGGAAGAACATTAGAGAATATACCATAATCATCAAAAAGAGTACAATTTCCTTCCATACCAAGAAACTGTTCATAGTGAGCAACAAAAGCACCTGCAACCTGATTACCCTCGTACAAGACATTGTTTGCATCTCTAACTAATTCAATTCGATTACGGGCACATTTGCTTTTAACAATATTATGAAAATAGGCCGTATTAGAATCACCTGCATGAAGCCATTGAACTTTAGATTTCTGCTTTAAAAACCGTTCTTCATCTAATGTAGCCTCCTTATATGCAAGAAGATAGTGAGCATGTTCATCCCGTAGTTCAGAATTAGACGGATCTGTATCAATAGCCTTTTGTACGTCATCTAACTCCTGCCGAATCCTAACTACCCGCTCATGAAGATTACCTTGACTGTGCAAAAGCTTACGAAAAGGAGATTTCAGCCCCTTTAAGCGTTGAACAACACGATACATAGCACAACCATGAACATTAAGATTCCATCCCGCAGTAACCGTATCACTAAACCCATCTTTATGAACCAAGAAGTTAGAGAATTTAAACGGTTTAGGCTTAGGCTTAGTAACCTGAGAAATACGCAGAACACACGGAGAATGATCAGAAATACGATAAGGTTGAAATATGGCAAACGAACCTGGAAACAAGTCAGCAAATTTCAGATTGCCCATCACCCGATCAATTTTCTTCAATGTACCAAAGGAACCTCTTGGTTTCTGATTCCAAGTAAAATGAAGACCAGTACTATTAATATCCTCAACCTCCATTTTCTGAACACAATCTTTGAATTCACGCATAGCAATGTCAGGAGCATAACTACCACATGAATGATCCTCCAGCTTAAGCGCCGCATTAAAATCCCCCAACAAAACCCAAGGCCTAGTACGCATAAATCCAGCATGGCAAACAAGATTAGACCAAAGGGCACGCCGATGAACATAATAATTATCTGCATATACAAAAGAACAGAAAAAAGATTTGCTGTCCGCCCGAGTATTAACCTGAACATGCATAACCTGGTTAGTTTGAGACATAATCATAACATCAACAATATCATCATTCCAACCAAGTATAATACGGGAACCCTTATCACACAGACTACCATTTGACGTCCACTTCCACCGACGACAAACTTTACGACATGTATCATACACCGCCGAAGCATCAACATGAGATTCCAAGATAGCACATACACTAAGATTATTATCATTGACCACATGTTTAACCTCTTTTTGTTTAGGGGAATGGTTCAAACCCCTTATATTCCAAGAGGCGATACTAAACATCAGGGACATTCAGAACAGGAGTGCTTGCCCCTGATTTGTCAAATAAATTACCTGTTTCATCATAAATATTCTCAATCACATCATCCTCATCAGTAGCCAGAGAACCAAACGGGTTAGATGTAGTCACATTAGCGCCTAAATTTGGGTAATTAGTTTTAGGTGTAGGATAGAGTACTAGAACTAACATTGGGAGCAGATTGGTTATCCTTATTCACTTCAACATCTTTACCAGTAGGAGAAGTATTATGCAAAGTAGAAGGACTTACCGGGTTAGATGTAGCCACTTTAGGCTGATCCGCACTAGTACTAGCACTTCCCTGAACCGGATTGCTATTAGAAGGTGTGGAGACAGATTTAGGCCTATACTGCATATTTTTACCCACAGGGACCCCATTAAATACAGATCCGGTTCTATTATCCCTAGCATTCTTTTTAGCTTTACCCTTTTTCCCGACAACTTGAAATCCATCCTGGTTAACCTCCACAACCGGTGTAGTCACAACTTTCTTAGGACAAGTATCACAAGAATGACCAAATATCAAACACACATCACATCTAGGAGGTTTCCACTCATATTCCACCCTAATAGTTTCAGAAGAGAAGCCAAGCCTATCCATGTATGGGACCCCCACAGTAATAGACTCCTTAAGAGGAGCATGAGAATCAATTTCAATTAAACACCGAGCAAAACTACTCCTACCCCAAGAATCAGTACACATAGAACTAGTATAGGAATCAAGCATAATCGGCTTACCAATGTGTGTTGCAATAATACTAATACCATCCTCAGAGAATACCTGCAAAGGAACATCATGTAGCTTAACCCATACCGGGATACGGGTTAATTCCTCTTTCGTCAAAATAGTACTCATGGTCCACTTCTTTAGAATAATAGGGCTATTTTTGATCATCCACGGACCACCTTCTAAAATATTCTCCAAGCCAACATGTGAGTCAAACTTAAAGAAAAAGAAGCCTTGTGCATTCATCATAATCCGTTTAAGACCATACTTAGCCCAATTGTTGCGAACAAAATACTCAACCACTGGGAATGCAATACGCTTGCCAATGAAATATCCATACAAGGTGTTATCAAATTTAGTGCTAATATTTTCTACCACCTTAAGAGGAATGGACACGTCAACACCATTAAAAATATTATCAACTTTGAGTTCACGAAAGTTAGACTTACCTTTGACAGGTTTAGCTTGAGTACCTTGAGTATGAGTCGTTTGAGAACCACTAGCAACTCCCACATATGTCGTTGACTGCTGAATTTCAGTTGTTTGAACAATCGGGCTCTCATTGGTAATAGTATTATTCGATACAGTACCTTTTAACTTGCCAACAAAATTACCCACACGAATACCATCACCTTTAGGCAAAGTATCATCATCTTGAGTAACCACCTGATCACCACTTTTTGCAACCCCAATATCCTTACTTCCCGCAGTTTGTACCTTTGGATTAACACTCGAGTCAATGTTCGTAACACCATGCTTGCTAGATATCCCCGAAACAGGAATGTTAGTTTGTTTAGACGCAAGATGAACCTCAAGCGATGGATATTCTTGTGTGTTTAGAGTCATGCCACCAGAAGTACCCATGTCCCAAAACGAAGTGCCATCAAGATTTTTAACATCACACCTTGTTGCACCAACAAAGACAGAATCCTCACACCCTAGTTCACGTGAAGAAGAATGATCCAAAGTGACCTGATTTGTTTCTTCTAACGTTTCAGCCCCAAAGGAATCCTTTGCAACATTAATATTCAGATTTGATCCACTAGTTGTGTTTGCACCATAACCATGCATGTTCGATTCAACATTAGGGTTTTTCAAAACCCTAACTGCTTGCCTTGGCTGAGTAACATCAGACATACCAGCATCACTTTTCAAACGAGCCATCCTGGCTTGTAAACCATCAACATCAACCTTAGCATAATCAACTTTCTCCATAACGATAAAAAAAAAACGAACGAGGGATAGAAAACCCTAACCAGCGATTCAAAACAAAAACAAAAAGATCCACGTCTATCTTAAATACGAATACCTAAACAAAGTCGAAGCAAGATAATGAAACCAACCAAACAACCCTAACCGACTTCCATGATTGATGAGGCCAGAAAAAAGGAGAGATCTCTTTATGGCATGAATTGTAACAATTGCCATAGACAAGAAATAGGATTAAACAACCCTAACTTACACTTTAAACAACCATAAAGATCTGTTGGGTAATATCATAAGCGTAGCAGCAATAGGCGACACCCACCACCAGATCGATCCTTAACAAACATCTCTCTCTTCAACCCACATATAATTCAACCAGAAACCTTAAAGCCACCATAAATCCTTAAACAAACTCTATCAGGTTTGACTTGCATCCAATACAAAACCCTAGCGAGGGTTTACTTCACCATACAGAATAAAACCTAAAAGGTTTTTCAGTTAAGCGCAGATCCCAATAGCAAATCGACCATATACGAGAGTCGATTGCTATACACCCAAAGTCAGTTATACCCTAATAACGATACCCAAAAAAGGATAAGCAATCAGATCGATTAGGGTAGAACACCAAAAACGATAGAACACAAAAAGATAATCAAAACCTAAAAGAAAATCAAGATCATTAAAATGTCCATAAAGACAGATTTGATAATCCGATTGAATTAATAATATTTAGGGTTTGAATATCCCCAGCCGCCACCTCTTGTCATAGAAAACAAACACAGGAAACGTATTGCATACCCAGGGACGAGAATCCGAAGGTAGAAAGGACGTTATTGTAGTTGTTTATGGTCGGAAGATGACCAAGAGGGGCGGCCGGAAATCCCCATGAAAAATGATTCTTTAAACCCTAATAATAACGATTCTTCAAAACAGAACTAAATAAGGGGAAACGACACATAAATCTAATCAAGAACCAATTAACAATGACGTTAATCAATATCAGATTTGCTGAATGTTTATGATGAAACATCGGGTTTTATGGCTTCTACTTCGACGGGTGTTACTAATACCATAGGGGCAAGCACTCCTGCATCTGACGTTTTTAATGTTTAGTGTTGCTTCCTGGAATATTAGGGGATTGAACCGTTCACCTAAACAAAAAGAGGTTCGGCAGGTGGTAAATGAGAATAATTTGTGTTTATGTGCTATTTTGGAGTCTCATGTTGATGTGTCTTGTGTTTATGATACGTGTGCTAAGGTTTATTGTGGCTGGAAGTGGACGTCTAATGGGAGTTTGTGTGATAAAGGTTCCCGTATTATCCTTGGGTGCGATGATGCGGTCATTGATGTTTTACTTATGTCCCAAACTAACCAGGTTATGCATGTCCAGGTTAATGTTAAAGCTGACAATAAAGCTTTCTTTGTTTCATTTGTTTATGCTCACAATTACTATATTGATCGGCGTGTGCTGTGGCATGAACTTGAGGTTCATGGTAGTCTTATGCGAGATAGGCCTTGGGTCCTACTTGGTGATTTTAATGCATCTTTATTTCTGGAAGATAAATCGGGTGGGGGTTATGAGCCTACTATTGCTATGAATGAGTTTAAAGATTGTGTTAATACTATTGAAGTCTCGGATATTAACTCTTCGGGTCTTCATTTCACTTGGAATCAGAAGCCTAAAGGTAGTAATGGTGTCTTGAAGAATATTGATCGTGTTATGGGTAACGTTAAATTTAGTGATGACTTTCCTGGTTCATTTGCTATATTTCAGCCTTACCGTATTTCTGACCATTCTCCTTGTGTTCTTAGAATTCCCACATTATCTAAGAAGACACCAAAGCCGTTTAAATTTTTTAATTTCCTAACGTATAAAGCTAGTTTTTTGGATGTTTTGCGTGAAGGGTGGAACAATGACATCCAGGGGCATAATATGTTCAAGGTGGTGAAACGCATGAAGGGTTTGAAAACACCTATTCGTAAGCTGCTTAGAGATCAAGGTAATCTTCATACCCGTGTTAACAACCTACGTTTGGAACTTGATGAGGTCCAAAAGTCCCTTGATAAGGACCCTTCTAATCCCGTGCTTCGGGAAGAGGAGGGTATTTATGTTCAGGCATTTTGTAATGCCTTACTGGATGAGGAACGATTTTTGAAACAAAGGGCGAAAGTGGAGTGGCTTCGTGAAGGGGATTCTAACTCTACTTACTTTCATAATATTGTTAAGAGTAGAAGTCACAGGAGTCGTATTGAGATGATTACTGATGTTAATAATGTTATGCACCAAGGCAACGAAGTGCCTAATGTTTTTGTTCAACACTATGAGAATTTTCTTGGAGTGGAAGGGAATACTATTCCATTAGTAGATCAAGGTTTGTTCTCTTCATCTATTGACTCGGATAGGGCTGCTTGGATGGTAAGGGATGTGACTAATTTGGAAATTAAGAATGCTATGTTTTCCATTGGTGACAATAAGGCCCCGGGCCTGGATGGCACGGCTGCGTTTTTCAAAAAGGCTTGGGATATTGTGGGTACTGATGTTTTTTTGGCTATTCGGGATTTCTTTTCTAATGGGAAGCTACTCAAGGAACTCAATCATACTATTATTGCTATTATCCCTAAAGTTTCCACGCCTGCTAAGGTAAATGACTACAAACCTATCTCTTGCTGTAATGTGCTTAACAAATGCATTAGCAAAATTATATCTAATCGAATTAAAGAGAGGCTTGGTGATATTGTTAGTATTAATCAGTCGGCATTTGTTCCGGGGCGTAATATCTCGGATAATATTCTTCTTACACAAGAACTAATGCGTAATTATCATCGTCCTCGTGGACCGCCGAGATGTGCCTTTAAGATTGATATCCAAAAGGCATATGATACTGTTGATTGGCGTTTTCTTGAAACTATTCTGGTTGGTTATGGGTTTCACAATAGGATGGTTTCTTGGATCATGGCTTGCGTTACTAATGTGTCGTACTCCATTTGTATTAATGGTGATATCTATGGGTGGTTCAGGGGTAAAAGGGGTTTACGCCAAGGTGATCCTATGTCACCTTATCTTTTTACTCTTGTTATGGAAGTACTTACTCTCTTATTGCAGCAAAGGGTTGAGCAGCGGGATGATTTCTAATATCATTATCTTTGTGAAAGACAGAAGTTACTTAATCTTTGTTTTGCAGATGATCTATTTATTTTTACGCATGGTGATGTTGTCTCAGCTAGTGTGGTTATGGAGGCGTTAGATGAGTTCAAGCATTTGTCGGGCCTCGTTCCTAGTATCCCAAAGAGCACGGCGTTCTTCTGTCATGTTCCAAACCAGGTTAAGTTGTCCATTTTGAACTCTTTGTCGTTTAAGGAAGGTACCCTCCCTGTTAAGTACTTGGGTGTTCCCCTTATCTCGTCACGGCTGTTGTATCAGGATTGCAAAGTGCTTGTTGAAAGGGTTCAAAATAGAATTTCTGATTGGAAGAATAAATTTTTATCAATGGCGGGTCATTTACAGCTCATTATATCTGTGTTATCATCTATGCATATATACTGGGCCTCTGTGTTTATACTCCCTGTCCGCGTCATCCATGATATTGAACAGCTCATGCGTAGTTTCTTTTGGTGTCAGGGTGATATGAAAAAGGGTAAGGCTAAAGTGGCGTGGGAGGATATTTGTAAGCCTAAAGAGGAGGGTGGTTTGGGCATTCGTAGTCTTCATGAATTTAATGTGGCACTTATGGCAAAACATGTTTATAGTATTTTGACTCATAAGGAATCTTTATGGGTTAAGTGGATTCACGCATACAAGCTACGTGGCAGGAGTTTTTGGGATGTTCCATGTACGAGTGATATGAGTTGGGGCTGGATAAAACTACTTCTAATTCGCCCCACTATTCGGCCTTTTTTCTGGTTCCATATCTGTGATGGCAAGAGGGCTTTTATTTGGTTTGATAATTGGTGTTCCTTGAGCCCCCTTAGGATTTTGCTTACTGCTAGAGATATCTCTCAGTCTGGATTTTCGTTGAATAATTCAATTGGTGATTTGCTTATTGATGGTTCTTGGAGATGGCCTAGTGAGTGGATTGATAGGATTCCGGATTTATTGCTGATTAACCCTCCAACACTTACTGATGGTATTGCCGATGAGCTGGTTTGGAGAGTACGTAATGGAGAATTCAAGCCGTTCACCATCTCTCATGTTTGGGACTCTATCCGTGTTAGTGGTAACCTGGTTCCTTGGTTTCATGTTGTGTGGTTCCCTCAGTGTATCCCTAAACATGCTTTTAATCTTTGGTTGGTCGTTAATTGCAAGCTAAAAACACAAGATAGACTGAGGCAATGGGATGTCGGTCCTGACACTGACTTAAACCTGCTTCGTTGTCTATTCTGTGATAACCAACCTGATTCTCATGCTCACCTTTTCTTTGAGTGCCCTTTTTCTTTACAGGTGTGGACGAGAGTTTGTGCTCTTTGAGGAATGGATAATGTTTCTCCTAGGCTGGATGATGTTGTTTCGTACCTTATTCCTCTATCTAAAGGACGATCAGCCTCTGGTGTTATATCCCGTCTTCTCCTTGCTGCTTCTTGCTACTCTATTTGGCGTGAACGGAATTCAAGGCTGTTTAAGAAGGGAATGAAGTCATATACTCAGGTGTTTGATGATATTGTATCTATTGTTCATTTGAAGATCCTTTCGTTTCGATTCACGAAGAACTCTATAAGGATTCGAAGGATTTTGGATACATGGAAGTTACCTGGATCGGTGATCATTGCGGATTGTTCAACGTCTTAATGGAAGTTCTTCAATGCTTATCTATTTCGCAAAGGGAGTGCCAGGAATGGGTTGTACTTTTTTTCCCTACTCCAGGTTTTTCCTGTTGGGGTTTTTCTTGGAAAGGGTTTTTAAGGAGGCAAACTTACTGGGTCGTCTTGCTCCTTTTGTGCGTATGGTGATTGCGGGATGCTCGCTTGTTACAAGTTTTTCTTGTTTTATGCCTGGTTAGATGATTAATGTATAGCTAGGTTCATTGTATTTATGGCATGTCATAAACACTAGTTATCAAGCTTTAGCTTGAGGTTAATGTGGTACTTCTGCCACATTCCATTTGTACTTAACATTTTTTGGTTATATATTTACCGGGGTAAAACCCTTTACCCAAAAAAAAGCATTATTGAAAGGTGCTTAACGTCCGTGTCAAAAGCATTAGTGAAGAATGCTAAAGGAGTCAAGACGAAGGCATTAGTGAAAGGTGCCAAGCGTCCGTGTCAAGGGCATTAGTGAAAGATGCCTAGAAGTGAAGTTAAGTGGCATTAGTGAAGGATGCCATGACTGTATACTCGATGAGGTGCATCGATATACAAATAGAGATAGGTTGTTTCCAAGGATATTGATATCCTTGATGGTGTTGTAATAAGGAGTTGGTTTCCATTGGGGTTAGGTGTTGTGTAGTGTTGGGAAGTAGTTCCTCCATCGTAATGGAACTCGGTACTTAGCCTAGTACCGGATAAAGGGTAGGCGACGTTGTGGTAGGTGTGGTTCTCCCTTGTGAAAGAACTTGGTGGTTAGCCTAGTACCGGAAAAAGAGTAGGCGACGTTGTGAAGGCTTCTCCGCCATAAGGAGTTGGTGTCGTGTAGTGATTACGAAATCTCGAGTAGGTGACTCGGGGAGTGGAGTAGAGCAAGGAAGGTGTCCTTGTAGCCGAACCACTATAAATACTCGTGTCGTGGTTATGTGCTTCTTACTCTTTATCATTCATTACATATTTATATATCTATCTATCAATGTCCAACATACATATCCAAATAGATTGACATAAGTCGATCTAAATATTTTAAAACAAAGTTTTAATTGGTAAAACAATTCAACCCCCCTTCTAGTTTTCCACATTGATGATCCTACAAAGACTGCAGTTTTGGAGAATGTAAAAGAAGTTAAGCAAGTAATCACTGCTGAAGCTGCAATCACTGCTAGTATTGCTGCAACTACTGCTAGTGTTGCTGCAATCACTGCTGTAACAACTGCTGAAACCACTGCTAGTACAACTTCAACCACTACTAGTTCAAAAGTTTTCACTGCTGAACCAACCACTGATACAACAACAACCACTACAATAACAACCACTACCAAATCAAAGGAGGCTGAAGATGAGACTGCACTACAACTGCTTAACTTAAAGCAATCTCAATCCATAAAACCTGCACCTAAAACTTCAAACAAACCAACAGCTAAAAGTATTAGAATTGGTGAGCCAGTACACAAGCCAGTAGTTGCTCAACCTAAGGATCTTGCAAAAGGTAAAGTTGCTGTTATTGAGGAAGAGCCACCTTTGAAGTTTAGGAGTAGAGAAGAGCAAGAAGCATTTGATGCAGAGCAAGCTAAAAAGTTTCATGAGGAATTAAATGTTGAGGTTCTTGCTGAACAAAGGAAGGCTGCAGAACAAGAAGAAGCTTCTCTTAAGGCTATTGAAGATTGGAATAAGGAACAAAGATTGCTTCAAGCCTTTGAGAGACTGCAGCAAGAGATGAAAATAGAAGAATGGGGTCAATATAATATTGATACAATGTCAAAGTTGTTGGTGGAGATGTGCAAAAAGATGAAACAACAGAATGAGTTTAAAGAATATCATGCTAAGAAGAACAAGCCATCTACCAAGCAACAGAAGAGGAATCAAATGATAAAATTAATCAAACACATGGGTGAAAATAAGAATTTGAAGAACTGTTCTTTTGAAAGAGTTGAGGAGTTGTACAACACTTGCAAAAGAAGGATTGATGATTTCACTCCCATGGACTCAGAGAAGGAAGCTGAGATGATAAGAAAACAAAAGAGAGCTGGATCTGGTTTGGAGGAATGTAGTTCTAAAAGACAAAAGTTGAATGATGCAGAAAGATTGGATCACTTTGTTGTGGTTAATGAGCAAATTCCTGAAGATCCTGTCTCTGCTACACCATTGAAGTCTAAGTTCCCCCTTACAGATTGCCAGATTGTGTCAATTAAAGGAAAGGATGTCATTGAGTTGACAAGATCAGATGGATACAAGAGTCAGTATTTCTCTTTTGATTATATTCTATTCTTTCTAACAAAAATGGATTTGGAGAAGTTATGGGAATTGGTTTCATTCAGATGTGGTAAGTTAGGACCCACAGGTTCTATGGCTTATTATATATGGTCTGCTTTAAAGTGTCTTTTTTAGCCTAATCCAAGTGATAAGTGTTGGGAAGATTCCATGGTTCAAGAGTGGGTGCTATATGAATACTGTGGAGTGCATGCTGTCAAGCTTAGTGAAGGGAAACTCTATATGTTAGTAGATAGAGATTATCCACTTATGCAGATTGTAGCTAGACAAATGCTAGAGGTTAAGCTTACATTATCTTGTTCCAATCCAAAACATCCACTGATTCACCCACTTCTGAGGAAGATTGAAAAGATTGCTAACTATGAGCCATTAGCAATCAAGGATAAGATTCATGGAAGAAAGAAGAAGATGGTTGATAGATCAAAAGATGTGGATCATGATTCTGAGTCTGAGACAGAGCATACAGAGACTGAAGAGGACATAGAAGCAAACAAGGAAAGACTGCTGATTCTTACAAAGTTATCTAAAGAGAAGGAGCCAGAGGTTAGTAAAGCAGTACCTCTTACAGTTCATCATCCAATTGTCTCTAACACATTTAAAATCAATGATGGAAGTGAAGGGTGTTGGAAGTTTAAGAGAACCAATGGTGAGATTTATGGTTTTATTAAATTTTCAGAAATTCTTTACTACATGGATAGAGATGATTTGGTGACCATCTGGAAGCTGTACAAAGACAAATTTGGTGATGTGTGTCCAGATGATTATCATGAGAGGGTGGTACATTATAATTTGAAGATCTTGTTTGAACCCACTCAGGATGAACCAGAATGGAAAGGACTCTACAATGGCAAGGTTGTAAGATGGTTTCTCTATCAGTCTTGTGGAGTTCATGTGTTAACCATTCCACCAACAGTTATTCATATGTTGGTTGAAAATGATTATCCTAAACTGAATAATCATCCAGGGATTATTAGTCAGATGTTACAGCCTGGTAGTTTAAAGCGACAAAAACCCTTTGATGATCTAGCTTACAGGTTACTAAGGAAATATGAGAAGATACTTAATCCTGATAAGTGTTTGGAAGCATCCTCCAAATACCAAAAATTAAGAATAACCAATACGAAAAATTAAGTAAATAAAAAGAAAGATTTCTAATGAATATCAACAAATGTATACATCTCTGTTTATACAGTTACAATGAATCAAAGATTATTCTCTTTGAAGATTCAACGTTCCCCAAAATTACATTAAAAAGAAAGTAAACTTTGCAAAGATTTTAAAACCTTCAATGCATCATGTTGGAATCGCTCCTAACACGGAAATGGAACGACATTTACGGGATTACATTATCTATCCTAGTTAGCCAAAACACATGGACTTATTATGTCATATTGTAATAGAAGTATGTGCTAGGCTAGAAATACTCTCCTAGACTAGTTTTCCCTTCTCTTAGTGTAATTTTCATCTTTCATTAATAAAACACACACTAGTTTTCCCTTCTCTCTCTAGTTTCTCTCACTATCTTGAAGATGGTGTTCTTCCATCTTCCTAGACCTCCCGATTCACCATATCATCTATAAATACGATCCTAACATTGGTATCAAAGCAAGGTCAGTTTTTTTTTATCATTGATTGATTTTTGGTGATATATCTTGTCTAAATCGCTCTTGTAAATCTGTTTGTTACCAAAGTTTTAAACTTTCATATACTATATATATATACATATATATATATATATATATACATATATATATATATATATATACGTATATATATATATACATATATATATATATACATATATATATATATACATATATATATTTTTTGGGTAAAAGGGATTTTTCACCCTGGTAAAATGCATTACACCAAAACACATTGAAGTACAAAGGATGAGGGTGACTTTCCTCATCTCAGTCCCTTAGGACACTTACAGACTCACATATAAGAATGACACGCCATTCTTATAACTTACACACCTACAAAGACTATACAAGTGAATATAAATACGAATTAAAACATGATTCACTAAGATAGCACCAAGAACATAGTCATTGTAGAACTTCCATTCAACTTCCATGTGATCCAGAAAAGCACCCAAGACATAAGACATGACTGGCATCCACCCAGAAGTGTAAAAGATCATCACACACCCATGGATCATCAAATTAGATTCGGTGCACAAATTCCATACAACCTTTGGTGATAGACTCTAAAACCACGGATAGAGCAGCAGGCATATGCACGCTCCAAAAGTATATGTTTAGATGCAACACCAAACACCAATAAGAATTACCAATGAAAACGAAGACAACCAAGACACTTCCACAGTAGCAACTCCAATTCATCATCAATACGTCGTGCAAAACACAAATCCAGATGCACAACAACACAATGCAACCAACCCAACTCCAATAGCGCCTATGCAAAAGTGATAACCATGACCATCATCAATGCGAATCAGATTGAGTCAATGCAACTCAAACCAAAAGATCACAGCAAACCACCACAAGGTGATAACCAAATAATCACCCCCCAGCAATGATCCGCAACATGTAACAAAGCGATCAAATGTAGCTAGAATATACCGATATTACAATTCCATGAAACAAATAACATTGTTTCACCAAACAGCATGAATCTGATAACACTACTTACATGAACCCCAAACCGATTGATAAACAAGCCACCATCAGGTGCTCAGGTCGTAACACCACGGTAAAAGGGATTCAACACAAGAAATCTTAACCAATAGTTAGGAACGATCCAATGCGTCAAAACAGATCCAAGAAAATTGAACATTACTACACCAGCAGATCTGTGAACGTGGATTAGGGTTTTTGAATAAGAATACCCTAAAACTTAACTTACACCTCTCTAAAAACCCACTTATAGAACACTTAAATCTGAACTCGAACATGCAATGAACACACAAACCCTAATATGGGTTAACGAGCAGATCCATATCACAAACCCTAAAAACCAGCAATATAAAATGAAACCCGAAAGGGTTTCATTATCATCATAGATTCAGCCACGTGATAGCAGTCGATACAAAACAAAACCATAAAAAATTAGGGTTTCGAAGAGCATGACTAAGCAGATAACGACCCTATTCACAAAAAAATCATCACGCCACACACCGGATAAACAATAACGAAACCCTAATCATAGGGAGTGGCTGATGGATGTGAAAACAAATAGGAATGATTTCAAAATAATAACTATATGAGAATAAGCACGCCGCCTCTTTGAAACACAACCTAAACAACCGATTGCATACCTAGGAGGAGGTAGAGAGGCGGTTATTTAGGCTGATTTGGTCGGAGAAGAGGGGTAGGAGGCGGCGGCCTGAAATCGCCCTAGGGAGAGAATTTTAGGGGTAGGAGTTGATTAAGGACATTGTCCATACCTTCCTTAGTTATATATACATATATATATATATATACATATATATATATATATATATATATATATATATATATATATATATATGAAAATTCTAATAGACTATGAAACATAAATAATAAAAAAGCTTTTATACCAAAAATATCGATAACAAGACTTATCTTGTTATTTACAATTTTAAATGGAAACTAACGACTAAAAATGGAAATGTTTTATAATAAATTAGTAATTAATGTTTCGAGTACACATTTATTAAAATATGCCAATTATGGGCATTTAATACTAGTTCAAGTATTTATTTACTTACGTTGTGTGCATGGGTTACGGATAACCTAACATTAATAGTGTTGATCCACATAGGTAGCGGACTTATTAGGTTGACGAATCTAATAAGAGCCCGCTAGGTACGTTGGGTAACCTTATTAATGGGTGAATTATCCTTATGACTCTTTAGGATGCGACCGATTTATGGGATAATAAGCGACACGAATAAATGATTGAGTTTATCGAGTTGACGAATTCGATAAGGTCTAGTATTTATTCTGAAACTTATTGGACTATGGAGCTTATCGCTTAGATGCCTCATTGTGTTGCATTGAGTCACATATTGGTTGTTTGAGTGCATTCATGGAATCATATTGAGTCGATACACCCACATGAGGATACCAAACACTAGGATTAAATGGTGAAACGAGACATTTTTGGAAATAACGAAATGGAATACATTGGGGTAGATAACGTTGATTTTGGGAATTATACATTAAAATTGGTTTACATTAATAGCTTGTGCCGAGTCGATAGTTACTGTGCCGTGATTACCTGTTATCTTCTGCTAGTGTTTATTTGTACGTTGCTTGCTTGAGGTGAGTTTCATAGCCCCACTTTTATCTACGTTTTTAACTAAATTGGGGTGAGAATCATGCTATTATTTTTGGACCTTTAAACTATTTGGATTTGCTTATGTGCTTGACTGTTTAGATAGATGTGCGGTAGTTGTTGCCTTAGACTAGGGTACCATTACCTAGCTAAGAATAGACCTCTACCTCGACCTAGTCCGGGGTTGGCAATTGTTCTAGAGGTTGCCACGACAGTGCTGGACTAGAGTCGCGGGGCCCGAGTGATCCCTGGATGCGGGATATGGATTGCGATCCGGGTAGGATCGGTTGGTGATCCGGTTAGGATCGGTTGTGAACGGTGTTTATCTATCTTAGGTCTTGCATAGCAAATCAACTCCTACAGGTCCATTATGATTTTATTGAATTTGAACCTATGAACTCACCAGCGTAAGCTGACCTTTTAGCATGTTTTCTCAGGTATTTGAATGATGTTTGGAATACGTGATCGGTGGAAGCTTGGCAAGAAGGCATGGTTCAAGGATCATATTCGACTCTGATAAATTATGGGGACCTATTTTAATAAATCATGTTTTAGGACTAATATTTATACTTTTGGATTAATGTTTTAAATATTTAAATTTGGGATTAGTTTTGAATGAAAATGACTATCTTGTTTGTTATACTTGTGTGAGATACCAATCCAATCGTAACGCCCTGTAAACTTGATTAAGTCTTCCGCTGTACCGAGATTTGGGGGTGTTACAGATTGGTATCAGATATCAAGGTTATAGAGAACTAGGTATTTTATTAACCCTAAACTATAACCGCTTTTCAAGAAAATTGATCCTCGACCGACGCACGCCCGCTTGCCAAGCCGAAGCTTCTTAATTTATTATGGTATGAACTGCGATTTGACTTATGAGATGATATGTTTTGGGATATAATTATTGATTTTGGGTAAATGTGATGCGATTATCGAGATATTACGGATTAGAATTGAGTTATCGATATGTTATGAATTTGAGATTTTGAGCTCGATTGATTTGATATGGGATTATGTGATAGAACTGAACTTACATGTTTTTTTTAAGGCATATTTTGAGTAATGCGGTACCTCTACTTTTAAAGCTTTTATTATGTGATACATGTTTTGGTTGAGTTGATGCGCTTATTAAAACTAGTTAACACTTATACCTACCCTATGCCATTGTCACAGACTATGCCTTCACTAGCTTTTGATGTGTCTGAGGAGGTCCTTGCTGTTGCTAGTTCCCCAACATTGACTCTCATGATGGTTGCGAAGGGTGATCCTTATGAGATTACCCGTCACTCTAGTTCATCATCATCAGATCGCCCTAGCTCATCTAGGAAGCTCACCTTACATCAGGTCTTAGCACGAGCCCAGACTCCTAGGCTTGCTCATAGTACTGCCCGCATGTCCGTGAGACCACCATCATCACCTATCCGTTTAGCAGCCCACTCTCTTTTGTCATCACCACCAGCATCACCATGTCTTAGAAGACCTAGATCCCCTATTGTACCACCTCAGGATTCACCCGCATAGAGACTCCGACTCATGGACTCTCCCTCTGAGGAAGAGGGCGAGGAGGAGCATGAGGTAAAGGAGGAGCATGAGATTGAGGAGCAGTATGTAGATGAGGATGAGGATCCTCAGGAGGAGGATGATGAGGATATCCTAGAAGGGGGTACTCCTCCATTGCAGAGTCCTGCACATTCTCCAGGACCAGGTTCCCCTTTGCCTGAGCCTGATTCTCCTGGACAGCCTTTTGGTTTCGATTCACCTCCACATTCACCTGAGATATGTAGCCCGTTAGGATCTGAGATACCATCGGAGATTGCTTCAGAGCCCGAGGAGTATGGTGAGACGAGTCTGATGTGAGAGAGGATTACATCATAGGGTACTAGGCTTAGTAGGTTGACAGATCGGTTGGTTGGAGTATCGAGGGCTAGTATAGAGGATCTGAGAGCTGATATGGGTACTGTAGTCAGGAGGACTACGATTCTGCGTCAGGGTATGTCGGAGCTCCAGGAGCAGGTTGGGGACCTGCTGAGAGGGTTCGCGATAGCTCGAGATGTAGATAGAGCGATTTGGCGTAGGATTGGTGAGTTCGAGAGAGAGGTCGTAGATCTTAAGAGTGATCGCGATGCTGGACGTGTTGAGTTGGCATCTTTGTGGAGAGAGGTTGACGATGTTAGGAGATCATTTAGGAGTGCTCGTAGTCGTGGCTAGATAGTGTTAGATTCATGGCTTTGTACCATCTTGAAACTAAGTAGTACTTGGTTCGAGATGTAGGTTTATCCTAGTTATCTTATTAGTATCATTGTTAGGATCGTTTTTGATTTCCCTGTATCCTTTCATGTATTCCACCTTGTATCCTTTTAGAATGATGGCAACAAGACAAAACCCGCCTAGGAACAACCGAGCAGCTCCTGCTGTTGAGGTTGCCCCTGTCTGTCGAGGTCGTCTTCTGACCCCGACCACTCCACCTATTGAGAACCCGAACACTGATAACCCAGTTGTAGGAAACCCGAATATGAACGACCATGCTGAGAATGGTCTTGTTCCACAAAACCCTCCACCTGTGAACCCAGCCCACATTGACCAGCTAGTGACGCAGCGTGTCGCTGAACTGCTAGCTGAGACTAATATCTCTAACACCTCTGGTGGAACCCTAATGCTGAATTGAACTCGAGGTTGTACCTACAAAGAGTTCCGAATCTGTGGTCCCATCGAGTTCGGAGGAACCGAGGGAGTAGTTTACCTAACTAGGTGGTTGGAGAAAACTGAACCTGTGGTTGCCGTTAGTAATTGTGATGAGGATTGTAAGGTTAAGTATGCAACATTTACCTTGAAGAACGAAGCGTTGACCTGGTGGAACAACTATCACAGATCAGTAGGAAGTGATGTAGCTTATAGCATGACTTGGACTCAGTTTAAGACTCTCCTGATCAAGACTTACTGTCCTAGGAATGAAGTTAAGAAGTTAGAGATTGAGTTCTGGAACCATAAGGTTAAGGGTACTGACATGACGAGTTACAATCGTCGTTTCCAAGACTTATCGTTGCCTTGCCCTGATATGGTTCGCACTGACGACCTTAATATTGAGAGGTATACTGATGGATTGCCCTTAGCTACTCAAAATGATGTCATCGTTGCGAAGCCAGTCAATTTGCATGAGGCAATTACTGTGGCTCAGCGTTTGATGGACTCTTATGTATTAGAAGTAGGAGAAAAGGGTAAGAATGATAGGAGCGATAAGAGGAAGAGGAATGAATTTGTTAAAGAGAATGGCAACAAACGGCATGAGACAGCCAGGGTGTTCGCCATAGGAAATGGAGAAAGGCAAGGTTATGAAGGTAGTAGACCCATGTGTGGTCGTTGTAACCGACACCACCATGGACTGTACCCGAACGTGTATAGGAAGTGCTCTAAGGTAGGACACTTGGCCAAAGACTGTAGGTCCTGACCACTTATTGCAGCTCAAACTGCACAAGGAGCGGACTGGAAGGCCACTGTCACCTGTTTTGGATGTGGAAAGAAGGGACACTTCAAGAATGAGTGCCGAGAGCCGTGGATGAGAGGAAATACCCGGTAATGTAGGAGGATTTGCTAACCGAGGTGTGGGAAATAATGGCTTAAACCCTGTGAAGCGTGAGGTTGTGGAGAACCAGGGAATTCATGATGCTAGGAATCAACAGAGAGACATGGGAACATCGTGTGTGTATGCTATTGGGAAGGAAGCTGGTGAGGACCCTAACGTAGTTACGGGTACGTTCCTTATCAATAATCGCTATGCTTCCATACTGTTTGATACTGGTGCGGATATGAGTTTTGTATCCACCAACTTTATGCCATTACTAGGAATTCCCCAAACACCTCTACGGTTTAGTTACGATGTGGAATTAGCTAACGGAAATAGGGAGAAGATAGACACCGTAGTCCGAGGTTGTACCTTAAGTTTCCTAGACCGCCCATTTAGCATAGACCTATTGCCAGTTACCTTGGGAAGTTTTGACATCATTACCGGAATGGATTGGTTGTCGAAGAACGGCGCACACATCATCTGCGATGAGAAGATCGTGCGTTTACCGTATGGCAGAAAAGTTCTGAGCATACAAGGAGATTGGAGCGACTGTGGAAGTCCTTCCCGGTTGAGCATCATCTCTTGTATCAAGGCCCAGAAGTACATCGATAGAGGAGGTTGTCTTTTCTTGGCTCGAATTTCTAAAAAGAAAAGCGAGGAGAAGAGTGAAAGACACCTTCATGATGTACCCGTCGTTAGAGAATTTCCTGATGTGTTTCCCGACGATCTGCCAGGGATTCCACCTGTCCGACAAGTGGAGTTCCAAATAAAGTTGATACCCGGTGCTGCACCCGTAGCCCGGGCACCCTATCGACTTACTCCAAGAGAATTGGAGGAACTGACTAAACAGTTGGCAGAGTTGTCAGAGAAGGGATTCATTCGACCAAGTTCGTCACCGTGGGGAGCACCGGTGTTGTTTGTGAAGAAGAAGGATGGATCGTTTCGGATGTGTATTGATTATAGGGAGTTGAATAAGTTGACGGTGAAGAACCGATATCCGTTACCTAGAATAGATGACCTATTCGACCAACTCCAAGGAGCTAGTGTCTTTTCTAAGATCGACTTATGATCTGGTTATCACCAGCTTAGAGTTCGAGAGGAGGATATCCCTAAGACAGCGTTTAGGACTCGTTATGGACACTATGAATTCCAAGTGATGTCGTTTGGTTTGACCAACGCGCTAGCGATTTTCATGGATCTCATGAACCGAGTATGTAAGCCATATCTGGATAAGTTTGTGATAGTATTCATAGACGACATCTTGATATACTCCAAGAGTAGTGAGGAGCACGAAGAGCATTTGAGGCTCATTTTAGGATTGTTGAGAGAGGAGAAGCTGTATGCCAAATTCTCTAAGTGTGAATTTTGGATACCGTCCGTACAATTCTTAGGTCACGTGATAGATAGTCGAGGTGCTCATGTTGACCCAGCTAAGATTGAGGCCATTAAGGAATGGGCAGCCCCTAAGAACCCATCAGAAGTCCGCCAGTTTCTAGGTTTAGCAGGCTATTATAGGAGATTCATTGAGGGATTTTCCAAAATAGCTAAGTCGCTGACCAAACTGACACAGAAGGACGTTAAGTATGAATGGGGAGAAAAGGAAGAAGAACCATTCCAACTTCTGAAGGAAAAGTTGTGTAGTGCGCCCATCCTAGCTTTGCCTGAAGGAAGCGAAGACTTTGTCGTGTACTGCGACGCTTCGCATAAAGGCTTTGGTGCTGTTTTGATGCAACGTGAGAAGGTGATTGCTTATGCATCCCGACAACTTAAGAAGCATGAGAAAAACTACACCACCCATGACCTTAAGTTAGGTGTTGTAGTGTGTGCCCTTAGAATCTGGAGACATTATATGTATGGAACTAAGTGTGTAGTATTTACCGACCATAAGAGCTTGAAGCATATCTTGGATCAGAAGGAACTGAATATAAGACAACGACGTTGGTTAGAATTGCTTAGTGATTATGACTGTGAGATTCGTTATCATCCTGATAAGGCTAATGATGTGGCTGATGCACTTAGTCGTAAGGAGAACATTCCACCATTGCTCATTCGATCCCTAGGAATGACCATTGTTTCGCCTCTGCCATCTTAAATCTTAGCCGCCCAAGCTGAGGCATTGACGGAGGAGAACCGTCCTTAAGAGAATCTTCATGTAATGGTAGAAAGTGAAAACGGCTTCTTTAAGCATTCCGATGGAACCTTATGCTTCAAAGACAAAAGCTAGATACCATTTCATAAAGGAATCCATGAGTTGATTATGCATTAGTCGCATAAATCAAAATACTCTACTCATCTCGGAGCCGATAAGATGTATCAGGACCTTAAGAAACTCTATTGGTGGCCTAACATGAAAGCCGACATAGCTCAGTATGTCAGTTGGTGCTTGACTTGTTCTAAGGTAAAGGCCGAACACCAGAAACCCTCAAGACTCTTAGTTCAACCCGAACTCCCAGAATGGAAATGGGAGCGAACAACCATGGAATTTATCACCAAATTACCAAGAACAGCTAGCGGCAATGACGCTATCTGGGTAATTGTTGATCGTTTAACTAAGTCTGCTCACTTCTTAGCCATTAGCGAGACCGATAGTCTCGATAAGCTCACTCGACTGTACCTTAAGGAGATAGTATCGCGTCATGGAGTACCGGTATCTATCATTTCCGACCGAGATAGCCGTTTTACCTCCCACTTTTGGAGATCCTTACAATCAGCGTTAGGAACAAACTTGGATATGAGTACTTCTTATCACCCTCAAACCGATGGTCAAAGCGAGAGAACCATTCAGACCTTAGAGGATATGCTTAGAGCATGTGTTATTGATTTCGGCAAAGGCTGGGAGAGACATCTCCCTTTGGCCGAATTCTCTTACAACAATAGTTATCATTCTAGCATTAAAGCCGCTCCATTTGAGGCACTATATGGCCGAAAATGTCGCTAACCTGTTTGTTAGGCTGAAGTTGGCGAGAGTCAACTTACAGGTCCCGAACTTGTCCTAGAAACCATTGAGAAGATAGTTCAGATTCGTAATCGTTTGTAAACCGCTCATGATAGACAAAAGAGTTATGCCGATAGGAGACGTAAACCTTTAGAATTTCAGGTTGGAGATCGTGTTATGTTAAAGGTTTCTCCTTGGAAAGGAGTGATTCGTTTTGGAAAGCGTGGAAAACTCAATCCCCGATATATTGGTCCCTTTCCAATCCTGGAAAGAATCGGACCGGTAGCATACCGCCTGGAGCTACCATCGGAATTGAGCAGTGTACACAATGTCTTTCATGTTAGTAATCTTAAGAAATGTCTTTTGGAGGAAAACATAGTTGTACCTTTAAGAGATATCCGTATTGATGAGAAATTGAATTTCGTTGAGGAACCGATTGAGATCATGGATCGTGAGATTAAACGGCTGAAGCATAGCCGTATTTCGATTGTCAAAGTTCGTTGGAACTCCCGACATGGACCGGAGTTCACTTGGGAAACTGATGACGTTTTCCGTAGGAAGTATCCTAAACTTTTCATGACATCAAGAAACTCGGAGTGAAACCCGGGATGAGTTTCTTCTGAGGCTGGGAGGCTGTGACAACTGGCAATTTAGGGAGTCTATTTTAGGTAACCGCATTACGTTAAACTAAACCGAGTTTTGCCTTTAACACTATTTTTATCATCCGTGAATTGATTTTATATCATTTATTGGTTTTTATGGTTTATTTCATTATTGGACGAGCTATCGTGTGAGTTTTAACTCTTTTTGGTAGGCACTATTCAATTCGGCACTAGAAAAGCCTAAAACGAGAAATAACTTAACTTTTAGATCGTAACTCGAAAATTGGCAAAAAAATAGCCAAAACTCATGGAAAAACATAAATAACGATATTAGAAAGTCGAATGAACGTCGTGGGACACTCGGGGGACAATATATGAGCTCAGGAATGGGTAAACGGGACGTTTTACGAAAAATGACGGCTTCGGCCCCTCTGTTTTTGCTTGAGCCGGCGCCCCTCCCCTCCCCTCTCTTTTTTTATTTAGTCCCTCCCTCAAAATATATAAACCCTCACCCTCCCTCATTTTCTACATTTTCTTCTCTCACTAAAAACACACACATACACCTTTCTCTCTCTAATCACTTTCTCTCTCCTCAAGAACAAACCCTAACCACCACCACCACCATATAACCGCCGCCACCATCCTGCCACTTTCCGGCGATTTTCTGGCGAGTGAAATTACACCTCCACCACCATCTTGTAGATCTTTTCATCCTCTTTCTATCCATATAAAAATCTCTCACAAAGGCCTACAATAACACCTTCAAATCTTAAGATTAAGATTTGTACTTTTAGGGTTTTCATCAAATATTGTAGATCAGGCTTGAATAAGGTAAATGGAACATGGGTCATGCTTATTTTGGCCACATGAAGCCATGTATGGCTTGATTTCAATTCGTACACGTCACGAATTTTAGGGGTTTTTGGTTAAACATGTGATTAAATCTAATTAACACTTAAATAAACATGTAGCTAGTGTTTCGGAATCATGTGGTGTATCATATTGTTGGGTCTTTGCATTTTAGGTTTATTTTTATGCTTTTGGTTAGAATAGATGTTGGGTTTGATGTTTGGTTGATGATTGGAGGTTGATTGATTGTATTTGGATGTTGTGGTATTGATTTGGGAGATGTTTGGTTGTGCATATGGGGCGTAGGCACCATGAGACCCACGTAGGGGTTGGGTTGGGTGGCGTACGTGACCATCAAGTACCAAGGGTCCGGGTTGAGTTGTGGTGGTAGCTTGTGGGTTGATTTTGTTGGTGTTTGGATGAGACGGGTGGAGCCGAAAAGCTTCTAGAGCTTGTTTGGTTCACGTGCTCTTAACCGTGACCGTGTCATGACCATTAGGGTCATAACATTGGTTTTGGGCATATTTGGTTGGTTGATTGGTCGGCGAGATTGTTTTGAGTTGATTTGGGATTGAATTGCGTTATTATGACTTTTAATTTGGAATTGATATATAAATTGTCAACTTTGAGCAACGTCGGTGTTACTTTGACTTTTTAGTCAATAGTTGACGCCGACAATGCCGTAACATGGACTTTTGTATAGTTTGGACTATTGATTGATTAAAAGCCGAGAAGTCATGACTCGTGCTTGTCGACTCGAAACGAATAACGATATGAAATTAATATTGGAATTTGACGAAATATATATATATATATATATATATATATGAAAATGCTAATAGACTATGAAACATAAATAATAAAAAGGCTTTTATACCAAAATATCGATAACAAGACTTATCTTGTTATTTACAATTTTAAATGGAAACTAATGACTAAAAATGAAAATGTTTTATAATAAATAAGTAATTAATGTTTCGAGTACACATTTATCAAAATATGCCAAATATGGGCATTTAATACTAGTTCAAGTATTTATTTACTTACGTTGTGTGCATGGGTTACGGATAACCTAACATTAATAGTGTTGATCCACGTAGGTAGCGGACTTATTAGGTTGACGAATCTAATAAGAGCCCGCTAGGTACGTTGGGTAACCTTATTAATGGGTGAATTATCCTTATGACTCTTTAGGGTGCGACCAATTTATGGGATAATAAGCGACACGAATAAATGATTGAGTTTATCGAGTTGACGAATTCGATAAGGTCTACTATTTATTCCAAAACTTATTGGACTATGGAGCTTATCGCTTAGATGTCTCATTGTGTTGCATTGAGTCACATACTGGTTGTTTGAGTGCATTCATGGCATCGTATTGAGTCGATACACCCACATGAGGATACCAAACACTAGGATTAAATGGTGAAACGAGACATTTTTGGTAATAACGAAATGGAATACATTGGGGTAGATAACGTTGATTTTGGGAATTATATATTAAAATTGGTTGACATTAATAGGTTGTGCCGAGTCGATAGTTGCTGTGCCGTGATTACCTGTTATCTTCTGCTAGTGTTTATTCGTACGTTGCTTGCTTGAGGTGAGTTTCATAGCCCCACTTTTATCTACGTTTTTAACTAAATTGGGGTGAGAATCATGCTACTGTTTTTGGACCTTTAAACTATTTGGATTTGATTATGTGCTTGACTGTTTAGATAGATGTGCAGTAGTTGTTTCCTTAGACTAGGGTACCGTTACCTAGCTAAGAATAGACCTCTACCTCGACCTAGTCCGGGGTTGGCAACTGTTCTAGAGGTTGCCACGACAGTGCTAGACTAGAGTCGCGGGGCCCGAGTGATCCCTGGATGCGGGATATGGATTGCGATCTGGGTAGGATCGGTTGGTGATCCGGTTAGGATCGGTTGTGAACGGTGTTTATTTATCTTAGGTCTTGCATAGCAAATCAACTCCTACAGGTCCACTATGATTTTATTGAATTTGAACCTATGAACTCACCAGCGTAAGATGACCTTTTAGCATATTTTCTCAGGTATTTGAATGATGTTTGGAATACATGATCGGTGGAAGCTTGGCAAGAAGGCATGGTTCAAGGATCATATTCGGCTCTGATAAATTATGGGGACCTATTTTATTAAATCATGTTTTGGGCCTAATATTTATACTTTTGGATTAATATTTTAAATATTTAAATTTGGGATTGGTTTTAAATGAAAATGACTATCTTGTTTGTTATACTTGTGTGAGATACCAATCCAATCGTAACGTCCCGAAAACTTGATTAAGTCTTCCGCTGTACCGAGATTTGGGGGTGTTACACTTGCTGAAGGTCTTCCAAGATTTTGGTATTCAAAAGACCACTTCAATGGTTCAAAACATTACTCAACATGTTCTTCACCTTCTTCACATGGATTTGTGTGGCCCGATGTATATGCAGATGAATAATGGCAAATGCTACCTTATTGTAATCATTGATGACTACTCAAGATGGACTTAGGTATATTTTCTTTGAAGTAAAGATCAAGCTCCACCAATGATCATCACCTTTCTCACGAAAATTCAAGTTCATCTTCGTAACACAGTCAGACAAGTCAAAACAGGCAGAGGAACTGAATTCTTGAACCAAACTCTTTGGGAATATTATGAGAAAGTGGGAATTGAGCATCAAACATCCATTGCATGGACACCCGAACAAAATGGAGTTGTCGAAAGACGAAACCAGACGTTTGTGGAAGCTGCAAGAACGATGTTGATAAATGCTAAACTTCCATATTACTTGTGGGCAGAAGCTGTGTCAACTGCATGCTATACTCAGAACCGTTCAATGATCACAAAAAGCCATAAAAAAAAACCTTATGAGCTAATCCATAACAGAAAACCGAACCTAAAACACTTTCATGTATTTGGTTCTCTCTGTTATCCAAATAATGACTTTCGAAAGCTCAAGGCTAAAGCTGATATTGGAGTCTTTGTCGAATAATGTGAACACTCTAAAGGATACCAAATCTGGAATCGTCTACAAAGGAAATTATGGAGACAATCCATGCTAATTTTGATGAGCTTACAGAGATGGCTTCTGAGCAAAACATCTTAGAACCCAGACATAACCGTCTTAACTTCCCAGAATCATCAGCTGACCAGACCTTTTAACTCACTCGTCGTCGAATGGAAATGTTGTTTGCTCCTCTATTTAATGAAGACTTTGATCAACGTGCTCCAGATGTATCAAATGTTTTCGCTGCTCAACCTGATCAAATTCCAATACCTGATACACCTAAAACAACAACAATTGTTGTTGATGCCCCTCCGATTGACTCTCCAACAACAGCTGAACAAACCGCTTCAAATGACAATGACCCAGCTGATGATCCTTTAAACCAAAATGTACATGCACCTGCAGATAACGATGGAAATGCGTTCTTCAACCCTTTGCATGAGAAACAACCAATTCAGATGTTCCTGAATCTTCTACCAGCCATTTGGATCCACCTAATATGCATAATGCATATCAACACCAACCTTCAACACACAGATGGACCTAAGATCATCCTCTTGTTAATATTATTGGCGACCGTAACCAACCAGTCGTAACCAGACAACGCCTTCATACTTACGGAGAAAACTGCATTTATGTACTCACCGTCAGTAATACTGAACCCAAAAACATTAAGGAAGCAATGACTCATGACAACTGGATTGAATCCATGCAAGAAGAGCTGAACCAGTTCAATTGTTTAGAAACCGATTACCTTTTATCCCTAAACATCTGCGATCGTTTTCATCAGGCAATCATCTAATTCTTTTCCATTACAATCTAATACAACTACTATCATTCGTGGTGTGTAGTTACTGTTTGATTGTGTGATTAGTTTTAGGTTTATTTACTAGTCGCTATTTAGGGTTTTCTTGGTATCGATCATCTTTGTTATCTTTTGAGCATGAAGGGTGTTGGTTAGTTGCTTTGTTTCGTGTTCTATTGCATGTCTTAACTTGGTTAAGACTATCGTGGTGAAGATTGGACGTAGTGCTTCTCGTTTTCTGGTTCTGCTTCGTTTTAGGGTTTGATTCTTGTTTAGGTTTTGTCGTTATCACTGTTTCTGCTTGTAATCTGTTATTATGTCGTTTGTTGGTGATGGTACGGTGGATGTGGATGCTCTCAAGGCTCGTATGCAGAGATTCAAAGATCAAGAGGCTGGTAATAACGATATTCCGATTAAGCCAAGAGTTGCGATTAGGGTTTTGAGAAACCCTAATCCAGGTTTCGACAATATTGTTTCTGATGACACTCGAATGCCAAAGGATGATACTCTTCAAGGTACTATGGAAAAAACAAGCCTAGATTCTGGTTTTACTAACGTAGAAGGAGAAAACTTAGAGTATGGATCTTTTTGGGATGCTGGACCTAATGTTACATCGACAAGCATGCATGGTTTTCCTTCTCTTTCTGATTCGTTGGGGTCTATAGCTAGTGTTTTGGGTGCGTCCAAGGAACAAGGTGGTGTGGATAATGGTAATGAGACTAATCTTCCTGGTGGAGATAACGTTAAGGTTTCTCATCTAGCGGGTAAATTGAAGGTGGTTCACACTGATGATTCACCCTCTACCGTGGAGAAACCTCAAGGTAATGTGACTATTGTTCAAAGTGCGGAGGTAAATACATCACCTAAGTCATACGTTGGTGTTACTAGTGGTGCTAATTCAGCAAGTGTCCCGGTAAAAGGTAAGTCTAACTTTCGTGCAATTAAAGTTGATAATATGTTTAATGGTGTTGACGTATCCATTCCTCTTAAGGTGGTACAAAATATTAGCTCTAAATTTGATAACACCTTGTATGGTACTTCATTGGTAAGCGTATTGTATTTCCTGTGGTTGAGTTTTTTGCACGTAACAACTGGGCTAAGTATGGTTTAAAACGGATCATGATGAATGCAAAAGGCTTCTTTTTCTTTAA
Organism: Chrysanthemum seticuspe; assembly: GCA_019973895.1. Classification (NCBI taxonomy): domain Eukaryota; kingdom Viridiplantae; phylum Streptophyta; class Magnoliopsida; order Asterales; family Asteraceae; genus Chrysanthemum; species Chrysanthemum seticuspe. Next base: position 218,359,244 of record BPTQ01000008.1, on the reverse strand, counting down.
GTTTGACTCTCAGGTTGGTTTGGAGGCTGTTCTTGAAGGAGGTCCGTGGATGATTAAGAATAGTCTTATTATTCTTAAAAAGTGGACCATGAGTACTAGTTTGACGAAAGAGGAGTTAACCCGCATTCCGGTATGGGTTAAACTTCATGATGTTCCGTTACAGGTATTTTCTGAGGATGGCATTAGTATTATTGCAACACATATTGGTACGCCTATCATGCTTGATTCTTATACTAGCTCTATGTGTGTTGAATCTTGGGGTAGGAGTAGTTTTGCCCGTTGTTTAATTGAAATTGACTCTCATACTCCCCTTAAGGAATCTATTACTATTGGGGTACCATATTTGGATCGACCTGGGTTCTCTTCTGAAACTATTAGGGTGGAATATGAGTGGAAACCTCCTAGGTGCGATGTATGTTTGATTTTTGGACACTCTGTGGACTCTTGTCCTAAGAAAATTGTGATTGAACCGGTTGTGGAGGATAGGAGTGATGGGTTTCAACTAGTTGGGAAAAAGGGTAAAGCTAAGAGGAATGCTAAGGAAAATAAAAGTGGTAATGTGTTTAATGGGGTTCCAGTTGGTAAAAATATGCAGTATAGACCCAAAGCTGTTAATACTCCTACTACTAGCATACCTCCTCAAGGAGGTGCTAGTACTAGTAAGGGTCATTCACCCAATATGGTAGGTAATTTGTCTACATCTAATGCCCCTACTGATATGTCTAATAAGGGTAGTCAACCTGCCCATGCTTCAACAACGGTAAGTAATCCGATTCTGGCTCCTAATATATCTACATCTAACCCATTTGGTTCTTTGGCTACTTGTGATGATGTTGATGAGAATAATGGTTTGGCGGATGATGATGAGGTTGAAAATGTTTATGATGAATCTGGTAATTTGTTTGACAAATCGGGGGCAAGCACTCCTGTCCTGAATGTCCCTGATGTTTAGTATCGCCTCTTGGAATATAAGGGGTTTGAACCATTCCCCTAAACAAAAAGAGGTTAAACAGGTGGTAAATGATAATAATCTTAGTGTGTGTGCTATCTTGGAATCTCATGTTGATGCGTCGGTAGTGTATGATACATGTCGTAATGTTTGTCGTCGGTGGAAGTGGACGTCAAATGGTAGTCTTTGTGATAAGTGGTCCCGTATTATTCTTGGTTGGAATGATGATATTGTCGATGTTATGATTATGTCTCAAACTAACCAGGTTATGCATGTTCAGGTTAATACTCGGACGGACAGCAAAACTTTTTTCTGTTCTTTTGTGTATGCAGATAATTACTATGTTCATCGGCGTGCGCTTTGGTCCAATCTTATTTGCCATGCTGGGTTTATGCGAAGTAGGCCTTGGGTTTTGTTGGGTGATTTTAATGCGGCACTTAATTTGGAGGATCATTCATGTGGTAGTTATGCTCCTGACATTGCTATGCGCGAATTCAAAGATTGTGTTCATAAAATGGAGGTTGAGGATCTTAATTGTACTGGTCTTCACTTTACTTGGAATCAGAAACCAAGAGGCTCATTTGGTACATTGAAGAAAATTGATAGGGTGATGGGCAATCTTAAATTTGCTGACTTGTTTCCAGGTTCGTTTGCTATATTTCAACCTTATCGTATTTCAGATCATTCTCCGTGTGTTCTGCGTATTCCCCAGGTAACTAAGCCTAAGCCTAAACCGTTCAAATTCTCTATTTTTTTGGTTCATAAAGATGGGTTTATTGATACGGTTACTGCGGGATGGAATCTTAATGTTCATGGTTGTGCTATGTATCGTGTGGTTCAACGCTTAAAGGGGCTGAAATCTCCTTTTCGTAAGCTTTTGCATAGTCAAGGTAATCTGCATGAGCGGGTAGTTAGGATTCGGAAGGAGTTAGATGAGGTCCAAAAGGCTATTGATACAGATCCGTCTAATTCAGATCTACGTGATGAACATGCTCATTAACTTCTTGCTTATAAGGAGGCTACGTTAGATGAAGAACGGTTTTTAAAGCAGAAATCTAAGGTTCAATGGCTTCATGCAGGTGATTCTAATACGGCTTACTTTCATAATATTGTTAAAAGCAAATGTGCCCGTAACCGAATTGAATTGGTGAGAGATGCAAACAATGTCTTGTATGAGGGTCATCAGGTTGCAGATGCTTTTGTTGCTCATTATGAACAGTTTCTTGGTATTGAAGGCAATTGTAGTCCATTTGATGAGTACGGTATATTTTCTAATGTTCTGTCATATCAATTGGCTAATTCGATGGTTCGTCATGTCACGGATGCGGAGATAAAGGAGGCTATATTTTCTATGGGGGATGATAAAGCTCCTGGTCCCGATGGTTACACGGCTGCTTTCTTTAAGAAAGCATGGGATATTGTGGGTGTTGAGGTTATATCTGCTGTTCGGGATTTTTTCATGAATGGTAAGCTTCTTAAGGAGATTAATCATACCATTATATCATTGATCCCTAAAGTGTCTACCCCGTCTAAGATTAATGACTATAGGCCTATTTCTTGCTGTAATGTCATGTATAAGTGCATTAGCAAAATCCTTGCTAACCGTATTAAGGAAGGCCTTGGTCAGTTGGTTAGTATTAATCAATCTGCCTTTGTTCCTGGTCGTCGTATATCTGATAATATATTACTTACCCAAGAGCTTATGCGGAATTATCATAGAGGGAGAGGTCCACCTAGATGTGCGTTTAAGGTTGATATTCAAAAGGCTTATGATACGGTTGATTGGGCTTTTCTTAAAGCTATTCCGATTGGGTTTGGTTTTCACGCAAAAATGGTTGACTGGATCATGGTATGTATCACAACTACATCTTATTCGATATGTATTAATGGGGATCTTCATGGCTGGTTTAAAGGTAAGCGGGGTCTTCGACAAGGTGACCTGTTATCTCCCTATTTGTTTACTCTGGTTATGGAAGTTTTAACTCTTATATTGCAGACAAAGGTTTCTAATGCAGTGGATTTTCAATTTCATCATTTGTGTGAACAGCAGAGAATTATTAACCTATGTTTTGCAGATGACCTCTTCTTGTTCGCTAGAGGCCATCAGGATTCTGTTAATGTCATTATGCTGGCTTTGGAGGATTTCAAGAACTTTTCGGGTCTTGTCCCAAGTATCCCTAAAAGTACAGCTTTCTTTTGTAATGTGCCTAATGCTACTAAAGCTGCTATTCTCCAGTCTATGCCGTTTGCAGAAGGTTCTCTCCCTGTCAGGTATCTTGGGGTTCCCCTTATATCTTCGAGACTTCTTTATAGGGACTGTAAGGTGCTTGTTGAAAAGTTGGAAGGCCGTGTGAATGATTGGCGAAATAAGTTCTTATCTCTTGCGGGTAGGCTTCAGTTGGTGAGGTCTGTTTTATCATCGATGCATCTGTATTGGGCTTCAGTCTTTACTCTTCCTACTCGTATTATACATGAGTTAGAGCAGCTTATGAGGGGTTTCCTTTGGTGTCAAGGAGAAATGAAAAAGGGAAAGGCTAAGGTTGCTTGGGATTCTGTTTGTAAGCCAAAGAAAGAAGGTGGTCTTGGTATTCGACGTTTGGAGGATTTTAACATTGCCCTCATGACTACACATATTTGGAGTATTTTGACACATAAAGAGTCGTTATGGGTTCAATGGATTCATTCTTATAAACTTCGTGGGAGAAGTTTTTGGGATGTCCCATGTTTGGGGGATGTTAGCTGGGGATGGCGCAAGCTTCTTGCGATTCGACCAAAGATTCGTCCATTTATCTGGCATAAGATCAATAATGGTAAGGACACTTCGGTTTGGTTTGATAGGTGGTGTGCGTTAAGCCCAATTCGTGATGTGCTTACTGCTAGAGAAATTGCCCGAGCAGGTTTTAGTTTATCTGATTCGGTTTGTGATCTGATTGCTAATGGTGTTTGGCGATGGCCGGTGGACTGGTTATCTTGTTTTCCATTGTTAGATGCAATTCCGGTCCCTTACCTTAATGATACTGTTGATGGATTATTATGGCGCAAGTTGGATGGTAATTTTTGTGGTTTTTCAGTCTCGGGTGTATGGGATTCTATACGTTTGAGGGCTGATGTGGTTGACTGGTGTAATGTTCCTTGGTTCTCTCATTGTATCCCGAGGCATGCAATACACTTGTGGCTCGCTATTAAGCAGAAGCTGAAAACCCAAGATAGGATGCGACAATGGGATGTTGGTCCTAATGTTGATTTGGACTCGCTTAGATGCCCGCTTTGTGAATTGGTTCCGGATTCTCATTCTCATTTATTTTTTGAGTGCCAGTTTTCTATGCAGGTTTGGTTTCAGGTCCGGGTTTTATCTGGCATGGATGCTGTCCCGCCTTCCTTGGAGAGTATTGTTAATGTCCTTATTCCTATATCTAAGGGGCGGTCGGTTGGTAGCATCATTTCTCGGTTACTGTTTGCGGCTACTACATACTTTATCTGGATGGAGCGTAATGCTAGGATTTTCAAGCGTATGAAGTCTACTGTGGCGGAAGTGGTTAGCATCATTGTCTCTACAATTCGGTTGAAGCTGGTTACCTTCAAGTTCAAGAAGCTAACCTCGCGGTCTCGTTTGATCCTTGATAAATGGAAGATTCCAAGTATATGTATTACTCACGAAGGGAGTGCCGGGTAAGGGTTGTACTCTTTTTCCCTACTCCAAGGTTTTTCCCTATGGGTTTTTCTTGGAAAGGGTTTTTAAGGAGGCAGACTTCCTGAGTTAACTTGCTCCCTTTGTGGAGTGGCTGGATGCGGGATGCTCGCTTGCTACAAGTTTTTTTACTTGTTTATGCCTAGTTAGTTGATGTAATATAGCTAGGTCATTTGTGTTTATGGCATGTCATAAACACTAGTTATCAAGCGTTCGCTTGAGGTTAATGTGGTACTTCAGCCACATTCCATTTGTACTTAACATTATTTTTTGGTTATATATTTACCGGGGTAAAACCCTTTACCCAAAAAAAAAAGTATTGGAATTGGTTGAAAGACCAACAGGGGTCTAAATCATTGGTCTATAATGGATTTGGAAGAATAAGGTAGATGCTGAAGGAACGGTCAGCTTAGAACCCAGACATAACCGTCTTAACTTCCCAGAATCATCAGCTGACCAAACCTTTCAACTCACTCGTCGTCGAATGGAAATGTTGTTTGCTCCTCTATTTAATGAAGACTTTGATCAACGTGCTCCAGATGTATCAAATGTTTTCGCTGCTCAACCTGATCAAATTCCAATACCTGATACACCTAAAACAACAACAATTGTTGTTGATGCCCCTCCGGTCGACTCTCCAACAACAGCTGAACAAACCGCTTCAAATGACAATGACCCAGCTGATGATCCTTTAAACCAAAATGTACATGCACCTGCAGATAATGATGGAAATGCGTTCTTCAACCTTTTGCATGAGAAACAACCAATTCAGATGTTCCTGAATCTTCTACCAGCCATTTGGATCCACCTAATATGCATAATGTATATCAACACCAACCTTCAACACACATATGGACCTAAGATCATCCTCTTGTTAATATTATTGGCAACCGTAACCAACCAGACGTAACCAGACAACGCCTTCACACTGACGAAGAAAACTGCATTTATGTACTTACCGTCAGTAATACTGAACCCAAAAATATTAAGGAAGCAATGACTCATGACAACTGGATTGAATCCATGCAAGAAGAGCTGAACCAGTTCAATTGTTTAGAAGTATGGGAATTGGTTGAAAGACCAACAAGGGTCTACATCATTGGTCTAAAATGGATTTGGAAGAATAAGGTAGATGCTGAAGGAAACGTCATTCGAAACAAGTCAAGTCTAGTGGCTAAGGGTTATAGAAAGGAAGAATGTATTGAATTTGAAGAATCATTCGCACCGGTTGCTAGACTTGAGGTTGTACGGATGTTTCTGGCATTCGCGGCTTACATGAACATCACCGTCTACCAAATGGATGTCAAAAGTGCATTTCTAAATGGGAAACTTCGGGAGACGATGTATGTTAGCCAACCAGAAGGATTTGTTGATCCATATTTCCCTAATCATGTCTACAAATTGAACATGGCTTTCTACGGTCTCAAAAAAGCCCCTCAGGCGTGGTATGATAAGTTGTTATCCTTCTTGCTTGCTCATAATTTTATCAAAGGATTGGTCGACCCCACACTGTTTATTCAATATCACGGGGAACATATTTTAATTGTTCAGATTTATGTGGATGACATCATTTTTGGTTCAACCCACAAAAAGTACTCAAATGCTTTTTCAAAACTAATGAAAACAAATTTTGAAATGTCAATGATGGGTGAACTTACATTCTTCTTAGGACTTCAAGTTCATCAATCACCCCGTGGTATTTTCCTATGCCAGTCCAAATATGCTGATATTTTGAAAAAACATGGTATACAAACTTGTGACACCTATAATACACAAATGGCTTCTTCTAGTAAATTGGTTGCTGATTTACATGGGAAACATGTTGACCCTACAAAATACCGTAGTATTATTGGGTCTCTCATGTATCTAACTGCAAGTAGACCTGAAATTGTCTTTGTTGTATATCTGTGCTCCCATTATCAGTCAAGCCCACTAAAAAACACCTCCCGAAGGCTAAAATAATCCTCTAATACATCAAGGGAACCATTAACTTGGGGATCTGGTATTCGAAGGATTATGGTTTTGAACTAATAGCATTTTCAGATGCTGATCATGCAGTGTGTCTAGATACACATAAAAGTACTTCTGGCGGTTTACAATTCCTTGGTGATAAACTGGTGTCATGGCAATCGAAGAAGCAGGACTGTACATCGTTGTCATCAAATGAAGCAGAATATGTAGCAATGTCTGTGTGTTGTGCTCAAGTCATATGGATGAGAACACAACTCATGGATTATGGTTATGTATTCGATAAGATTCTGGTGTACTGTGACTCAAAGAATGCTATTGCGATCTCGTGCAATACGGTTCAACATTCAAAGTCAAAGCATATTGCTATTCACTACGATTTCATCAAAGAGCATGCGGAGAAGGGAACGGTAGAACTATACTTTGTAGGTACTGAACACCAACTGGCGGACCTTTTCACCAAAGCCTTGCCACCTGCAAGATTTGATGACTTGGTTCATCGAATTGGTATGCGGTGTTTGACTCTAGAAGAGCTGGATGAATTTTTAAAACTACCTTGAAAAGTTAAACACCAAAACCATTTTTGTAAATATTTATCAAAAACAAAAACAAAATGAAAAAATATAAAAATTATATAAAAACCAAAAATATTTTTTATTTTTTCTTTTATGAAAACAAACAATGCAAGTACAATATTTCCCTCAACACTTTGTTCTCTCAAACATTTCACATTTTTTCTCGAACAAGTGTTGACGGGGAGAATGTACATATTTTACACGTTTTATAAAACTTTGTATTTGCATGTTACCAAAAACATGTTGTTTATCAAAAGTGTTGGATAAGTATCATGGTTATATAACCTCCTCGGACTCAAAAAGTTTATGAAAATTCATTAATTCAAAAGTCGAGGGGGAGTATTGTTAAGTTTCTTGCCAAAATGATCTTTGTTTTAACCTTATTGTGAGTTAATGGACTATGTTTGAAACAATTTGAGGTTTGAGGACTGAATGTGACATTTTGAAAACTAAAATTTTAACAAAACAAAACAAAATCCAATGCATTCAATGCATTCAAATCATCACATTTACTCCCCAACAACCTACATCAATGATCCAAATTGATTTTGATCATCCGTGGCTAGTTTCAAAAATCTGTAAGTGCCACAACGTTTATATGATTATTGTATATAAAGGTTTTTGATTTTATCATGATCCAACGGATCAAATTTTCACAAATGGATATTTAAGAATCGTTCATATGAACGAATTGGGTGCTCCCAAATAAATGTGTTTTTGATGAAAACCTTGGTTGAGAAATGTTTAAAATCAAGTTTATAACACATATTCATCATTTAATCAAACCCAGAAACATCAATTGAACTTTGCAAATTAGGGTTCATATGTTTCATTTAGGGGTTTTCAATCTGTGATGTTTTGGTGATTTTTTGTGAACAAGAAAGTGGTAATAAGTGATAATAAGCATGTTTTAACCATAAAATTAGACCAAAAACGTTTTAAAATTGATTATTGGAATTTTAGGGTTTATTTTTTTTGGGTAAAAGGGTTAATTCACCCCGGTAAAATATATTACTCCAAAAAACGTTGAGGTACAAAGGATGAAGGTGAGTTCCTTCATCTCAGTCCCTTAGGACACTTACAGACTCGAATATAAGAATGACACACCATTCTTATAACCTACAATAAAATGACCCTACCAATAATGACAAAGTACATAAAAAATTATACAATACTACTCAAGAAAAGTACTTGAGCCTTCTATATCACTATTGTAGTCCACTTTAACTTCCATGAAGAATCCACGAAAGACCATCCAAGCATTCTTCAACATAACATTTGTTTGTAGTACCAAAGAAACCCACAAACAAAACCTTCATGATCATGCAACCAACAACGAAACCTAGAGTTTTTGAATAAGAACCCTAGAAACTTAACATCCATAGCGATCAGCATCATCAGTGCAACGAATCATGTAAAACATTCAATCCCATGCACCAAATAACACAGATGTAACGATCATAGGTCTTAGCGAACCCTAACTTCCAATCCCATCGTATACTAGACCAATCATACCAAATAGATCACAATACCATCAGGCCTGTACGTAATACGAATCAAGAACGAACAATAAGGTGATTCACACCCTAACTTCCATTAAGGTTTCCAAAAACCTTAACTTCCAACCATCGTATTATAGACCAAATCAAAACGAATAGTACCATATGCCACCAGGTCTGAATAATCAAGACGACTTCAAAGGTTTAAAACAAACCCTAACTTCCAATTCAACCAGCAACATCGATCAAAATAACAGATTATAAATCAGCAACATGAATTTGAAACGACGACAAGGGTTTTAGAACAAGTATCCCTAAAACTTGACTTACATCAACATCAATAACAAGACCGAGTAGTGTCAATTATTATTCAACATGAGCAGCAGGTCTTGGAACGAAGCCAAGGGTTTTTTGAACAAGGAACCCTCACAACTTGACTTACATCTCTCTCATAACCCCCAAACATAATCACTAAAATCAGCGTAGAACTTGCAATCACAAACCAATCCCTAAAAAGGGATAACTTTTAGCGAACACCCATAAAACCCTAGAACGGGTTTACAAACCAACACATCGTATCAGGAATAAGAGATCGATCTAAAAATCATAAAGATAATCAAACCGACTTGAATGATGAATCCTCGAAAACGATTAGAACAAAGCAGATTTGCCGAAACCCTAAAAAATGAGAGCACAAAAAATAACAAGGGTTTCGACAACACCAACACCACCCTACCAATCTTTTGCACACTAAATACGAAACCCAAGATGAGATCGTAACGAGTGAAGCACTTTAACCAAGCAATTGATTAAACTATGCGCAGAAAGATGGATGAGATCGACCCTTAAATATGTAAAGTAGAATTAAAACCGATTTAACAATGATCAGAATAAGGTGCGATAAAAAAGCCTAGTGGCGATTTAAAACCCTAAGAAAACGAATCACCAGAATTAACCCACCCCTAATGAACCAGCAAGGAACTGAAAAGAATCAATTCGAGACAAGAATCAATAGGAATAGGGAAGATTTGATGAAGAACGATTTAGCCTAGTAAGGGTTAGAAATCGCCACCAGGGAGAGAGAATTAAATTCTGATTCTATGGTCAAATATTGTCAAATAAGGGTTTAAGTACACGTTTCGGAAGAACATCCTGATTCTATGGTCAAATATTGTTAAAACTTGTCTGGACACACTCAAATAAACCCTAAGATCACTCAGTAATAAACAAAAATTGAATCAGTTGGTTAAATTTGTTATTCGTAACAAAAGGGTTTAAGGGTTTAAGAACTTTTTACGAATAAGGAATTTTGTGTATGGATAATTGAATAAATTCCATGATTGTGCTCCTAAGGATGTTTGAACTGAATTATAACAATTGGAAATGATGTTTTGTTAATAGGAAGGATTGTTCATAAAGATTGATAAGGTTTTTGAAGTTTACAAATAAGAAAAATTCTTACGAATAAGAACTCAAATTTTACGAATAAGAAACGACTACAGTGACTTACTATTTTCTTGGAAAGAAATTCGTAAACTTGGAATGGTTTACGAATAAGGCCAAATTATTACGAATAAGGCTTATTCTTATGCGTAACCTTATTCTTACAAATAAGGAGACTACTTTACGAATAAGCTTCATTCTTACGAATAAGCACTATTCGTAAACATGAGCATATTCTTACGAATAAGCTTGATGCTTACGAACAAGAACTATTCTTTACGAATAAGGAATGTTCTTACGCATTTAACTTATTGTTACGAATAAGCATCCAATTTTACGAATAAGGATTCAAGTTACGAATAAGTAACTATTTTCAAAATGTTAACTGCTACGAATAAGTCACAAACACATGTTTACGAATAAGCATACAAAATTTCAGATGTTGTGATTAAGTGATAAATGGGAATTTAAACTTCAAAATTAACATGTTCACTTAACTTATTATCACAACTACATGAAAAAGTGATAACATCAAATAGTCCTGAGTTTTAAGTGTCAATTTCCCCCGATAATGCTCGTATTTTATATCATTTATATGGATTTATGCTTGTATTCCTTTATATTTCACTTTCAGGTAAATTACGAGCATTAGAGCTTATGAGACACGAAATTAGAGATTTTCTTAAAGATTTATGATAGTATGCAAACTGTGAAGAAGCTACGGCGTAACTCCCTCTCTCTCATTACGCCGTAGCTAGTGCGTTGACTCAGAAGACCAACTTAAAGGCGATTACGGCGTAACTCCCAACTAAGGTTACACCGTAATCAATTAGGTCAAGAAATGTTTTGCGCCTCCATCAACTATGCTGTAATTCCCCACAAGGATTACGGCGTAATCATAGCAAAAGTAACCTGTATTGAAGATACGACACAACCTTTCCCAAGTGTAACGCCGTAACCTGCTTAATGAGAGCATCATTTGAAGAATTATTGAAGTTACGGCGTAACTCTCAACTCAAGTTACACCGTAACTAGATCGTGCCTATAAATACCAGCCCTAATTTATGCATTTCACATCATTCACTCACAACTCAAAAGCAGAGAACGTGAAGAGGGGTCTAAAGGCAGATCATTCGGAGCATACGGAGCCATCTCCAAGGGAGAAATCACTCCCTAACGATAAGCATTAGCGATTATTTTCTCTTTTACTTTCGATTCATGTATTTTATTATGTTAAACATTGAATATTTTGTTTAGTTTAATATGATCGGCTAAGCACCTTTTGTGCTAGCCTAGTTATGATTACTTAAATGTTTTCTTTACATTTTCATGCTTCTGTATAACTGTTTCTAGTGTATGCATGCGTAGTTCGTTGGTAGTTACCCTAGCTTCGGTAGTTTTGAATGGAGGTCGTATCTAGTTGCTTAGGAGAATTGACCAATTGACCCTAAATAGTTAGGTAGAGTTGGGGAGGGTTAGAATTGACCAACTGACGACCCTTCCTCGCTTGTGCGAACTGACCAAATGATCATCGGTCGTTTGGATGAACTTAAGAAGTTAGGGATGAGTGTCTAAGATGCTAGCGCCCGGGCACTCATTATTTCGAATCTTGCATGTAGGGTACTAATGACTTGGCTTAGGGGACTAAAAACAACTCGACTATCAAGGGTAGAATCTTGACCTCGGGTGGAAGCCTTTACTGATAGGTTAGGACGAACTGACCAAATGATGTCCTAGCGACTTAAACCCCTACTTGAATCAATTAGAAGTAGTAAAACGTGAACATTACATGATAGGATGAGTAATTAGGTTAGCCCACCTTACCTCTATTGATCACAACCTCTATTTACTTTTCGCATTTATTTCTTGTTTATTAGTTTAATAATCATTTCTACTACAAACTAGTTAAAAACCATTGACACCTAGACATAATTAGAATCCGCTCACATAGCTCTTGGGACGACCTCGGTTTTACTGATTACTACACTACACACGACTGGGTACACTGCCCGTGAGTGCATAAGGTGGACCATAGGTAAACGAGACTCTATAAATATTAAAACCTGGTCATAAAACCTGCAGCAAGTTTTTGGCGCCTGGTATATGTGAAAACATATACCTTTTCTAGATCAAAACCTGGCCAAAAAGACCAAAAACTAACCCCTAAAGCCATAAATATTTGTGTTTTTGTGTTTATGTATGTGCAGGCACGAATATCATCAAAATGGATTAGAAAAGACAAAACGCCGAGGCCGGGAGAGAATGTGCAAGTTTGGATCATCATTTCTCAAAATGGCAAGTTTAGTCCTTGAAGATTCATCAGTTGACAAAATTGGTCCATTAAGAATCACTTTCTCAAAAATGGCAAGATTGGTCCTTGGAGCTTATGATATTGTCAAGATTAGCCCTTGAATATATTTCTCAACCACTACAACATTGGTCCTTACATTTTAAATTTTACATTTTTACCCTGAATCCTTAAAACTAAAAATTACACTATCCTAAATCCCATTTCAATACCCGGATCCTATAATAAAATCACCCAAAACCTACACTAGCCCAAACCGTTTTAATATATCACCCAAGCCTGTCCCACCAAATTCCCATAACCTGTTTGAAAATAACCCAAGTCAACAACAATAACAACCGGTCAAACAAACCAAACGCACCAAATGATTTTTACTACTGTACATCTCCTTCACCCATTTACCCTGCACCTCCAAATTACCTATCCAAAACCTCGTACTAGGAATCCTTCTAGAAGACTTCTGACATGGCAGTGTGTGACAGGAAAATGGGATTGACAGATGGCAAGATAGAGACCTCTGATTGGATGAGCCACATCACGAAGCAAATCAAGGGCTACAAATTCATGGATTGGTGACCAAGGAAAAGATCAAAGGCTGAGATACAAGTATCTTGAAGCTTCTTCAAAACCCTAGAACCTCCTGAGCTTGGCTATATATACACCCATCATCACATATTTTATTTTGTCCATTTTTCCCTATTTTAATGTTTATTGCGACCTGGTGCTGGATATGCAGATTATGTTATTGGAGGGGTCGTATAATAATTATTTTGTTCCTTAGATCTGTGTCTATAATGCGGATCATGGAATATTTTGTGTTTGGAGTTTAGGGTTCGTCGTTACCCTAGGTTTGTATGCTGTTTGTTCTTCACATCGGTTGTATTTATGTCCAATCAAGGTTTTCTTGTCCTCAATGGCTTATGCTGCTGTTAAGAGTTGGATGTTGTGTTTGTGGTTATAGGGAGGATGCGAAATTCTGGGCGTTAAACCTTAATTACTTAGGGTTTGTTTTTGTTTCTTTGCTATTTATACATAAACATGATTACATTTGGATGATGATGCTTGTACCACCTACTGCTATTGTTTGGTTGCATCGTTGTATGAGATGGAAGTCAAGTTTGGGGGTATTCTTGTTCAAAAACCTTCGGCGTGCTGGTAAAGGTTTTTGGTTATGATCGGTGGCTGATTACTTGGACTTGTGGTAAGTCGGTTGGAGTCCTATGGTATGGGGTTGCGTCTTGGCGTCATTCTTGCCATACTATATGTGATCTCTATTCATGAAAGTTAAAGTGGATTGTCATAATGATCTAGAAGGCTCAAGTGCTTGTACTTGAGTAGTATTGTTATGTCTTATGTACTTTTGGTCATTTTTGGTAGTTCATTTTGTTAAGTTATCTGTATGATATGCAAGTTACAAGAATGGCTTGTCATTCTTATATAGTGGTCGATGTAAGTGTCCTAAGGGACTGAGGCGAGGGAACTCACCCTCGTCTTTTGTACTTCAATGTTTTTTTGGTTAATATATTTTACCAGGGTGCAGGATTACTCCCCTTTAGCCAAAAAATATTAGGTCCTTAAGGTTTGTGTTTGATTTAGCTTATTCTTATAATCTGTTCCCAATTTTGTCTTAAATCTGCTTTTTCATAATTTGCTTAAGTTAATTTTAATAAAAAGTTAATTTGTTTGCTTATTATTAAGTTACAAAAGAGAGAAAAGACCAAAAAAATAATAAATTGGGAAAGAGGAGGTCAAAGGTGAGCCACAAGGCTCAAACCTGAGACCTCAACTCTCTCAACCACGCGACTTGCATTATTTCTTTCCCACATTTAATTCTTAACCTTATTTTCCCTTTTTAAGCTTCAGCCACTGTTTTGGTTATTTCATCTTATTCCAAAAGTGCTTTTTCATATTTAGTATTTTTCTTAGGATTAGATTTAAGCAAAGTATTTTTCATAAAAATTTCAAATTTTTCCAAAATGTTTTAGTATTTTTTAATAATTAATTTTTACTTTTTAGTTTTTAAATCATAATAATTTAATAAAAAGTCAAACAAATATTCCGCTTTTTCCCAAAATTTTAATTTGTCTTTTAGTACGTAGGAAAATTAGATTTACATTCCTAGGATCGTTATTTCATAAATTTCACATATTAGGCTCGGTTTTTTCCCAAGAGCGCGCATTTTTAGGTTTTTAGTGCGTTTTAGGTTTTAATTGTTTCGTTTTATTCTTTTACATGCTTTATGAGTTTATTTTAGGTTATGTTTCATAGATTTAGCGTAAATCCCCATTAAATACCTTGTTTCATAGATTTAGCTTATGTTACATACTCCATTCATCCTTCGCTAGGAACAATCCAGGGACTCAAACCTAACCGTTTGAGTCGCTCTCTTTTGAAATACTATAACTGATTTCCCTAAATCAGCGCCGCTGTCGGGGAGTTATATTAGGATTTTTATTAAGTCTTTTATTATTTTATTTTTTTAATTCTTGTTTTCTCACGATTTCTTTTAAGTTTCATGTACCATGGAAGTTGTGAACATTGATGACCTCACTCTGGAGGAATATTTGGCCATGACTAGGGATGAACAAGGGCTGAGGCTTTTAGGCCGGCTATTGGAGTTGTAGTCCGTTTTAAGATCAAAGAACAGTTCATGAGGGAGCTACGTGCTAACCCTTTCTCAGGAAACAGAGACGACGATGCTTATGAATACATTGAAAATGTCTTTTACATCGCAAGCCTTTTTAACATACATGGTGTTTCTTATGACGCGATTATGCTCTGAGTTTTCCCCATAACACTTATTGGGGCAACAAGAAGATGGATCGATAGACTGCCCGCCGGGGCAGTTGATACATGGGCTCTCCTAAAGAAACATTTCATTCAAAGATATTATCCTCAATCGAAGATATCTAATTAACTCATGGAGATCCATATTAAGCAAAAAGGTGATGAAACGTTGTATCAAGCTTGGGATAGATACAACGATGTTGGAATCGCTCCTAACTCGTGAATGGAACGACATTGACGGGATTACATTTTCTATCTTTGTTAGCTTAAACACATGGGCTTGTTATGTCAATTTGCTATAGTTGTATGTGTTTAGGTATAAATACCCTCCTAGACCTTCCTAGGAGGGTGAGACTCTTAGTGTAAGCTTTTCATTTTCCTTTAATGAAACACACTAGTTTTTCCCTCCTCTCTCTACTTAATCTCACTAACATGAAGATGATAATCTTTCATCTTCCAAGACCTCCTGAATCACTAAATCATCCATATATTCGATCCTAACATTGGTATCAGAGCCAGGTTGGTTTGTTATCATTTGTTGATTTTGGTGATGTTTTTCTTGTCAAAATCTTATTTTGGAAATCTGTTTTTTAACAAAGTTTTCAACTTTTCACATATTTTTGTGTTTAAACAGATTTTTTTTACAAGTTCGTGTATCCTTTTATTATGGTAAAAAATGTCATGGTCCCAACTAGGTTTATATATGTTATGTGTTACTATATGTCCAAACAGCATCTTGTATGACGTCTTTTGTACCATTCACGTGAAAGAACATGTGATAATCTTGTGGTCAAACATGTCTAAATGAAGCATTTTCCATGTTTTTTTTTCTGGGTTTATGTGAAGATGGTCAGAATACTCGCTGGAAAAAAGTCAACAAGGGTCAAAACCCATTTTTTACGTGTAAGGACTCACCTTCAGATTTGTTTACGAGTAACTTGGAAAGTTACTCGTAAGGACCCATCTTTACGCGTAAGAAACGTTACGAGTAACTTTTTCTTACGCATAAGTCCAGCTCTACACATAAGCTAAAGTTACGAGTAAGGAAGACTATGCATAAGAGATCTTACGCATAAGGACTTACGCGTAAGAAGATCTTTACGCTTAAGGTTCTTGGTTTACGCATAATGATAAGAAAAAGGAGAAGTGAATCTGAAAACCATAAACGTAAAAAGACCTTGACCTACAAACAATATGCCAACCATACTCGACCTCATATACATATGTATCATCAGTCCAATTTGTAGACAATCAAGTCCTATACCACAGCCAAACTAACTAATTCAAACACCATGCCAATCTTAATCTATAACACAACCAAACCCTCACCATCTCATCAACACTCGTTATTAACTCTAACAAGGAACAAAAAATTAATATATCTTATTATCTCAGATCCTTCTTTCATGTCTCAGATTTATATAAAGACCTTTGAAAGGTCTACCAATCAAAAGAAGTTCATCATTGAAATTTTTTTCCCCAGCATCATATATTATCCGAAAGGATAAAGCAAGTTTTATAACATTTTTGTTATACACTTGCTTTGGTTCGTTCATTGAAATACAAAAAGAAAAGAAGAAAAGATCTCAGGCTTGTTAAAGGAATAACCATCATAGATCTATTTAAAGGGCTAACATCTTTATAATATTCGAACTCTTACTAAAAGATAGAACAAAAACAGTCGGTTTTATTCTACTTTTGGGTTCGGTTACAAATCAAATAATCAAATCGTAGTACAACATGGAACATCACCTACCCGAGACCTTGGTAAAATATCTTGAAGCCTAACGCGTCATGTGCTAAATGTATGAATACTTTATGAAATCGTTAGTGGTGTTTTGTGTTCGTGTGTTGTGTTGATTAACATGAAGATGAGTTATGACTGAGTGGAGATGAGATATATGATTTGGTCTATGCTTGATTGGTTTGTGTAGATGAGATGAGACATATGATTTGAAATCGTTACAGGGTCTTGTTTCTTCGACTTTTTTTTTTTTTTTTTTTTTCTAATGACAAAGAGTTAGGCGTAGGTATTATGTGAAAGTGAACAACCAACCTTCAAAGGAAGGTTTACATGTGTTTATATAGGGAAGGGAGCTAGGGCAACATGTCTAGTCCCCTCCTTCCTTATTGGGCTTTGGCCAAGGCTTATGGGCTTTCTACATAAGCCTTGCCATTAATAACTAACATAAAAAACTTGTTTAAGCAACCTATTACATAATAAAATCCTAACAATTAAAATATAAGTTAGGAGTGATTCCAGTAAACGATCTTCTCTACAAGTGTCCCATTCATGACCTAAACAACCAGCAAAAGGTCACATTTTTTACAAAGGTATCAACGTGGCTACAAGACAAATGCTGGATTACCAAGGACCAATTTTGGGGATGACCCCTACTCTCGCCATTGAAGCCATTCAAAAAATAACCGATCATTCTCAGAAATGGCACGATAGAGGAAGCCAAAGAGGCCTAGGCAGAAATCTTGAGGGTATTTCCGCCATTACAAGCAAGCTTGAAAATCTTGGTCGTGACATGCTTAAGCTCAAGGAATGTGTTCATGCTATCCAAGTAGGATGTGAAATCTGGGGTGGAGGACATCTCACAAAAAATTGTCCTCTTATTGACGATGATAGTAAAGTTGAAGAAGTGAAATATGGTAAAAATAGACCGTTTCAAGGGGCAAATGGAAACGGGAATGGTTATCGTGGAGGACCTCCCGCATATTACAACCGTGGGCCTTTCGGGGAAAGAAGATCTAATTTGGAGGATACGATCAGCAAGTACCTCGAAGACTCAACTAAGAGAAAAAAGGAGTAGGATGAATGGCTAAAGAATTTCCAATAAAATACAAACAAAAGCCTTTTTAGTCATGACGAATCGCTAAAAAATCTGGAAGCCATGATTGGTAAACTTAGCGATGAAGTACAAAGAAAGAATAAAGAACAAGAAATCAAACCAATAGTTTGCAAAGCTATCTTTTCTGAAAACGATGCATCTAAAGATATTTTTAGCAATGTGCAGGAAAATGATGCTGGAAGTGCTGACAGAAGCCAGTTACGCCGTAACCCCACATCTGAATTCTGGCATAACTGGGATACTTGGTCTGACAGATTTCTCGAATTGGATGAATCAGGAACACATGTCATTAATGGGTGGCCCGGTAATACAAACATGGTCACAGAATTCCCATCTAAGAAGAAGTACCACTGGTGCAAGGCAATACCAGTAGACAATGATAAGTGGTACGACATTTGGGCCTCGTGCAACCCTCATAATGACATTTGCGACGGAGGAGATGATAAAGAAATGGTTAAAAATGACAAGTACATGTGGTATACAACTAACGATGATGAAAGGTTGGAAAAATTCTCAACCTAGGATATTGAGGAACCCTCTATTAAGCATTGTTGCAAACCAATAATGATCATGGAAGATGAATCTTCACGAGCATGGCCTATACGCAATCCATTTTGCGAATACTGTAATGGGGGTGGTGATATGAAGGGTAAAGAATGGGCATGCCCCCATGAGCTAGAAAGACACGACGTCAAGTTCGGAGATCTATCCTTTCATGATTGGTATTTGGTAAGATTCGGGGATGTTATTATTAATGCATGTCTACTAAGGAAGCTCAAGCTCGACTACGAAGAACATTGTCTCCGACAAAGAGAGTCCATGGAAGAAAAGTCAATCAAATATGACACCTCCTGCAAGGATGATCCCTCAAACAACACCAACGACAAAACAGCTCAAAAGCATCGGTGTGAGAAGATAAAGACCTTTGGTGAAGTCTTTTGGGATTTTTGTAACCCGTTTGACGATGACTGTAACGGGGGGAGTAGCATAGCTAGAGTTGGGGATGACGAATTTTTGTGGACCTCAACCAATGATGATGATAGAACGGAGTTACCTTGGTTGGATAAGTTAGGATTCGACGATTGGGTTAAAATCAAGTATGGAAAAGTAGATGCTTCCACTAAGGAAAAAAGTTTGAAGGGATGTATGAGTGAATAAGACCCAAGTGAAGAAATTCCCAACGATACTAGTGAAGTGATGAATGAGGATATCAATGATACATCGGGTAATGAGAGAGAAGAATGCAAGCGTGTGCTTATTGAAGAATTACTATAAGACAAGTAGTTTAAGGGAACTAAGTTCGATGATGATGACATTGAAGGAATTATGGACTACCTTGAACTACAAGGTCAAGATGGGTTCACTGACCCAGATGATGAGGCATACGAACAACGGAGGTGCAAACTTCTAGGTATTCCGTACAAAAGGCCGCCACCAATTATAGTTGAAAATTTTGAGATTACAAGATACCACTTGGGTCCGGACGAAAGTTTTCCAAGATTCGGAAGATTGAGACAAAAGGAGTATCTCCGCACCGCTACTAATGTTGCTTGGGTAAGACACAACTTAATGAAAGATATGGAAGAAGTTGGCCAAGTTCGAATGCCACCATAAAGCCCCATGGCTTTGAGTCTAACTTAAAGACTCGGTAATAAAGAAAAGTGCTCTTTCGGGAGACAACTTAAAGACTTGGTGTCTAAAATGGGAACCAGTTATGTCCAACAGTTACGGCGTAACTCATCCTCAAGGTTACACCGTAACATATCATCAGCAGTTACTCTCTCTAAGTAATAAACCATAACGGCGTAATCTCATTCCATGGTTACGCCGTAGCTATTCTCCAGTAGCGATTGCTAGGTTTTCTCATAATTATGGCATAACTCCTCTATTAGGTTACGACGTAATTACCCTGCAGTTCTAATTCTTCCTTTATTAACACTATAACCTTGTATTAGTTTTTAAATGAACTTTGTGGGTATGTTCCCTGTAAGCCCTCACGAGACTACACTCGTCCACTTGAACACCAACTAGTTTGAAAGGCTTGTTGCATATGCTAAATGCAACCGTGATTCCTACGAAAGTGAGTTAGATTTGTCTTTGTTTTTCTTTTTCATTTTTTTAGACTTATGCTTGTTGGTTAGTGTGATTTTAGGGAATGAAGTTTTCTCGTGGATGCTTAAGCGAAGGCACGATTCTCTTCGTGGGCCTTCTTTCTTTTTAAGCAGCAAATTTCAGGGAAGTTCTCAGCTCTAATTCTACTTTCTCTTTACCTTTGTTTAACGTTTAGTACAAAAGGGACTTTGTACATTTCAAGTGGGGGGACGGGAGTAGAATTATTACTTGAACTTTATTGCCCTCGTTTTTCTAGTTTATTTTGAAAAACTATGCCATTTTTAAAATTTTGACATATTTTTCTTAACCTAACTAGATTAGACCTTTGTCGAGCACATTATAACCCTTGATATTTCATGGTGAGATTAGCCTTTCCGTTTCCAATTATTTACCCAAATCCACCAAATTATGAGTGTGCCGGTAGCTTGTAAACTTTAAAACTTGGCCTTTGCATCATTTCGAGACCATAGACGAGGTATGTTGACTTAACTTAATGTATATAGAATAATCAGTTTGAGAAGGCAATATTTTAGGATTATCACCCAAATAGCCTATCCTTGTGTGTCTATCGATTAGTTACCTCGACTTTTCGACCCCCATGTTAAACCCTTTTGTTGCATTCACCCTTAGTGCAAGATACCCCTTAGATACACCTGTATGAGCCATTCATTTCATTTTGTTCACCCAATATATATTGTTTCGTTACACCCATTCGCCTTAGCCTACCGTGTAGTCTTAATTTGTGATTGGGAAGTCATTGTTTTCCTAAGTTCAAGGTTCAAGTAGAGAGGTTCACGCTTTCGTCAAAGACTTATCTTTGAAGATTATTGAAGACCCCCCAGATTCTCATATTATGTTCATCTCAAGTGGGGGGATGTTATGTTTATATATATATATATATATATATATATATATATATATATATATATATATAGTAGTGTATTATTTATTGTAAAGTGCAATGTTATAAGCACTATGATTGGAGCTCATCAAAGATTTCGCATCGAGGAGGCCACCTCGGTCAAATTTGAAGAATTGAGTTGGTAATTATAGCGCCAAGAGTTGAAGAACAAGTAATGTGCCCATCATGACGTCCGCTAATGGTACATCTACTTGAATTGATCATGATACGGTTTCTTCACCTTAAAGCTTGAACTTTGGACGAACGGTAGGTAGTGACAACTTGGTTATAGGTTAAGACTATTTGCTTTGTTATTTTTATTTTACACCAATTATTTCCTATGTCTTATCCTACCCGTTAGTCATGAAGCGTGTTTAGGTGATGAAGCAAGCAATCTTTGGTGTCTTGACCATGGATTTGGTCATGTGTCATTGATTTTGTCCACTTTGCCATCACACGTTAGTAATGACATTACACCCTTAACCCATGTTGTGTCTACCCATATTGCCTTCAAGAATTGTTTAGTCCTTAACTCTAGTGGTGGAGATTTGTGTAACCGCCAAGCTTATGATAGAATATGCTATGACTGTGCTTTGAGTGATCACCCAAAAATTGACAATTAGACTAGTTGAGAGATTTTGAGTGTTTTGTTCCCATTTCGTGAGGTGTTTGGTTTTGATTTATTCTAGCATAAGGGATTTTTAAACTCATATCTTCTAGGTAATGGGGGATATCTTTTTAGAAAATTTTCTAATAAGGTTTACTTTAGGGCAAGTAGAGTTCAAGTGGGGGGATATTTGATAACATCAAATAGTCCTGAGTTTTAAGTGTCAATTTCCCCCGATAATTCTCTTATTTTATAACATTTATATGGATTTACGCTTGTATTCCTTTATATTTCACTTTCAGGTAAATTACGAGCATTGGAGCTTACGAGATGCGGAATTGGAGACTTTCTTAAATATTTATGATAGTATGCAAATTGTGAAGAAGCTACGGCGTAACTCCCTCTCTCTTATACGCTGTAGCTAGTGCATTGACTCACAAGACCAACTTAAAGGTGATTACGGCGTAACTCCCAACTAAGGTTACGGAGTAATCAATTAGGTCAAGAAATGTTTTGCGCCTACATCAACTACGCCATAATTCCCCACAAGGATTACGCCGTAATCATAGCAAAAGTAACCTGTATTGAAGATACGGCGCAACCTTTTCCAAGTGTTACGCCGTAACCTGCTTAACGAGAGCATCATTTGAACAATTATTGAAGTTACGATGTAACTCTCAACTCAAGTTACGCCGTAACTAGATCGTGCCTATAAATACCAGCCCTAATTTCTGCATTTCATATCATTCACTCACAACTCAAAAGCAAAGAACATGAAGAGGGGTCCAAAGGCAGATCATTCGGAGCATATGGAGCCATCTCCAAGGGAGAAATCACTCCCTAACGATAAGCATTAGCGATTATTTTATCTTTTACTTTCGATTCATGTATTTCATTATGTTAAACATTGAATCTTTTGTTTCGTTTAATATGATCGGCTAAGCACCTTTGGTGCTAGCCTAGTTATGATACCTTAAATGTTTTGTTTACGTTTTCATGCTTCTGTATAATTGTTTCAAGTGTATGCATGAATAGTTCATTGGTAGTTACCCTAGCTTCGGTAGTTTTGAATGGCGGTCGTATCTAGTTGCTTAGGAGAATTGACCAACTGACCCTAAGTAGTTAGGTAGAGTTGGGGAGGGTAAGAATTGACCAACTGACGACCTTTTCTCGCTTGTGCGAACTGACCAAATGATTACAGGTCGTTTGGATGAACTTAAGAAGTTAGGGATGAGTGTCTAAGATGCTAGCATCCGGGCACTCATTATTTAGAATCTTGCATGTAGGGTACTTAATGACTTGGCTTAGGGGACTTAAAACAGCTCGACTATTAAGGGCAGAATCTTGACCTCGGGTGGAAGACTTTGCTGATAGGTTAGGTCGAAGTGACCAAATCCAGTCTTAGTGACTTAAACCCCCCTTGAATCAATTGGATGTAGTAAAACGTGAAAATTACATGATAGGATAAGTAATTAGGTTAGCCCACTTTACCTATATTGATCATAAACTCTATTTACTTTCGCATTTATTTCTTGTTTATTAGTTTAATAATCATTTCTACTACAAACTAGTTAAAAACCAGTGACACATAGACTTAATTAGAATCCGCTCACATAGACCCCAGTTTTACCGATTACTACACTACACACGACCGGGTACACTGCCCGTGAGTGCATAAGGTGGACCATAGGTAAACGAGACTTTATAAATATTAGAACCTGGTCAGAAAACCTGCATCAAAAAGGACAAATGTAACTTAAAACATGTAACAAACATCAATCTGATAACATCAAACAAGGACTTAGTAAATGAATCAGACTAATGCTAATAAATTGTGTCTGTCAATGTTTGTTTCTATGTCTAATATGTTTCAAATCAAAAAAATGGCTGCACAACAATCTGATGTCAATGCTCCCGTGGAACTCAAAATGGCCAATACATTCCCACTAGGTTATGACAGAGTAATTGGCAAGAACAACCTCCGTGTAGACTTCAATAATTTCACATGTTTTGAATCTTCATGTCGAATTGTTGTGGACATCCTCCTCAACCACCCCTATAGATTCATGCTCAAAAAGTCTTCTTCAATGCCTGACTTCTACATCCATCAGTTCTAGCATACCATTGAAAAGATTGATGGAGAAGATGTTGTCAAGTGCACTTTACATAAGCTTGAAGTCACTGTCACTGTTGAGGATCTTCGTTCAGTACTACTACTTCCTGCCATCAACTCTTCGGATGACTACGTCAAGATTCCTACTAAAATGGAGATTCGGATTTTCTGATTGCTATTGGGTACGATGAGTTTGTTGGCATAATCACCACTCACTCTAGAGTTGATGTGAAATACATTCCATAACCATGGAGGACTCTCTATTTCATGATTGCCAAGTTAGTATCGGGAAGAGACAACGGTCATGAGAATCCCAAGCTGCCTCACTTGCAGACATTCTGGGGTAAGAAGAAAGCTGATACGTGGATGTCTCATGTAAAGACTAAAATTCAAAAGGCGGTGAATCCAATTTAAGTGCATCACTGCTCTCCTTATCTTCATCAGAAGCAAAATCATCCAGGAACGTGTTGAAGATCTCCATCTTGGTGTTGAAAGTTACCAGAAGCAGCTCAATCTTACGAAACTGCTTCTCCACTTCAACGAAATCAACAGAGTGCCACAATACAAGATTTTCCACAAACCAAAATTCGGATTCATCTACAGAAGTGAAAATCATCATACTAGCTTCATGGTATTTGATGAAATTCACAAATTCTTTGATGATACTCTCAAGATGGTACGTGACGGCTTGGATTCTCGTTTGAAGGACATTCAATTGGGCAAAGCTAAAAGATGGAATTCTCATGAACAACGGGGATGTTTGAAGGTTTTTTAAGAGAATCGAGGAAAGGTTGAAGCACAAAGATCAAATGAGGAGGCTTGAAAGCAATGTTGGAGGAAGACCTAGCTTTCCAATTCTGACGTTTCAACGTCCACAGTAGTTGGTTAGTGTTGTGTATATACATTTGGAGTTCTTGCATACTCTTAATTGATATGTTGTTATATATTATGGTTTGTCCACATATGTCAGTGTACAACCTGTACTTGTAAAGAAAGGACCTTGTGGTACGCTTCAGTGCCACAATCCTCATATAAGGAGCGAAAGCTTCTTACTTTTGAGTGGAATTCATCAAACTTTCTATATTTTCATAATATGCTCAAAAGAACAAGTATTCTCTTTCGTTTTTCAAAACCTCAAAAGTTAATATTACTTGTTGATCGTTTTGGTGCGACTTGATCCTGCACGCATTCATGATTATCAAGGTTCGCTGCATGGTTGTTAGGGTTTTCTTAAACCGTATTTGTTTTATTACGCTATATCATGCTGCTACTGTTCACATGTATTCACATCTTCGGGTAGTAGTTTATGGATTTAGTGTATGATGGGTATAGTGGTGGTTTTGTTTGTGGTGTTTTTGTTACTACAAACAGATTGTATGTTGAAGGTCGCCTGGATTTTTCTGCGTGGATGCTTCATGGAAGTTAAGGTGGACCGCCATAGTGATATAGAAGGCTCAAGTGTCTTTCTTGAGTAGTATTGTTAATTTTTATGTACTTTTGTCATTATTGGTAGGTTCATTTTATTGTAAGTTATAAGAATGGTGTGTCATTCTTATATTCAAGTCTGTAAGTGTCCTAAGGGACTGAGGTGAGGGACTCACTCTCATCCGTTGTACTTCAATGTTTTTTGGTTAATATATTTTACCAGGGTGCAGGATTACTCCCCTTTACCCAAAAAAAATATTACTTGTTGAGGGGGAGTATTTACTAAACAACTTTGTTCAAATGAAAAGTTCTTGTGAAAATCTTCCCGCAAACCTCAGAATGGTCATATTTTAAATCAATATTTCATCAAAAATGACATCAATATGCTATTTTTGAGGGGGGAAAAATATATGTGATCAAAAATATGTTGTAAAGTAAATGAAATATCAAAGTGCTCAGAATTAACCCATCAATTGACGAGCTTTGAAATGTCAATAATTGAAAAGACTCATCTTTTACAAGACTTGTCTTAGTAGAACGTACCAATTCGAGAAACTCTTGATAGACTTGAACTTTCATGGGTCTAACCTTCTTTTCAAGAAGAGTTTACAACTTCAAGCTAGTTATTAGAGCTAGTTGTCACCTAAAAGCTGACAATGGAACTCTTTAACTATGCAACATAACCGTGTCTCATGGGGAACTGTCTATCAGGAGTCGATCAATTCAAAAATTCTGCGCTCTACCCTCATTGTGTAGATTTAAGTCAAAACTCATAAGCACATGTGGAGGGGGAGTATTTCTGAAAACACAAAACTCTCAATGTGTTACAAAACATGTTTATATTCATAAACGCTTTGAGAGATTTTCAAGTAAATGGTTTATGGCAACATAGGATAGTCATGGAGTTAGAAGGTGACAAAGGCTAGGAAAATATATCCTATGATCCGCCAGCGCCAGAGGGATCTACCCAAGGACATCATCAATAGTTAGTATTAGAAGTCCTTAGGTATGATTGAAAAATATGAGAATATGAGAAACGGAGAAACAAGGAGTTGAAGAATTAAAAAGAAAAGTTAAAGCAAAGGGTGAAAAGAAATAGCCCTCCATATGATTCAACTTAGGGCAGACACCGGGTTCAACTCATATGCTATTAGTTGTCACAAAGATGACACCGGTATTGAAGATAAAGTCGTCATGAACCCAGTGACGCACTGCACTAAACCTTCTTAACCACTCAAGTTCTCTCAAAAGATCTTGTTTCATTCTCATGGGAAACCTTGCATAATCTATCGACTTTCTCTTAGAGATGGTTGATATTAAAAAAGGAGACCCTCTCCTTAGTCTCCGCATAAGAAAACCAAAGCGCACTAATCAAGTCTAGAGCCACGAGATTCATAAAAAGATCTCTTAGGAACACTTAATATTTCATCACTTGTTGTTCAACAATAAGGACACAAGTGATATATTCTAGAGTCCTACACAGATCTTAGCAATCTGCCGAGAACATTTATGAGAGGATTCACAATTGTGATCCTCAGTGATTGAATGAAAACTCCTGCCAACATCAAACAGCCCTGACAGCATGCCACTTCGGTAATCCCTTATGGGTTGCGCTTAGAGTGTCTCAAACGGTCTATAGTAGTAAGGTGATGCTTCGGTGTACCTCAGCGACTCACCTGAATTGTAGATATATTTCAGTATATCGTGTTGCCTTCTTGAGGGCCTCCAGTTTAGGAACAGCCTTTATAAGAATTAGAGATGTGTTTTCACACTATGCTATTAACACCCTCGACATTCGAACTTATAAGTGCTGGAAATCCCGTTAAGGAGATTCCTTTCATGAATCGAGTCCTGAAGATGTGGGTCATTACTTGAATTTATTCTATGTAATGATAACTCTCCCTCAACAGGACGGTTGATTTGCCCGACCAAGGTGAATGGAATCAAGACATTCATCATTAAAACAATCGTAGTGATCAATTCTTTAAGAAAGTCCACCGTGATCGATTGGTATTTTTCACTAACATATTCATGCACATACTGATGATTTTTCCTTGGAGGAAAGACCGCACCATCTCCCCATGCTCATACCAACATCATCACACATGAAATTTCTCATCAAAATCAAAGGCAATACAAAGTTAAAGATGATTCTTCGTCAAATTCAAAGAATCTACGAAGTTTAAAGACTCGAGAACTTCATCACATTTCAAAGTCAAAAAGTGTGAGCATGGTGGAGAAAGATGTGGAGACACCTAAATCAAAGAAGTTGACGAATGGCTGAAAACCACATATGATCACCCCAACCACAAAGAACAAAGAAACAAAAGACGTCAAAGCTTTGGAGAATTTAGCGTACAGTTCTTCATCTTTGAGTAATCTCAAGACAGTTATCAGATGCCCGCATGTTCTTCCTTATCACGAGAGTAGATGAGAATATCGTCAATGAACACGATGACAATTTTATCCATGTAAGGTTTACAGACCCTATTCATTAAGACCATGAATACAGCAGGCGCATTAGTTAAACCTAATGGCATCACTTGGAATTCATATTGACCATAGCGAGTTCAGAATGTGGTCTTTGGAACATCTCCTTCTTTCACCCTTAACTGATGGTATCCTAATCTTAAGTTAATTTTCGAGTATACACTTGATCCTTGTAACTGATCGAACAAATCATCAATCCTAGGCAAAGGATATCGGTTCTTAATTGTAAGCTTGTTCAATTCTCAATAATCAATGCATATTCGAAAAGATCCATCTTTCTTCTTGAGGAACAAAACCGGTGCTCCCTAAGGCGAGGAACTCAGTCGAATAAATCCTTTGTCCGATAGTTCTTTTAGTTGTTTGGATAACTCATGCACTTCATATGGTGCCAAATGGTATGGTGCTCGACCTATGGGTGTAGTTCCAGGCACTAGATCAATTTGAAATTCGACCTGACGGGCAGGTAGAAGACCAGGTAAATCTTCCAGGAATACTTCGAGGAATTCTTTAACTACAGGCATATCCTCTGTCGCCTCTCTTCGGACTTCTTTTCCGTTACCTGAGCTAAGAAAGCATGACATCCCTTTTTTATGTACTTCACAGACTTGATATAGGATATGATGCTCAAGTACTTCTTACTTTGATCCCCATGGATAACCAAGTTTCACCATTGATTGGAATATGAACAGTCTTCTCGTTGCATATAATCCTTGCACAGTGTTTAGATAACCAATCCATGCCAATAACTACGTCGAAACTACCAAGCTTGATCCGCAAAAGCATAGGGCAATTGCGCATTATGGTGTTGGTTCCTATTATCTTTCCGTTAGCTAGTTCTATCTCATAAGTGGTGTCTAAGGCAATTGGGGCAATCTCAAGTAAAGGTGCAAAGGTAGCAGATACAAAACTCTTATCGGCTCCAGAATCAAACAAAATTTTTGCAGAATGATTGTTAAGTGAAAACGTACCCGTTACGACGTCAGGGATCAATGGAACATCTCCATCTCCTAACACATATGCCCTTGCACGTGCATTCTTGTTTTGAGCGGCGTTCCTCTTTGGGCACTGGTTCTTGAAATGACCCTTTTCTCCACATCCATAACAGCTTAGATTTGCCAACGGTATGTTGTTTCCATTTGCAGGGTTTCGGTAATTTCTACCTTGATGTCCCACCTTATTGCACTTATTACACTTTACATTGTAGGGTTCAGAATGGTGCAACATGCATCTATTGCACAGGGGATGAGGTACGACATATCCCTTACCATCAGTGGGTGTAGCAGCATAAGCCCTTGCAGCTTCTTGTCTTCTGTTCTGTTGGCTGTGATGGTGGTTCCTGTTTTGATAGTACTGATTGTTGTTGTTATGGTTACCGTTGTTGTTGTTTCAGTTGTTGAATTGAGATGCGTTGTTGGGCTAATGAGGATTGGGGTTCATGTTCCTTCGGTCATCAAACTTCCTTTTGTTGTCATTTGAGTTCTGCGCAGTTCCAAGCTTCAGAATTGGTTCCATGAGATGGTGGGAAACAGTGACAACTTCTTCTACAGTCTTTGGGTTAGAAGCGATGACATCTCCTTCAATACTTCGAGGTAAAAGCTCGATAAGACTTTACAAAAGCTTGGCATTCGTGGGAAACATGTTAGGACACATGGCTCTCAACTTGTGGAATCTTTTGAACTACGTCTGAAGATCATTACCCTTAGCAGACAAGTGGTAAAATTTATCCTCTAGTTTCTTGATTTTAGTTCTCGGACAGTACTGTTTCATCAACAGTTGCTTCAGATCGGATCAGGAAATCTTAAAAGCTTCTTCTATTCCAATTGGTTGAGCATGAGCTTTCCACCAAGATAATGCATCTTCTAGCAAAGTTCCAGTTGCGAACTTGACTTTGCAATCATCCGTGTAGTTACTTAGGAGGAATAAAATTTGTGATCTCTCAAACCAATGAAGAAGACCAATAGCACCTTCAGTTCTCTTAAAGAAGGTAGGCTTGCAGTTCATGAATCCCTTGTAGCTACTAATGCATGCTACAGGAGACTCACTTTGGTTGATCTGATTGTCGGTGTCATTAGAATTTTCAACTTCAATGATGCGTGATGCTTTAGCAATGCGTGCATCTTTAGCAGTGCGGGCAGCCTCAGCCTCACGTGGAGCCTCAGCTTCACTTGGAGCTTCAGCTTCTCGAGCAACTTCAGCTTCTCGTGCAATCTCAGCTTCTCATGCGGCAGCTTCGGCTTCACGTGCCACTTGGGCAATACATTCAGCTTTAGCAATGTGTGCGACTTCAGCTTTAGCAGCTTTAGAAGCATGTTTTGCGGTGGCAGCGCTAACACTGTCAGCGACTATCTTTCGAACAGCGGTTGGAGTTATGGTAGCAGATGAGGTAGCTTTCTTCTTGACCATTTTTCTAAAATTACCAAGAGATAAACACCAGAATTTAGAATCATCGATATAAATACAAGTGATTACATATTATAAATATCATAATAGTCAAGATCACCAATTTAAATCAATGGAATGGTATCATCATAAGCAGGAATAAGTCAATCATGATTTGTCACAACAGAATCATAACATATATAAGAATATAACAATTGGGTCAGTTTATACAACCGATTAATGATGAAATCACAACATACAAGAATATAAGAATACAACCACGATATTATAGATAAACATCAGTACATAGCATAATTCATAACCAAATGATACAACATTAATATCCTTGTTTGTCACACCCCCAAATTACCTGTTTTGCAGCGGAATAGAATTCCTGGGGATTGACTGTCATAGCATCACAATCACAGTTATATTGAACGACCTAAAGTGTCGTTTGAAAAGAACATCGTTTGATTTATTAAAACAATCAGAGTTTACAAAGTAGGTCCCAAATGAAAATCAACTTGTGCGGAAATAAGTTTGTTACAATTCAAACGATGTTTTAAAGTATGTAAAACCCAAGTGAGACGCGTCGTCATCGCGACTCCATGATGTGTCCAAATGCATGCCATGAAGTGAATACCTTAGATACCTGAGATAAAACATGCTAAAAAGTGTCAACACAAAGGTTGAGTGAGTTCATAGAGTTTATGAAGAAGTGTAAAGCCTTTCAAAAATCGTTTATGCAGCAAAGGCTTTGTAAATCCACTCAGTTCCAAGTTCCACCCATACAAAACTTGCAACCTGTGTATTCACAACCCATTGCCAAAGTGTAATATAGTTTATGTTCAAGCCCAAATCGTCAAATGAGTTCCCAAGATAGTGCCTAACTTAATGTATCCATAGTTACTTAATATAACACCTAATTCGTACGGTATCAAATTGTTCCATGACCATTAGTGCAATGATTATACCAAGACCATCAGTTCAATGAATGTACCAAGACCATCAGTCCAATGAATGTACCAAGACCATCAGTCCAATGAATGTACCAAGACCATCAGTCTAATGAATATACCAAGACCATCAGTCCAATGAATATACTATGGAAATACTACGTATAGTAATACTGTTACTTTGCATGACTAAACATTCAGTTCAGTTAAACATGTAGTTTCAAATAATCATGATAGTTATGAAAATAATTGAGCATGTATCTCCCCCAAAACATTTATGAAAACAAGTAAAAGTAGGGGCTATGGAACTCACTTGGTGGAATGATGCGAAGACAAAAGTGAGTACACCGAGATGTAATGTGATACGTTAATCTTGACCTATTATCAATGATATGATATGTCATGAGTTGCAATGTAATGTTATGCATGCACTTCGTATGTTATTTATACCATTTACGGGTTTTAAAGATATTACTCGTCGTCGAAAAATACTCGTTTGACGTCTTGACCAATCAAAAATGACTTTACATGTTTTTACGTCAAAATGTCATCCTACAATGGTTTTATAATAATTTTTGGTGAAATTAACACTTTTCGTCGCAAAACAATGTCGTCGGAAAAATCATGAAATCAACAAAAATGGCTTCGGAAAACTAGCCGTAAAACGGTGTACGTCGATCATTAGAGAACGAACTCGACGGTTTTGGAAAGTTTGTATCGATATCTAGAAGTTTCAGTTCAGGAGTTTTCGTTCAAAAGGTCTCGATCATAAAGATATCAAGGGCTAAAGATGGTGGTTTTTGCTAATTGTGTGCAGAAAAATGAGTTTCGGCCAAGTTTGAACGTCCGTAATTAATTTAATATAACTCCGCTTTGCAAACAGCTTTTTGTTTTGAAAAATATGGCCGATGAACTTGATTTTACTAGAAGACATTTCGTTCTAAAAAGTTTCACATCATGGTTAAAAACTGCCGCAAACATGGTCGTTACAGCTACTAAAATACTTGTATCGTAAGAATAATATAGTTTTTCAGAAAATAATAGTTACGGCAACTATATGAAAACGTGCATATCTTTGTCGTTTCAAATCTGTTTTCTACGTATAATATGTCCTTAGCTTCGTATTGAAGTAAACTAATATATTTTTGACTAGTCGAAATAATTTGTGAAGCTTAAGGCTCGT
Organism: Chrysanthemum seticuspe; assembly: GCA_019973895.1. Lineage (NCBI taxonomy): Eukaryota > Viridiplantae > Streptophyta > Magnoliopsida > Asterales > Asteraceae > Chrysanthemum > Chrysanthemum seticuspe. The sequence goes on along the minus strand of BPTQ01000008.1, from coordinate 218,327,003 downwards.
TTTTGACCCGAACAAACTAAAAACTGCATGCTGAAATTTCAGAAAACATTTTATTTCGTCGTCAAACTTTAAAAATCCATAACTTCTTCGTTATAAGTCCGTTTTTATCCGTTCAAAAAGCCACGGATTCGTTTTAAAGTATATTTTATAAATATCAAGGCCAAAGTTTCGTACCAACAGTAGGTTTTTCCAGAAATTCGAATTAAGGACAGAACCTTTTTAATACGTATCGAAAATAGTTTTTCTCGGACAAAACCTATTCTAATCCCTTCAAATCAACTCCAAAACTAATCTAATCCTACCATACACCTTCTTAGGGTGTCATGGGTTCCTAATCACCATCAAGACCAAAGAATACCATGGGAATATTTATAGGATGACCAATATGTATATATAACTTAATAAAATCATGAAAAATGGTATAAATCACATATCATGCATACTATCTCCAAAAATGAAAAGATGAATATGAAATGATAAGAAAACATGAAAATGAAAGAAATATGCTTACAATTGAATATGATGAGGTGCTAGTAACAAGGATTATCCTAAACACTCTTGGTTTTTATTTCAAAACCTAATAAAGAGTGATAACTAGATTGTTTATACACTTGATCTTGAAAAAAAAAATTTGTGATGATCCCTTTTGCTCTTGATGAGAACCGGTTGTGAGAGGAGAACAAAGAAAGAAAATGATTTTCTATCTATGTGAAAAATGAGATACATGAATGAATGAGAAAAATGTACAAGACTTTTAGTAGTGTATAAAGTTTAACAATCAAGACCATGCATTATTTAATGCCAACTCTCCCCCCAACCGGTTTTTAGGGGATAGTGTTTCTCAAGATATATTTTTTTTTTTTTAAATACAATGTATATAATGTGTAAAGTTTATGTAATTTGCAAGAAATGTAAGTAAAGTGTAGATAATTGAAACTTTTTGGTACAAGTAAGTTTTTAATAGGTCAAAATAGAATGTAATGAGATGATAAAAATTGTAAAAATACATTCCTTGTGAAATTTGAGTGATAAAATAATTATCGTATAATTTTTAAGAAAAACGACGTAATACTTAAACTTTAACGATTTATGTACCAAATAATTTGAAACACTAGGAAAACTAAAAATATAGTTTTTATGAACTAAATGTAAGTTTAAAAATACATCGGGATCATTTTTGAAAGTAACGGATTAAATATTAAAAATAATAACTCACGCGATAACGTTTATTTAATATAAAAATTACGCGTTTGAAGTGAAATGAAATGTCGTGAATGAACTAATGAGATGCAAATGATGTCAATGAAATGTAGACTAATCTTAGTCCATATGAAATGTACGTGATGTTATGATCATGAATTCGCCGCTAAACCATAAAGGTTACGCGAATTTGGAACACGTAAACCAAGTTTACGATAAATGTTGAAATAATGAGACATGAATCGTGTCGAGAAATGACCTGAAAGTACGGGTTGTCACATTCGCCCATCCAAAAAGGAATTCAGTCCCTGAATTCAGTTCGTGTTAGTCTATCGGGTTTAGGGTTTGATGTGGCAAACTTTCCCATTCCCGAGCAAAACCCTCAAAAGACTTTTTGGTAACCGATTTTTACTTAATCTCACAACTCATCAAACAAGAACTGTCATGAGATTAGGCTAAATCGGTTTAGGTAACGACTTGTTTCTAGCTCGATCTTTGCAACTCATCAAACAAGAACTGTCACGCGGATCAAACTGGAAACAAGTGGTTTGAAGAAAATCTTTTGAAAATTTGGCTCGATTACGGAATTGCTTACTCATATGAGACTACTACTCCCTTCATTGCATGATTCTTCCTGAATTAGACATAGGTGATCAGGCTATGTATAATTTAGGAGTAACTATGCAATGCTTGGACTAATCGACTCATATGTTGTTTGGTGTTGAGTCAACTGATGTTAAAATTGTGATGAACATCGAGGAGAGAAGACATGGAGAAGTGTCGTTAAAATGATCGATAAAGTAAAAAGAATTAAAATCCTCGTAAATGATAACAAATCGGAAAGAAAATAAAGTACGATAGATGAGAATATTTTACAACGAGTGGTTCAGCAAAAGTAGTACATCTTTAAGTTATAAAGTTTCGGATACGATGATTAGACATAAACTTGGTACGACATAGTACATAAGGAGAAATAAGACTGTTAGTTTCCGAACTTCTTCAGTCTTCCGCGTCGTTGATACCTTGACGAGCTCCTCCTCCTCCTTCTAACATATATACATTCCCATGAGCACCTTCGACTTGTTGACCTTGGTTTTGAGGACATTGATTCCGATAGTGTCCTTGCTCCCCACATCTGTAACATGTAACCATGGCCTTGCCTCTACAATTCCTGGCAAGGTGTCCCAGTTGTTGACACTTGTAACACTTAGCAGGACAAAGACCCGTGTGATGATACTTACATCGATTACATAGTGGGTAGGTTCCAGCATAACCTCTGCCTTCTACTGGTGCAGCAACATATACCATTGCAGTTTCTTGCCCTCTTTTCTGTTGTTGATGATGGTTAGTGTTGCGGTTTTGGTTGTTGTTGTTATAATCTCCTTGGTCGTTTTCCCATTTTCTTTTGTTGTGGTTGATTTGGTTATCGTCGTTGTTGTTGTTGTTTTGGTTAGTGTTGGGGTACTTGCCTCTCTTCACTACCTCGACCATGAGCTTTTGAGTCAATCGAATAGCTTCCTCAATCGTTTGCGGGTCAGAAGAAGTCACATCGCCTTGAATAATTTCGGGGAGTCCTTCAATGAAAGCCTCCAGTAGCTTCTCATTATCCGAAACCATAGATGGGCATAACACGGCCAATTCTTGAAATCTTCGAATGTAAGTGTCAATATCGTACCCAATAGTCCTTAGTTCATAGAATTTTGTCTCCAACTTCTTCACTTCCGTACGAGGACAAAACTTCTTAGTCACCAAACTCTTGAATTGCTCCCAAGTAAGCTTGAAAGCATTCTCCATTCCAATCGGTTGAGCATATGAATTCCACCACGACAATGCTCCATCGAGTAATGTACTTGTAGCATATTTGACCTTACTATCATCCGGACAGTTACAAAGCAAAAACACGGATTCCAACTTTTCAAACCATCGTACCATTGCTGTAGCTCCTTCCGTCCCTCTAAACTTGGTGGGTTCGCCACTTTTGAAATCTTTGTACGAACATTTCTTAACCCCAGATCCTCCTGCATTACCAGTAGCAGCAGCAAGCCTTGCGGCTACAGCAGCAGTCGCGGCCTCGGCAGCAGCAGCAGCCACCGTTTCCCTTTCAACTCTTAGAGCATTAGCAATGCTATCATTCACTAACTTCTGAATAGCCGCTTGGGTCATTTCAACTGTAGCTTTCTTCGGTGCCATATCTTCTTCAAAACAAGAGGAAATGTGAGACGTAGCAAAATCCGATGTTAATAATAAGCGCTTCAAAGAAATGTGATAAGAAACGATAAGTTTGAGGTTATTTTTCAAAATGATCGACGGTTTCCTACGAAATGGGTTATGATGTGTCGTAAGTGCTTCAATGTATGATGGTTTAGAGACTTAATGTGTGAATAAAGTGTAACTCGACATGTTAGTGGTGAAACAAAGGAGTGAGAGCGACTTCGCCCTATTTAAAAGTTTATCTCGGCATTCGCCGCTATCGATGATGAATCAGCTGATATAAAAATTGTGATAGGGAATGACAAGGAATTCTCCACATTAGAGTATGAAGAAAGAATAATGGAATGGGCATTTAAGGGCATCCATGTGACAATCGTTAAGAAATGAAAGTAAATAACTCGAAAAATGTACGTATAAACCGCATGTAAAGTGAACATGCACTTATGATGAAATGATGAGATGCTATGATAATGTAGTTATAGTCTAGGGTCAATGATGCAACCTAGTTCTCTATAACCGAAGCTCTGATGCCAATCTGTCACACCCCCAAATTACCTGTTTTGCAGCGGAATAGAATTCCTGGGGATTGACTGTCATAGTATCACAATCACAGTTATATTGAACGACCTAAAGTGTCGTTTGAAAAGAACATCGTTTGATTTATTAAAACAATCAGAGTTTACAAAGTAGGTCCCAAATGAAAATCAACTTGTGCGGAAATAAGTTTGTTACAATTCAAACGATGTTTTAAAGTATGTAAAACCCAAGTGAGACGCGTCGTCATCGCGACTCCATGATGTGTCCAAATGCATGCCATGAAGTAAATACCTTAGATACCTGAGATAAAACATGCTAAAAAGTGTCAACACAAAGGTTGAGTGAGTTCATAGAGTTTATGAAGAAGTGTAAAGCCTTTCAAAAATCGTTTATGCAGCAAAGGCTTTGTAAATCCACTCAGTTCCAAGTTCCGCCCATACAAAACTTGCAACCTGTGTATTCACAACCCATTGCCAAAGTGTAATATAGTTTATGTTCAAGCCCAAATCGTCAAATGAGTTCCCAAGATAGTGCCTAACTTAATGTATCCATAGTTACTTAATATAACACCTAATTCGTACGGTATCAAATTGTTCCATGACCATTAGTGCAATGATTATACCAAGACCATCAGTTCAATGAATGTACCAAGACCATCAGTCCAATGAATGTACCAAGACCATCAGTCCAATGAATGTACCAAGACCATCAGTCTAATGAATATACCAAGACCATCAGTCCAATGAATATACTATGGAAATACTACGTATAGTAATACTGTTACTTTGCATGACTAAACATTCAGTTCAGTTAAACATGTAGTTTCAAATAATCATGATAGTTATGAAAGTAATTGAGCATGTATCTCCCCCAAAACATTTATGAAAACAAGTAAAAGTAGGGGCTATGGAACTCACTTGGTGGAATGATGCGAAGACAAAAGTGAGTACACCGAGATGTAATGTGATACGTTAATCTTGACCTATTATCAATGATATGATATGTCATGAGTTGCAATGTAATGTTATGCATGCACTTCGTATGTTATTTATACCATTTACGGGTTTTAAAGATATTACTCGTCGTCGAAAAATACTCGTTTGACGTCTTGACCAATCAAAAATGACTTTACATGTTTTTACGTCAAAATGTCATCCTACAATGGTTTTATAATAATTTTTGGTGAAATTAACACTTTTCGTCGCAAAACAATGTCGTCGGAAAAATCATGAAATCAACAAAAATGGCTTCGGAAAACTAGCCGTAAAACGGTGTACGTCGATCATTAGAGAACGAACTCGACGGTTTTGGAAAGTTTGTATCGATATCTAGAAGTTTCAGTTCAGGAGTTTTCGTTCAAAAGGTCTCGATCATAAAGATATCAAGGGCTAAAGATGGTGGTTTTTGCTAATTGTGTGCAGAAAAATGAGTTTCGGCCAAGTTTGAACGTCCGTAATTAATTTAATATAACTCCGCTTTGCAAACAGCTTTTTGTTTTGAAAAATATGGCCGATGAACTTGATTTTACTAGAAGACATTTCGTTCTAAAAAGTTTCACATCATGGTTAAAAACTGCCGCAAACATGGTCGTTACAGCTACTAAAATACTTGTATCGTAAGAATAATATAGTTTTTCAGAAAATAATAGTTACGGCAACTATATGAAAACGTGCATATCTTTGTCGTTTCAAATCCGTTTTCTACGTATAATATGTCCTTAGCTTCGTATTGAAGTAAACTAATATATTTTTGACTAGTCGAAATAATTTGTGAAGCTTAAGGCTCGTTTTTGACCCGAACAAACTAAAAACTGCATGCTGAAATTTCAGAAAACATTTTATTTCGTCGTCAAACTTTAAAAATCCATAACTTCTTCGTTATAAGTCCGTTTTTATCCGTTCAAAAAGCCACGGATTCGTTTTAAAGTATATTTTCTAAATATCAAGGCCAAAGTTTCGTACCAACAGTAGGTTTTTCCAGAAATTCGAATTAAGGACAGAACCTTTTTAATACGTATCGAAAATAGTTTTTCTCGGACAAAACCTATTCTAATCCCTTCAAATCAACTCCAAAACTAATCTAATCCTACCATACACCTTCTTAGGGTGTCATGGGTTCCTAATCACCATCAAGACCAAAGAATACCATGGGAATATTTATAGGATGACCAATATGTATATATAACTTAATAAAATCATGAAAAATGGTATAAATCACATATCATGCATACTATCTCCAAAAATGAAAAGATGAATATGAAATGATAAGAAAACATGAAAATGAAAGAAATATGCTTACAATTGAATATGATGAGGTGCTAGTAACAAGGATTATCCTAAACACTCTTGGTTTTTATTTCAAAACCTAATAAAGAGTGATAACTAGATTGTTTATACACTTGATCTTGAAAAAAAAAATTTGTGATGATCCCTTTTGCTCTTGATGAGAACCGGTTGTGAGAGGAGAACAAAGAAAGAAAATGATTTGCTATCTATGTGAAAAATGAGATACATGAATGAATGAGAAAAATGTATAAGACTTTTAGTAGTGTATAAAGTTTAACAATCAAGACCATGCATTATTTAATGCCAACTCTCCCCCCAACCGGTTTTTAGGGGATAGTGTTTCTCAAGATATTTTTTTTTTTTTTAAATACAATGTATATAATGTGTAAAGTTTATGTAATTTGCAAGAAATGTAAGTAAAGTGTAGATAATTGAAACTTTTTGGTACAAGTAAGTTTTTAATAGGTCAAAATAGAATGTAATGAGATGATAAAAATTGTAAAAATACATTCCTTGTGAAATTTGAGTGATAAAATAATTATCGTATAATTTTTAAGAAAAACGACGTAATACTTAAACTTTAACGATTTATGTACCAAATAATTTGAAACACTAGGAAAACTAAAAATATAGTTTTTATGAACTAAATGTAAGTTTAAAAATACATCGGGATCATTTTTGAAAGTAACGGATTAAATATTAAAAATAATAACTCACGCGATAACGTTTATTTAATATAAAAATTACGCGTTTGAAGTGAAATGAAATGTCGTGAATGAACTAATGAGATGCAAATGATGTCAATGAAATGTAGACTAATCTTAGTCCATATGAAATGTACGTGATGTTATGATCATGAATTCGCCGCTAAACCATAAAGGTTACGCGAATTTGGAACACGTAAACCAAGTTTACGATAAATGTTGAAATAATGAGACATGAATCGTGTCGAGAAATGACCTGAAAGTACGGGTTGTCACATTGTTCCATAGTTTTTACAAACCAAAAGATACAAGCCCTCATACTAATGCCATAGATGGCGGGCTTTATGATACTAAGCTATAATAAAGATGACCCTAATCTATGAGTCGCCTGGTGTGTCCTCCTGACGACGGCGTAGCTCGCTCACCAAAGCTGATACCTCCTCGAACTGCTGCTCCCGAGATCTGTCTCTCTAGCCTGGATATCATCGAGTCTCTACTCCAAGATGGCTGTATGGGCATGAACAAATGCAAGCTCGTGATGTATAACCCTCTCTCTACTTGTAGCATTCTCTCTCAAAACACTGGCCTCCTGCCTAGCAGTCTCGAGTCTCTGGGTCAGGTCTGCGACAACCTCTCTAGCTTCCACGATCTGGGTACTCATCATATCAAACACAATATCCAAGGAGTAGTGGCCGACTACGAGGTTTTCAACCTCATCCTCTATACTCTTAATCCTGACCAGGGGAATCTCATCAACATGTGCCATGATCTCACTCAGGTGGTCCTCATGTCTAAAAAGTCTATCTGCCAATATAGGAATGGAGCGATGCACTAGTTCTCCTAGCACTGGGAAGACTCTTGTTGGAGTAGTCATTGAGCTTTCCCCGAGCTCAACAATGCTTGAAGTACCTTCCTCGAATCTCCATCGGCGCATGACCGGCAACAAAAATGACCAACGCCTGGCATCGACCTTCTTTCGAGGTCCTGGCTGAATATCAATAGTGCAGTCTGCATGTATGGATCTGATGACTCTGGGAGAAAATAGCTTCTCACGCTGAGCGGTAACAGAGGATCACTGTGGACATCCAAAGGTGATGAAGCTAACGATGGTGATGACACGGGAACTGTGGCGGTCTAGTGAAAGAATGTAGTGTGTGGTGGTAGTGGTGAAGTAGCCATAAGTGGTGAAGTGAGTGGAGCTGATGTTGGATGAGCTGATGATGATGGGATATCAGTTGGTGATACAAGAGGTATAGTGAGAGCTCGCATACGCTTCCTAGCGGTATGCTTGAAGATCGAACCTTTGGGATGTAGTCTGTAGGGTACACCAAACGGCTCAGGCTCGTAAGGCTTTATAACTCTGACTCTTTTTCGCCTATGACGGATTGGTAGCGGTGATGATGAAGGGGTGACTGATGATGCATAAGCAGTACTCTTTGATGATCCGAATGCCTCGTCATCCACTGCAACATCTGATGTAGGTAACCACTATTTCGACTGCATGTACTAATCATATGTCATAGGAGCATAGGCTGAAGGCTCTCCAGAGTGAGTAGGTGCAGCCGAGATGACTAGGGTCGGTGCGACCTCTCCCTCCTTGAAGGGTTCGGTCTCATCAGAAGCAATGACTGGTAAGGCTGGGATAGGGCTCACTGGCATAGGTACAGTAGTAGAGGACATCACATCTTCAATTTCGGAATTTGATGATAGGCAACGAGAAGGTGGATCGTGACCTAGGGATTATCTATGATTACCATCCCGCGTATGATGAATACGAGGATGAGGAATGGTATTATCGGATGACCGGTGCCGGAGTTACGTATGATCCAACCGGGAAAAAGAAGCACAAGGTATCGTATGATGATGTAAACATTTATCAAACCGTAGATCCTAATGTGGCAAAGTTTTTCCATATTGATCCTAATGTCAAACGCTCATTTTTGGTATTGATAAGAAAAGATGTTGAGAAAGTCACCCATCACGATGATTTATTAGACAAGTCCGCGATTAAGGAGTTTGTTTTTGCAAATAAACTTCCCTTGGTGACAACTTTTTCAAGAGAAACAGCAACCGTGATTTTTGAAAGCCCAATTAAAAAACAGGCTTTGCTATTTGTAACTTCAAAGGGTTCAACTAAAGCGGCTCAAACATTTGTGGATGCTGCAAAGTTATTTAAGGGGAAGCTTCTCTTTGTCTTTGTTGAACTTGACGGTGCTACTACTAAGTTTGATGGCCAAATCAGAGGGATCGACTACGTGTTCGATCCAGGTGGTTGGTTTTTGAAGTTATCAAAACTCGAGGACAAGTTTTTTTCGAAGAGGAGGAGAATGATGCGGATACGGATCATGAACTTAACAACATAGGATTGCTTACAAATGGCTCATTTGAGGATTTTGGTAACGAGTTATAATCACGTGCATGGTGGAATATTACAAGTTGGAAGATTTCTTTTATTTCCTTTTTATTTTATGTCGTAATTAAATAATGACCAAATTGTGTTTGGTTAGGAGTTGATTTCCTTTCCTTATTTTGTGGAGTTTAAAACTTTATTTATATTGTTTTGTTTGGGAGTTAAAAGGGAGTTTTTTAGTGATGCGGATACGGATCATGAACTTAACAACATAGGATTGCTTACAAATGGCTCATTTGAGGATTTTGGTAACGAGTTATAATCACGTGCATGGTGGAATATTACAAGTTGGAAGATTTCTTTTATTTCCTTTTGTTGTGCATTTAGTAAGAAAAATATTATTTCGAAGCCATGATGAATCACCACTAGTTCTCACCACATCAGCATTCAAAACACGTTGAGTTACTAAAGCCTCACCCTGGTCAGCATATACAAGCTCGTCGGTTTCCTTCACCATGTCATCATCGTTTTCTGTGTCGTATACAGGTGGAACATCATCCATAATTGTGACTAGCTGCTTGTTTGGACATTCCCTCGCAAGGTGGCCCAATCCTTGACATTTAAAACAACGTAGAACTCGCGAGTTAGTGGAGTTCACAGTAGTACTAACCCCGACATCAGATTGTTGTTGTGAAGAAGACGCTTTTGTGCTTACTCCCTGTGTTAGTCGCGATGAGTTCGTGACACGACTGCTCAATGATCGACCCCGGTTTTTTTGTTGTTTTTCTACTTTAAGTGCCAACCGACACACGTCCGCGTATGTCAAATATTGTTGGAGATGTACCACGTCATCAATATCCGCCCGAAGTGCACCCAAAAACCTCGCAATGACCTGCTCTTCTTCTTCCTCCACAGCACACCGCATACGAAGTCTATCAAATTCAGCAATAAAATCCTCAACAGATGATGAAGTTCGTTGAGAAAAATTATGGTATTCTAAGAAGGCCTCTTGTCTATGATTAACTGGAAGAAATTTTGCGCGCAACAGTTTCTTCATCTTGTCCCATGTCTCCACTTTGGACTTCCCATCTCTCACTCTCTGTTGTTTCACATGATCCCACCATAGTGACGCTGATTTCTTCAACTTAATAGCAACAAGTTTCACCTTCAACTTCTCGGGAATATCCCGTAGGTCAAAAATCCTTTCTACCGTGCTCAACCAGTCAATAAAATCATCAGGATGCGCCTTTCCCACAAACTCTGGAATCTCTATCTTCATTCCAAGGTTACGCAATGGGTCATCCCGGTTCATCCCACGAAGATTCTGACGACGCCCGCCAAAAGGGTTATCTTCCTCGTCCCGGTTGCTTGGGTTCGACAAAGAGTCCTCATCAGTTGGCTCGTGTTGCACTTCAAGGTCTCTAATTCTTTGTTGCAGGCGTTCGATCTCAATATCGCGTGGATCTCTCTGGTCGACGTCGCTGCCTCGGTCGGCGAATCTGCGAGCATTACGAGGAGGTCTACCACGCCCGACCATTTGGAAACCAAAAGCTCTGAATACCAAATGATGCGGATCGATAATCAAATGGCCAAAGAACACAGAATTAAGAAACGCCAATTAAAAATCACCCAAAGGTTTTCTGTTTATTATCGGAGCTTTGGTTGATTCATTTTCTAACCACCAGTCAACCAACATCTCCCATTCCTCTTGGGTTCTGTTCAGCCAGGCTTTCGGGGGTGGCGGATGTGCCCTTGCCGCCGCGGGCGTCTCGTGGATATCAAAGTATTTAGACTTGAGCATGTGTTTGTATTTTCGGTATAGCATCCTCTGCTGTAACCATAGCCCAAGTCCTACCCTTTCCCCCACCGTATAAAGATTATCTCCAACCTGGAATCTGTTCTCATTATTCAACCAAGGCGCCAGGTTGAAATAGGTCTGCAAAAAAGTATACGCATTTAAACAAACACACAATTTAAATATAACAAGCATATCTAAACGGTCAATAGCAATAAGAATAGAAATAAAATAAACAATAAATATAACCTGTAGCGCTGGCATTATATGCGCCTTATAAGAATCAAGAATTTCTTCCCAATCGCAATCAAGGGGAAGTGGCCTCACTTGTTCCCCAATAAGACTATTTAACTGCGGTGCATAAGTGCCAACCGGTGAGAAGGTGCCTTGATCATCGGTATCAAAGCTTATAGGCAAAGGCTGTCTGTTATTCTCCCTAAAAGCCTTCCTTAAGGCCCGATTTGTTGTCTCACCGATGATCATTGAACCTACAAATATAAGTTATTGAGTTGTGAAAGTACATGTAAAAAA
>BPTQ01000008.1:218236452-218282892 GCA_019973895.1 Chrysanthemum seticuspe | reverse complement strand
CACTGAAAGCCTGGCTGTACGAGTGTGAAAGACCTAGTACTGTAGAAAGTAGTCTCATCGCCTTCGAAATGACTGAGTACTATAAACGTCGTCGCATCGTCTTCGTATCATATCTTTATAGTCTCGGTCCAAGACATCTATACGTGGTCAGTACTAAAGAAGTTAATTCACACCTACGACACTCGTACGCCGAAACCTAACTGAGGAGTTAAGACTAGTCGACGTTGGCAGGTTCACATGTACGTTTGTTGTCAATCGTTATTTTGTGTGCTTTCACAGAAACTGGTGAAAGCAGCTTAACTCCATGTGCCGGGTGCCAAGGGGCAACTAGTCATGTTCATGACGGACACTAGTCCATCCTAAGGATTCTTAGGGGAACTGTCCCAAAGCGTCGACAAGATCGACAAGAGTTTGGCCTTGCAGAGTTTCTTCTGTTGTGCCTCACTCACTTGGTCGTTTAACTCTAAGTGATTAACTACTTTTTACTAAACTTTTTGTTAGCGCATAACGAACTTCTTTCTCAAAACGTTATGCTGCTTCCAAAATACTCTTTCTAGTTAAAAGTTAGTTTTATGAAAAACATAATCTCTTACTCATGTGTAAGCTGCACGATCGCTTTTCTTCTCTAAGCGTGTAGCTTGCCAAAAAGATTTTCATAAAAAGTTAGTCTATATGAAAAACTTAAACTTTACTTATGTGTAAGCTGCACGATCTCTTTTCTTCCAAACGTGTAGCTTGCCAAAAAGGTTTTCATAAGCAGTTATGGTTAGGACCTGGTTCCAACTAAGTGCTCACTTAGAGGGGTAACAAAGATAGGTCAACAGTGTTCGAACTATAATGCGTTCTAAAGTGTACAGTGGGTGGTTCTCGAACAAACTACAACCGAGAGCCGCATGCTCACAGCATCCACACTTAATTGAAGAAATCATGACTGGTGCATATCTACAGAACCTGGCTCTGATATTTCTATACTATGCTTCTGCTACGCTGCTGCAAATATCATGAGTCAGTAAAGCTTCCGCTACTCTGATGAAAGATGTCATGATCCAGAAAGTGTGAGCATGTCGGTCCGAAAGTCACAACTTCACATGTTGGCAACACAATAAAGGGTGATCCAGAGATTTACTGTGGCTGATGATCTCAAAGAAAGCTCGAAGATCATCAAAGATGTGATCAGTTAAAGGCCTCCACTAAAAGTACAAATCAGTGCGGACTTTGAAGAATCGCTACTAAAGCACAAAGATTGAGAAAGTGAAGAATTCAAGTCTACGAGCTCAAGATCGAAGTCATGAATAGAATGCTAAGATTCAAAATGTATTTCATGGGGTGACCTCCCTTAGGGGGAGATTGTTAGGAATTGGAAATTCCATGTTAAAGTGTCGGTCACCCCAATTATAGTCTAGCATATGTTAGCTCGTAGATTTGTAGTTATTTACGTTGTTTTGTAGTTAATTAGTTAATTAGTAGCGTAGAATAGTTTAGTGTAACACCGTGGAGGAAGGACGGGTCTTTATCCACTGTATACCTGATCCACAGGCCGATAGGAGGTCGAGTATTCTGTAACTATAAATACCCCTTCCATCCATGGAAGGGGTGGTGCTTCTCATAATCTAACCTTCCATATTTTGTGAACCAAGTCTCTAGCAAGAACACCCTCTCTATCTTTCTCTCTCTAAATATGGCAAACATGTATTTTGATCATCCAAGACCACCCGAATCATCAACACAATGAATATTGGATCCTAACAGGTAATGCAGAAATTGTACCAACATTGTTATTGGATATAACATCATAAAACTTTCCATTTATCTTCAAGAATCAGATGTAACAATCATATTGAGACACCAACTATTTATTAAAAAAATGATGTGTTTGGATAACAATAGTTTCAAGCCATATCAATCTGGACAGTTTGAACCCACATCCTAAGCTACCCATTCTCCCGTCCCTTACTAATTATACCATGGAGATAGTAACAATAATCTTTACAAATAATAATATCACCCTTGTATACCAAAAAAGAATCTACACAAAGTTATATGAGTTACAGGAGATGATACGAAAGTTGGGATATGTACCAGTTTATGATTAAAAGATGCATGCCGTATGGAGAGGGTAAAAGATGAAAGCACTTTGGTATCACAGTGAGAAATTGACATTGGTGTTTGTATTGGTTGTTGGGGTAGCCCCACCAGGAAAGGTGTTGAGGATTGTCAAAAATCTAAGAATCTATAGGGATTGTCATGAGGCGTTAAAATATATTAGTCGAGTGGTGGATACGGAGATTATAGTGAGGGATGTTAACAGATACAATAGGTTTTTAGAGATAGTAACAATAATCTTTACACATAATAATATCACCCTTGTGTCTAACATCAAAACAGCCCAGCTTGACGAAAACTAATCCGAAAAAGCCTTTCCGATTTCAAACCATTTGTCATACTAAGCAAGGAACACAACCTCCTTGTAACACCCTAGACTCCCACCAATCTTACTCAATGTCTTTAACCTCAGCGTCTCACCAAACATTGTTCCAACACTCTCAGTATTACCATGTTGATGTTTCCTTTTAAACTTACATCAACTTCAATAGCACCTACTTTTGTCAGATGCGGGACTCCGTTTTTCAGTGTCCCCTCGACTTTAATATCCTCATACTCAAAAATTTCACCCTCGAAACAGGATTCAACGTGAGCAATTTGGACTTCAATGACTTGCTCTTTGGATGACTCGTATAAAATTACACGTTCTTCACTTAAACTGATACCTTTGGCGACCATAGAGCATAGTAACTGGGTGTTGTGATAACCAAGTTCTCCAATGGACGAGTATGTTACCTTTACGGATTTCAGACCAGTTCCTCCTTCTACAAACAGTTCAGCTAATATATCAACTCTTTGAGCAAGTCTAACATACGGTTTCAGTTGTGCAAGTACCTGCAGCAAAGGTCATAATATCAAAATGAATAACATCAGCATTGTCCATGGGTTTGGAGAAAAGTACGTATAGTCGATCGCTAAATAAATGATATACTCGAGGAACAAAATTTGATATTAATTAGACACATGAAAAATGATCTCTGTAATCAACACCAATGGACAGGTAGGATTTTTGTAAATTACCCGTTCAACCTTAAATTATATATTTGCTTTTAGTAATGACAATGGTTTATTGGAGATCATACTGTAATTTATAACATAGTAAGATCCTGCATAGACACGACAAAACTTAATTCACACATGTGATAAGGTCCTAAATTCTAAATTAGATCAGAAAGTAATAACCACCAGAAGTATATAAAATGTTATCTTTTTTATATAAGAAATAACAATAGCCATCAGTATGTTTGCTTAAGACAAGGCACAGAAGTTATATTTCGGCATGGACCAGGAAATGATAAAGGGTTTAGTGGTGATTCACAGTTCAGTACGAACACAATCTTTACATACACTATGTTTATTAATGAAACAGAAGTGGAATATACTTATAATCATAACCAGATGCACCATATCAGATATATGGAATCATTATCTCATATATATACTAAATACTGTGTAGAAGTGGTCTGAAATTTATAGAGGTAACTCGTGTTCCCTTTGGCAAAACCAGAAGAATATTCTTTTGAGTAAACCTAAAGATAAATCACCTTCAATCTTAATATATTGTTCACCATAACACTGTGAATAAAAAGGAACTGTAACAATTACCTGACTAATGGAGTTCCATATTGAGATGCAGCCTTTTGAAGAGTTTGTTCACTCAAACTACGACATTTACCTTTCCCCTCCGTTAGCACTTTCTTTAATCCCTTTTTTGCTTTAGCAGCATGAATTCTGATGACTTCATAGGTCAGATGGACAAAATAGGCTGAAAGAATAGAAGTGGCCCATTGCCTAATCAATTGCAAATATTAGAACTGGACAAATATTAGAACTTCTTTCCATAGTTGAGCCCTATTCAATTGCAAATATTAGAACTGGACAAAGTTTTTGAAGTCAACTTGACCCGACCAGCCTATTTCGACCCCTAACTCGTTTCATGAAATTTAACTTCTATGAACTTGAAGAACCATGTGTTGATTCATGAAGAATGAGTTGTCTATCCGAGTCAGACTCTGATGACTGATCTAATATGTTCGATTGGGTGAGACATGTAGCTGCGTGTAGAATCCTTTGAGCATGAATTCATATGATTACCCTCATCAGACCCGTTCCTTTAAATATTCGCATTCTAATTTGCACCCGAGTAGTGACTATTATCCGTAGTTGATATTTTTCTGAGATCATTAGAACCTTTTGAAGATTCAGTTAACTGGAAGTTGCCATTTCTTCTAAGCCGAAAAACCACCAGGCATTCCTGTATAAACAGAGCCAAATAATCAGTAAACCAATATTCATGAAACACAAACACACTCTTAACTGATTATAAAGTATTTTGCTGTTTTAAGTAACATAGATTAACATACCCTTTTTCCTTAATGGTGTCACTCAAACAATATTCATGCATGATCCATTCTGTCCTTTCCCCTAGGGACACGACCAGTGAAGACATCCAGGGTCCTCTGCGTCCCAAACGGGTCAATAGTCTTCCCCTAAATACTTATTTAAGAAAAGCTTATGTATTATTCTATTCCGAAATATTAGATAAATATTGTAGTAATAGAGTTTGGTGATGACATTTAAGACACTAACTTTTTTAGATGATGGTTTTGAAAGAAAAAGAGGAGAAGGTGTTTATGGCAACCATGTGAACTCAGTCCCAAACAACTGATGTATCTACTTGTCCTTTAACGATTACATGACCATGTGACAAACAGTCTATAAATGACACAAAATGTATTTCTTGTGTGACGTATAATATTATTATTAGGAAACCTTTGATTAAAATTGGGGAGTTTTTAAGAGGGCTATGCTGAATTTGATAATTGAAAAACTATAATAAGAATTACATTGGGCATCATTGGGAAGTCGGCCAACACCGCTTTATCTGTACCTTAAATAACAATAACAATGGTTGTGTCAATATGAAGCAACCCGCAAGTGATATCTTGATGTAAAGAAAAAAAATGGATATTTATGATGCGAGGCTTTTATGTCCAGTGTATAGATTAACCCACCTTTATCAGACGATGGTGTGCGCGATCTGCTACAACCTCCTTCTGATCCTTCATTTATACCTACAATAACGACAGTCGTCAAAATATTAGTATAAGGTAACCTGTAACTCATTTAATGATAGACTTATAGATAGAACATGAGGTGAATATACCTGTTACGGGCTAATATTTCTGGGCCGGGTTTTCTACCTTTTTTTTATCACTTAAGAATTAAAAAATTCGCCGCTTCAATATAATATTATGACCGACGTGGTTCAAAGAAATCTACAGTTGCAGAAACAAATATGCGCACAGTCATTTATTATGGAATGGAAAAAACATTTATGCATATATGTATATATGCAGAAACATAAATAATGAAGACAACATATATGCATAAATGTTCAAAAGTATTATAATCATAGATAATGAAGACCATAATTTACTTATATTAACATATAGTTATAGAAAACTAAAATTCACCTGTTTGACTTAAAAAATAAGCATTTCCTTATTTTATTTTAAAAAAAAAGGGATCCGAGATGTAAATATATACAGTTATGAGGATATATAAAAAAAGCGTGGCCATCTTAGTTCGGAAGTCAACAAAGACATCGCAAAAAAAATGGAAAACAGAAACAAACTATTTACCAAAAATTCAAGTGAGCCTATGGGACCATCCAGTGGTAAGCCTACTACACACCCTAAACAATCGTACACCCTTCTTTACTCATCGCTCTTCCATTCGCCTCTACCCTATACTCTCAGCTACACATTCGATTCCTGTAAAAAAGAGGTGAAATGTGTTTATTAGAGTATGTTTATTTTTAAGGAACCAAAAAATTAAAACATAAAAGGTTAAACAGAAATGAACAGGAGTGCTTTTAATATAGGCTGGTCCTAGTGTCGGTCAGGAAGTTATCGTGGACGATGGCCAAAACAAAGATCACATCCCCTAATCTGAGAAGTGGATAGTTAAATTCAATCAGATGCTTCAAAAACCTGCAAAAACATTGACAAAACCAATCAAGAAACAATCTTTATAAAAACTAAAGAGACCCAATACATAAAACCAAAAAAATATCATATTACAATACCCGCATGAAAAAAACAATAAACATCTGAATATTTTCTTATGAACGGAAAGTTTTATGTGTGCGTTGGTAGGTTCTGGAGATGTTTCTAAAATCCGGAAGCTTTGAGAATAGTATATGTAGCCCTCACCCACTCGAGATCATGTAGATAATGAAACCATGTGAAATCCGCATCTGAAACAAAAGATGAATTTTTAGAATGATTCACAAACAACTACGAAACAACATTTGATTCATCACTTAATGGTAAAGCAAATTCGCCTAATTTAGTCATTGCATTTTTTTGTTTACATGCTGGTCTTTAAAAGACGGCATTGTGTCCCTCATGGGTCATTACAGGATACAAAATAACCCAAACAGGAACCCAAACCGTGTACTAATAGTCCTGATGTACTTCAACCACTAAATCCTGACAACTAAAAAAGTATAAGCATCTTATTTTCTAGAAGAGTATAACCCCAATTTGACGTATTACTATGTACATGTAAAAATGGCATATCCTTACTGCTACAATCTTGCTCAGCCTGGGCCTGTCTTCTTGTCACTCGACTTGAGCATTCTGAGTAGCAGCTGGTGACATGTCCGTCGTCAGCCACTTCCACCTCAAACCCCTGAGAAATGCATAGGTAAAGCTCATGTCAGTCTGAACACCCTTTACATTAGTCTTTACTATTTCTTGGTAATATGAGAATACTAAGCTTATTAACCACTCACTGATTAGCTGCTGTTTTTTTAACATCACTTATTAAAGAATACCTTGTAACGATGGTATGATCTACTGCTACATCACCAATTTTTCCGTCTATTACCTTGACTGGCAGACCAAGAGAAAAGCAAAATAAAGGTCTATATATCATGAGGATAAATAATATTTATATCGAGTAAAACAGCTAGCAAACCTTCTGTGTGTGCAAATGCGTCCCGAATAGAAGGACCCTTGCCACCCTTATTGCCAGCTCCTTCAACCTGAGATAATTCGTACTATAGCTGAATACTACTACACATACCATTTTCACTGGCAGAGGCGGAACCCGCTGTTCCAGAAGTTGCTAACACGGGACCCATCCGAACACGTGTTGTAGACACCGAATGGCGAACACCATTGTTGCTATTACCAATAGCAGATTCACAAATTGGTAGTTTCTTGGAGCAACGTATGTTAGATAACGTTTGTTTAATGTGATCGTCGTATCTCTTTTTGGTCCTGGTAATGGTACCTATACTCATTCAAACATAATATGTATATTAACAATTAACATCAAAACAGAAATCTGCTATATATGCATACTTTTGGATTCTGTTAGCTTTAGTCTTGCATCCTGTATAACGGAGTTCAATTACATGCATATAACTAAGATTATTCAAAAACATTCATATGACATTAATATAACATAAAAGTTTTTAAAAAACCTGTTGATGGACAAACAACATTAGTAGCAGCTACTTTAGGATTGTTATCTTGGTTTCCTTTTCTTATTTTCTTACCTTGACTCTTGATTCCTGAATATTATAAAACATACTGAATTTTAATTACATGCATAAAATTAAAAGATAACATAATAATTTTAAAAAAAACAAAACATGTTGATATTTTCTTAGCTTGAGTCTTGATTCCTGAATATTATAAAACATAATGAAGTTTAATTACATGCATAAAATTAACATAAAACATAATAATTTAAAAAAAAAAACTAAACCTGTTGATGACAATAGAAAAAACCTACCATTGTCTTGAACATTATTATCTTTGTTTCCTTTGGAAATCCTTGCACTTTGTCTTAACTTGCCTTGATCTTTTTGGGACTCCATCCTTGTATCAGATATCTGTTAACAAAGTAAAAACAATATATGATATCTGATAAAAAAATATGTTAAACTCAAACTCGACAAAAAAAAGGATTCTTCACCTGTAAAACAAAAAAGTCGATATTCTTCACCTATTAAACTCTAAAGTCGATTATAGTTTTAGGGATAATTATGTTTAAGAATAAGATATTAGGTTGTATTTATACAAAAAAAAAATAGGTTAAAAATATATATGGTATATTTATCTTTTAAGTAATATATATCATAATTTATTTTAATTGTTATCTTCAAAAAATACATACCTAAAATAAAAATTCCAGAATTTTTTTATAATCTCCTTATTTATATTGACTTGAAAGATATAAATCAAAAAACAATCTACTCTAGTGGTAAGTTGTTTACAAAACACATGAATGACCCAAGTTCAACTCCAACAAATGTCTTCTTTTTAATAAAAAAATTTTAAAATTCAAAAATAACAACAAAAAAAAAATGAAATTTACAATTTATTTAAAAAAAATTGTACATATATTAATTAAAATGCCACATGTCATTTAAAAAAATTAAAAAATGCCACATAAATATAATGATGACATGGAAATATGACTTGGCATTATGGGATGCCAAGTGGCATTTTATGTGGCATGCCTCCTCTTATATATAATGTATAGATAAATATATAAAAAATATATATATTTATATGAATTCAATTTTCGGTTCAGTTTTCGGTTCAAATTGTCAAACCCATATCCAACCCGAGAACCAAATTAGTAATTCGGTTCGGTTCTATTTTAGTAAATTCGGTTTGGTTATTAGTTCGGTTCAATTATTTTCGATTCGATTTAGTTTCAGTTTTCGATTTATTTGATCATTTCGGTTTTTTTCTCACCCCTACCTTTTACTCAAGTTATCTCGGCTCAACCAAACTATTGACATTAGTTGGTGAGAAATTAAGTATGACATGACATCTATTGTCGTCTTATAACGGTTAGGTATAATTTACACTCACAAACATGTCCATTTAACATAACAAATTCGAATAAATTTGCTTAGTGAATGAGCATAGTTAAATGAATGTTATAACTTGTAGACAAACTTTACCGTTTATATTAAAATTTAAATAACAATAACAAAAAGAAAAATTGCAATGCGATTTAAACTAAATATAAAAAGAACACGAACATACGTTTTATCCAGATTCTACAAAGAAAAGGCTCAAGTCACATATTAAACACGATTCCATTAAAACAATTCACTTGTACTATTTCAACAATGGTTGTTTTCTAAAGTACAACGGTCAAAGCAGTGTACGGCCGGAATTGATAACTTGCCTGAAAATTTGCTAGAATTCTTGCGAGTGTGTTGGGAGAGAAATGAATAAGTTGTTTGTATTCGAATGATAGAGAATTTTTATACATGTATAACAAAAAGAAACAGTTCTATTTTTTTTGGGGTAAAAGGGATTTTTCACCCTGATAAAATACATTACACAAAAATGTTCAAGTACAAAGGATGGGAGTGAATCCCCCATCTCAGCCCTAAAGGGCAATGGACATGCACCAACACCTGTGCAACTTACAAATAAACTAAGCTAAGCAAAGCTACTTGACACCAAGAAACACAAAAGAAAAATATAAACTAATTC
The DNA here is from genome assembly GCA_019973895.1 of Chrysanthemum seticuspe. Classification (NCBI taxonomy): domain Eukaryota; kingdom Viridiplantae; phylum Streptophyta; class Magnoliopsida; order Asterales; family Asteraceae; genus Chrysanthemum; species Chrysanthemum seticuspe. The sequence continues at coordinate 218,273,251 of BPTQ01000008.1, read as the reverse complement.
TTCTTGCGTCCTTGCACCTTGAAGTCTCTAGTAGAGCCACTATAATTATTAGATTTGGAAGCATACATCTCGATATCATCATAGTTCTCAAAGACTTCATCATCACTTTCACTAACCCCATCCACACATAAACCTTGACCCTGAATAGAAGTTGAGGCCACATGACTAACCTTAGGGGAAACATTCGACGCCTTACTTGTAGAAGCAACATGGTTGTTGAAACGCAACCACAAATCTGCAGTCTTACTTCTCGTAGGTACCTGATGATTACAACCTTCAACATCATAATCCTTTCCCCCCACACAAAGAATCTGCAACATTAGAGGGCTGTGCAATTTGTTCCTGTACCATATCCACACCTTCATCACTCCTAACCACCCCATTCGATGTACCAAGAGAAAAAGAACCCTCATTAGTCGGCTTGAAATCAGCCCCTAACTTAGGTTTAAAAGAGTTCTTTTTCTTGGCAGCTGGTTTTAAGACTGGTCTATACATAACTTTGGTCTTTGGTTTAAAACCCCGAGCCCCTTTAGAATTTTTACCAACCTCTTTCCAGCCTTATGAGAGTGAACATGACGATCAACACCAACATCATTAGTAGTCGAAGCACTAGTAACCCGCTTTCGTCTAAGAGGACAAAGATCATCATCATGATTGAAAATAATACACTTAGAGCACCAAGGCGGCCACCACTCATACTCGACTTCAAGAACTTCCATGTAATGACCCTTACCCTTAGGTAATGGAATAGCAACATCAATTGATTCCAAAACATCTCGATCAGCAGATAACTCAATAAGAACCCGTGCATATGGATTACGACCCCAAGGATTGTTACACATAGCATTAGTACCCGCATCAAAACGTATAATCCGCCCCAACTGTTTTGCAATCAAACTTATACCATCTTTGGAATACACAACGGAAGATACATTATGGATACGAACCCAAACCGGTACCTTAGTCACTTTCTCCTTTTCCAACCTAGTATTCGGCACCCATTCCCGCAAGAAAATAGGTACCGATTTAATAAACCAATGACCCCCATCAAAAACCTTAGTCATACCTTCCAATGAAGAAAATTTAAAAAGGAAGAAACCATTCCGTATAATAGCGTGCTCCAAGCCGAACTTAGCCCAAGTATGCTTGACATAGTCCTCGACAATTGGAAATGCAAGTCGTTGTCCAATGAAATAGCCATAAAGTGAATTGGTAAATTTTCCGCGCATATCAACTACTTCAACTGGAATAACAACGTTTGTAGCCGATAAATACTTATCATACAGATACCTCGACTCCTGTACCTGATTTGGATGAGAGATATGATCACCAGAGGTAACAATACCAGGTTCAATATGAGTCGGACCATTAGACTTACCATCCATATTTCATATGGTAGAACTCGAAACATATCCCGCATCAAGTCCCAGATTCACCATTTGCACCTGCAACAGTAGCCTCATCACAAGACCTCGACATATGAACAGGATTATCATCAACAGAAAAGTTGTTGTACGTAATAGAGGTTCGTTACAGTCAACAACCCTCTTTAGCCGCTTCATACTATCGGATAATATGTTGTTATTCGCCAAATCATCCTCATGTACCAAATCCACATCAGGAGAACATAATATTCGAATGTTACCCATAACAACCTGATCGAAAGAGGGCGTAACTAAAGGCACTTCTTGATTACGAGTACCTTGTTCCATAAAATCAGAAGCAACTTCTGAGTTTGCTGCCCCCACATCAGTAGCCAATGCAATGGGTGTACTAGGGCTCATCATCAAAAATTTCGACTCACCACCATTAGAAGTATCCTTGCTGGAAAGACCAACTGTCCCACCATCAAACGAGATAGGAACAGCAGCAGATACAGGTTCAGAATCAGACCCCGACCCTTGAACCTTTATCTCAGCAGAAGATACATTTCCCATCAGACTTACATCTGGAGTGCCTTTAGGTTTAACACATGTATACGGGCCAATAACAGCAACACATCCCGTATGATCAACCAAACCCACACCAGCAGCATGCATTGCAGAAACACCAACAACTGCAGCTTGGACGCCCATTGTACTAGCAGTACAACAATCGTTAATAGGTATGCTTACTGGAATAGAAATTCCAGAATCTATACCCTTTAACCATCGCATTTGCGCCTCCAATTCATCAACATTAATAACCTGACATGGCCTAACAATCTGACCCGTCTCCTCAGATGCCATCTGACCTAATGAAAACCCTTTATCCATCTCTCAGCACCCACTTACAATTACAAAGAAACAAATACTTGCGATAAAACCCTAGAACAGGTTCACTTGCAGAAATAAATGACGCCAAACCCTAATTTGTCGAGACAAAACCAGGATAAAGCAGATTAACGCATATACCAGCCACCAAAGAACCGATTTCAGATATTGAAATTAATTAAGTCGGTTCAAAAAACCCTAATAAATCGATCACCTACCAAGGAGGGATACATAATAGGTTGATTAGGGTTCTTGGGAGGAAAAAAAGGCGATTAGAAAACCCTAAACAGAATCGAATAAATAGACTACCAGCAGATATGAGAAACTAAACACAAATTCTTCAAGAAACGAATTAACACAAGTGTTAATCAATAACTTTAACAAATCAGTGCAAGAAAAACAAACGGGATAGAATGAATTGAAGGAACCGATTAAGTTAGGGTTTTTTTTATCGCCTAGAGAGAGAAAATATTAGTGTTTTTTTTTAAGAAACAGTTGTATTGATTCACATTTAACGTGTTAAATCCCATGGGTTTTTACAAAGTTTAAAGGGAAACTTGAAACAAATACTCCGTATATGCTCTTATGATTTTCAATAATTTGCAACCTAAAGGAATTAAATTAGGTCAAACTTTAGGTCAAGAAATACACTGATTTGTAGCAAAAATGTAAGCCTAAGCATGTATATTCTAAGTTACACGAGCTAATTAGATGGATTCAAAGTTGTCAACCCAAATAGATTTTTACAAATGGTTGCAAGCTCTCACTTATAAGCTAGTTTGTTCACCCGCTAATGTGGGATAAACATGAACCCATTTATTTTTCTTAAGCGTCATTCCAATGACTACGAAGCTCTTGTTACGAAGCTCTTACCAATGACTACGTAACCACATAAGGATTTACATATAATAATTATATTCATTCATAATTAACAATGTACAAAGTTAGTAAAACACATTATTTCACTAATATTTTCCAACAATGCCCCACATGAATGGAGATCTAGTAGGAACTCACAAAATTATGATAAAATCACAGTGGTTGAGTCTTGCATGGCATAGGTTGGTGTTACCATTTGAACCTTCCCTTGTGAAACATACTTAGCCTCTTAGCTACCATTAGGATTTCTTTGAATTGTTATGTTGTTTGTGTAGACGAAAATATATGTTCACACATGACTCTTCCTAACACTATCAACTACTCATAGTCATGCTTGTTATGGTAATGAACACGAGCCTGGTTCTAACAATGAAAGGATTGTGTGCAAAGAAACAACAGTTTTTGCAACAGGCCTACACAATAATGTTGAAGGGTCACACCGGTGCACACTAAACAATACAGGAAAGTGTAAATAAGAAACGCCTTACGAAATGAATAAAGAGTAGTGAGGAAATGAAAATCCCATAGTATTTTCATTGAAGGGTAAAATGGTAATTGTTCCGGATTAATATGTTTATCGTAAGATAAATATACAATCAATAAAAGCCAAAATAAAAACTTTTATGGGTTTTATATATTCAGCCAAGCCTACAGGGTACAAGTTTGAAAAATTATCAAACTTGTATTACTTGTAGGATAAGGAAAGGTTCTTAATCCTTCTAGGAACCTTCCATGGTATCTTATAAATACCAAAGGCTTCTTAAGGATCCTCATAACAAATCCTCTAACCATAAAATCTCGCATCTTCTCTCCTCTTTGGTCGATAGGCCGAACAAACACACCAAAGGGTTAAAACCCTTTGGTTCGTCCTTTACTCGATCAAAGTCAACTAAGTTAACTTACCTATGTCGACTTCTAGTCCCTAAGGCTTTACCCGATTCCGTACTCGCCAACTTTCATGGTTAGTAGTCCTAGTTCTACCTGTTTAGTACCGCTTGATACCTGACGCAGTCTAAGTGGTGTTTATCTCAAGAAACCCTAGAAGAGTTCGTGAAGCATCAAGATTAAGAATAAGGTATTCTGTACATCTAAAGAAAGGTTTAGGATCTTATGCATTGCAGGATTAACAAGTAACTATTCTCAAACACCCTTTAAACATGTTACTTAGGTTATATCCTTGATTATGAGTTCTGACAAATTAGGGTTTGGTCTGCATCGTCTTTGTTTGTTTATTTTCCGTTGTGCATATTTTATAAACTATACGAGTGACCACCAAATTCCTACAGTGGTATCAGATCCACTATAAACATATATAACCTATTTAGGGTTCTTTATTACTTATATTGCCATAAAGTTTGAATCTTTGAATGGGTTATGCTAGGTTTGGTCGATTTGTGTGTTTAGAGTTTTTGTTTTTGTAGGAACTAGGGTTTAACCACTCTTATGAGTAAATTAGGGTTTGCGATTTTTTGATTACATTAAATCAAACTATTAGGGTTTTCTAAATCGTAAAGGTGTCGTTGTTATGGGGATATGTAAGTATCCGAGATCAATCATGGAAACCTTAATGCAAGTTGTTATAATTACAAGAACTAGGGTTTCTTAGATTTTTTTTTATTTGCATGCAAGTAAATTTGTTTCCTTTTATGCTTTAGGGTTTTAGGTATTTTTGGTAAGGTGTAAACCTTCCTAAAATTATGCTAAAACCATTATTGGAAAACCTAGGTTACCAAAGTTAATCACAAGAAAACAAGATTACTTGAGGAACAAGAAAAACTAATCTAAGATTACCAAAACCCTAGGTGGGTCGATTTCTTATATCTCAGCCAGATGTATAGCACCCTGATTTTTTATACACAGCAGAATACAACTTGGGGTGTTATTCATAAGTCACATAGTACAAGTCATAGGAAGCAACTTGGTATGTGCTAAAACACATACCATTTCATACCAAAATAGACCCAAAATAACCAAGAAAAAGCCGTTTATGTCTAATATTTGATGGTTTCTTGAGTTTATGCATGTGCAGGTACGGATATGACAAAACAGACAAAAGAAAGCAAAAACCGAAAAAAACCGGGCACGAGAGAGAGAAGAGTGCAAAAAGCCGAAGCCGGGGAAGGAATTGCAAGATTGGATCATCATTTTCTCAAAATGGCAACTTTAGTCCTTGAAGATTCATCATTGCCAAATTTGGTCCTTGAAGAACTATTCTCTCAAAATGTCAACAATAGTCTTTGAAGAATCAAAGAATTACAAGAATGGCCCTTGGAAAAATCTTACAAAGATGGTGGAAAAAGTCCATTGAATTCACAAATTGGCATCAATGGTCCCTAAACCTTAACACTAAAATTCCCTAAATCTAAATCCTAAAATTACCTTTACCCATTAATACCTTGGCCCAATATAGCCCAAGCCCACACCCCTTAAATAACTTACCCGTATACCATTTTAAAACCCACGGTCAACCTCAAAGATAATTGCTAGTCAACCTACACCTTCTTAAATTACCCTTTCCCACACCTAAGAACCCTTTGTTTCCACCATGAACCCTTTAACACCTTATTGAACCCTTTGCCTTTACCAAATCATGACCCTTAACACTTTTTAACCACTGGTCAAAGAACCTTCTAAACCCCAGTCAACGAATAAAACCCAAGGTCAAAATAATATATAAAGAACCTCTGAAAACAACTCGCGCCTAAACAGGATAAAAAACCCAATTACTGTACCTCTTTCACTCTCAACCAATTTACCCTGAAACCCCAAAGTTTACCCGTACTAAGTGTGCTTCCAGAAGCCTCTGACACGTGTGTTAGAGGTGTGTGCTTATGGATCGCCAGAGTGGCAATTTGGAGCAGTCCCATTGGTTATGCCACATCAATGATCCAATCCAAGGGCTTAGATTAGAGATGGAAACAAGGTGATGAATCAATGGCTCTGATTAGAAGTTCCTGAAACTTCTGAAAGGATCCCAAGCTCTTCCGAGCATCTATTTAAAGCTCCTTCACTACATTGTTGAATTTGTCCATTTTTTTCATAGTATTTAGAAAAAGTGTAACCATTTTAATTTCTGCTTTAAAATTACTTGTTTTCATTTACTTACAGTGTAATTTGGTTTTTGTAATCTCATTTTTAATACAAGTTTAATTTTGTCATTTAAATTCCTTATCAAAATTGTTATTTCTTAATTCTGTTTCAAGTACTTTGAAAAGCTTCCATTACTGTTAATCCAAGCTCATATAAGCTTGTTCAAAGCTTATGTGAGCTCAACCTTTCTTTCCTTGTTCTTAATTGAAAACTTTGAAAAAAGTCAACAAAAGTCAATTGTTAAGTTCATTTTAATCTTAGTGTAATTTGTGTTTAAAAGCTTAAGAGTAGAAGTAATTCAATCTTTAGAAGCTCTTTTCAGTTAAAATTCTCAAAGTATAATGCTCAAATTGATTTCAAAATCTGTTTTAGTAATCTAAAGGGGTGTTTGGCTAGTGTTAGTTTTCTGTAATTTAGTCATTTTGTTAATCTGAATTTGAGTGCAATTGTTCCAGTTTTTATGCTTAGAGAATTGGTCATCAAGTTTCTTAAGTTTTATAGTCAAGTAGTGAGGTTGATTATAGTTTGCTCATTTGGTTTTCTGTCCTGAGTGTGTCTGATCTGGAGTAAGTGTTAGGTCCCAATTAGTTCTCTATAGTTAGTTTGAATAGCTGTTGTCTAGATATTATGTCTTTAGTTTTGTTTAGCATTTAGAGTTGTATGGATTGCTTAATTTCATTTAGAATGCTCCCTAGTCTGCCTTCATTTCTGCTACTGCACAAAATTATGCTCAAGTAAGCTTGTTCATAGCTGGTTATCTGCTTATTCACTTGTGCTTTAAGCTTGATTTCTGAACTGATGGGTAGTTTGTAGCATTGTTGTGTAATATTTGATCATTATATTGTGTTCTAAGAGCTTATATCCTGCTTATTTTGGTCTGCAAACTCCCCTTTTCTGCCCAATTACCACTGCATCAGTCCACTATTGTCTTAATCACCTTTTGTTTTAGAATTTTAATTTCATCATATTAGATCCATTTAGGCTGAAATTTTGGATTTAGAATCTTTGGTTGGTGATTCTTTAAATAGTTATTTTTACTTTATTTTTGTGATTTTTATAAGCTAGTTCAAGTTGAGCTTAAAGTAGGTCTATTAGGGCTGTTTGGAATTATTAATTTAGAATCTGAGTTAGTACTTATTTGCTTAAATTTTGTGCTTATTAGATTCATATATGTTGCAGTAGCTTATCCTCAGTTAGTTTAGGCCTTATTTCCCTTAGAGTAGCTTCTGGTACTTTATAGCACCTTATAGCTTATCTCATTAAGTGCTTTTCACATCAGTTCTAGCCCAAATCATAGTTTCTGTTATTTTTCCTAGCTTCTTTGTATTATTTTAGAATTTTCTGGAATTTTTCATATTTTTCCATGCTCTTTTGCTATATTTCTGCATTTAAATTCATTTTTAAGGCTTTTTAATTAGCTTTTAATGCAAATAAATTAGAAAAAGGTCATAAAAATACAATTTCAATTTTCTTAGTTTTAGAAAAATAAAGATGTTATAAAAAGTATTTTTCCAGAATTTTCATAGCTTAAATAGTATTTTCTAGGAATTTAATTAGTTTTAAATAGTTTAAAATTCATAATAATTAGAGAAAAAGTCAGAAAAATGTGATTCCAGTTTTGAAAATCTTTTTAGTTAATTAAGATTTTTGAAAAATAGATTTGTAATTTTCTTGCATGTTTTCATAATTTTTAGCTTTTTAACTCTATTTTAAATGTTCAAAATTAGTTTTTAATTCAAAATAAATCAAGAAAAACCAAAAAAATTACTTTTAAATTTAAAATATTTTTTAAATATCATTTTTAGCTGTATAAAAATAGTAGTTCATTTTCATGGGTTAAAATTAGAGTAGTTGCATTTAATTCGCGTTTTATTAATTACGTTTTTCGCGTTTTTAGTTTTAAATTGCATATTTAGTCGTATTTACTTAATTTCATCATAGATTTAGTTGATTTTATTGCTTCCCTTTACTTTTCCTTGCCTCGTTGATTAGAAAACACAAAATTCCTTATTTCCGATTCAAATCACAATAATCGCGACGAGAGTTGAAAATTCCATTTATCCCTCGTTCGGAACGATCTCGGTGCTCAAACCTAACACGTTTGAGTTACCTAAATACTAAACTTCTATAATTGATCTCTTTCCTAACGAATCAATTTTTGGCGCCGCTGCCGGGGAGTGCATGTAGTGAGTTTTCCGACTCCGTCTCGATTCGCGTGCATTTGAAGATCCTTCCCCAAGTGAAGTTACCGTCGTTTGTGTAAATATTTCTTTTATAAAAACCCAAAAAGATTTTCCTTTTCAAAATATGTTTTCTATTTATAAAAACCCAAAAATATTTTTCTTTACCCTCTGATTTGATAATTCTTTCCTCTTATCCCTCTTATATTTGATTCTTATGGACTCCTTCGACTATTTCTGTCAGTATTGTAATTCACGTTTGGGATATGATTATCAGTGTTATAATCATATTTTCCCCATTTCTTTCAATAATCCTCAAAATGTTTTCGACTACCCTCCACAGCCCGAGATATATTCGTTTGATCCATATTATTGTTATGGTTGTGGAGATATGGTGGATTCATCGAATGATTTTCATTGTTTACAGTGTATGCCCGAGATACATCCTATTTATGAAGAAACTGTTCCGATTGAGAATTATGATTCCATAATTGAAGAACCCACCGGGGGTGTCGTGGACGATTATTCATGGCTTGAGGACAATAATGAGCGACGACGAATAGAAATGGAATGCTGGATAACACTTTTCTTCAGTAAACATCAACAAAGTGTTAATGCAGAACCCGTTCAAGTTATGGAAGACGATCACACCATTTCGGAGCTACCAGAAGAACCCACCGAGGGTTACGGAGACGATTTCTTTGAACGTCGTGCTTTTATTAACAACATTGAAAAACTTGAAGCATTGTCAAAAATTTTGAAATATAAGCTTGATGAACCCTCGATTCCTACTCCCTCTCCGGTGAGGGAGATGGAACATATTTCTGAACCCGAGGTGATTCCCGTTTGTACTCTCGACTCCAATCCCAAGAAGTCTAGAATCAATCCTTATCTTTCACGATTCGCTGTTACGAGTTTGTCGAGTTCGTCGAGTTACAACAAAACAGAACAAAATTATGAACTTAAAACGATTTCTAAACAGAAAGAACCGGAGACCACAACGGAAGTGGTGAAAATTGCTAGCTCTCAGAGCACACCACTTGTCCCACCTCCAGAATCTTCAAAATACAATCCCTCTCTCATTTCTGAGCCTTTCATTCCCTGACCCTTCCCCTTCACTCACACCGGTTAAGAGAAGTGACGTCCTTTTGGAAGAGGTCGATGATTCTATTTCTTCAAAAATTGTTGAACCCGTTGACTCTCTCATAATGGGGGATGAGCATCTTAGTACTATTCCGGAAACGGAATCGTCTAATGTTGAGATCCTTATCCCAAGCCCAAGGGAGTCCGAGGTTGTTATTGATGATATTTGTGATGAGCCTTCTCTTGATATTTCGAATGATCATGTTGAGATGTTCTCCGATTCCGATGATGATTCTTATGGAGACATCGATTTTGTGGAGGATTTACCTTCTGAGCCCGTTCACATAGAAGAAGATAATGATTTTGAGCCAAAAGATGAAGAGATTGAGCCCGATGATATTCAGATCGAGGATGAAGCATTACGTGAAACATTGTTGAATGTTCATCTTCTCATTTCTAAGATTGAAGCCCTGAACGATAATTCAAGTTCGCATCCTATCTCCGTTAAAGATAGTGATTTCTTTCCTGAGCTTGAGACTTTCCGATTTGATGAAGAGATTAGTGGCAATCCCACTACTACCGATGTTTATCCTCCGATTCTTGAGCGATTCTACTTTGATGTTGATGAGAGCAAAGTTTTGAATGAGATTTCCAAGAATCCGACAAATAACCCGATCATGGAGGATGCTAATGATGACTTGATACCACCTGGTATTGAGGATATTGTGAATGATCTCGAGGGGGATATGTTGTTACTTGATGATGATTCTCCTTCCTCTGTTGAGTCGGCCCTCACTTATCCCGTTGAGCCCTCATGTGAAGACACAATCTTTAAACCCGGGATATTCATTGATGAGCTCTTTGTTGAAAACATTTTCCGAGATAAGGATCCTCCGTTGGATGCCTTCGTTGTTGAGCCTACACATCTTATGCCTTACCATGAGCTCCCGTCTTCTTTGGAGTATTCTCTTATCTATCCGTCATCCCTTCGTCCGCCCGCTAAACCACCGGATGATTGATCGTTATTTCATGATATACCTTATGCGAGTTTGGGGGGAGTTATCCCTTATGTGCTGGAGCCCGACACTTTCTTTTCCACCCAACCCACCCAGTCTCATTCCTTCGGGAATGAGGACACCGTTTTTGACCTTAGTATCTCTATCATTTTCTTCCCCAAGGACAAATGAATTCGGGGACGAGTCAGGCTAGCGACTCGGTGAAGAAAAATAGTAGCGCTTCGTGGGAGGCACCTCATGTTTATCTCTATCTTCTTTCTATTTTTTCTAATAAGTGACGTGAAGGGGTTAGCCTCTTCGATTTCTCGTGTTTGGTTGTTTGTGATGTTTTTGTCTAGGATTTTCCCGATATGAAGACTCTCGTGCTCGAAGTTTGTCTTTTCTCCACTCGAGTTTCATGATCGATGCTGATAGAAATCCGATATCCTAATCTTATCGACTAACGTTTATCTTTAAGCATACTTAATAAATGGCTTTTAGATTTTCGTTGATACCCTTGCCTTTAAACATTTAGGACAATGTTTCGTTTTAGTCTGGGGTGGGTAATCTTCGATTTGATTTGACCGCACTTGCTTGTTTTTTGTCGTATACTCTCGGAACCCCGTTTTTCCTTAGAAAATGAAAAAATTGTGCAAAAATGAGAAAATTTAAAAAATTTTGTAAGCTTTTGCTAGTTTTATGATTGAAAAGTCTTTGCGAGTTTCTTAGAAGTTACTTTGAATATGCGTTTTCTTGAAAAAGTCTTTGCTAATTGCTTAGACAAGAGGCTATAAAATGCGATTCTAGCTCATAAGGCCAAGAATTTGCAAGCTCCCCTAAGTGATTTTAAATATGCAATGCTTTGAAAGATTTGCTAGTTTCTAATAAGTGATTTTAAAAATGCGAGACTTGAGATTATTTGACGAACATTCGCTAAGTTAATATATGTTTTGACACCTTGTTGACTTTTCGCTGGTGAGAGTAGGAATAGAATTCTGACTTGACCGGGCGTGTTGAGCCCTAGCTTGTTCCCTTAACGATAGATAATTTAATTATCGGCTAAGCATCCGCAGATCTCATTATTTGGGATTTTAAATTTGTGGAGATCGAGGAATGATAGAGTTACTTATGAGTTTAGATGCTAAGCGTGGAGTAGATGGTTCTCTTTAGAGCTCATCGAAGGTACTTGTGGCTTTTTGCTCCCACAAGATTGTCTCACCCCATATTTGTGAATAAATAATTAGAGATGTTGAGTTTTCGATAGTTAGTTCTTTATCTTCTTTAGAGAATCCTTGCCCATGAGAGTTGGGCACGCATCGAGGTACTATCAGTGTTGCGGTATAAAAACCGTAGAATTCGGAGTTTGGCACAAAAATTAACATGAAATAAAGCCCAAATGTGTTAAAGTGAAAAATCCAAAGCCATAAAAGTTTTCTATGTCCGACGGTACCCCCGTTGTCATGGACTTCAAAAAGGTGGAGGAAAAATCCAAAATCATAATAAGACTTCTGATAAAACGATAATCCCATTGAGTTAGTGGTTGAAAAGACCGAGGGCTAAAATTGCAAAAATGCAAATGTGATGAAATAAGTGTTAAGCCAAACTTTGAATCCGGAAGATATCTAAATAAAGCCTCTGTCTCTGGACTCGTAGATGAGTTGTTTCGGTCACCATAAAAAGGATATCTCCCTAAATCGTGTTAAATTAGGACCTTGATGTGGACCTCATTCTTGTGTGCAACGGTTTTCGAGGGAAGATGGAAAACTAATTAGCGTTTTAGCTTCATATCTTTATCAGATTAAAAATTATCGAAACGAGAAATATGAAGAAATTCATTTCTCACCAAAAATAAAATAAATGGAGGAAAATAGGAAAATGGGAGCAAGAGGTAATTACACAAGTAACTTCCATGGGTAGTGTTAGCATCTAAAATCATATTTAACAATGATTTCGATTTTACGCTTAGTTTGGGGACTTGTGAAAAATCAGGGACGATGTATTCTATCTGTATTGTCACTTCTCGCTGAGTTGTGTTTCCTACTCCGTGATCCTAAAATGTCGTTTGAAAAATGTTGGAGTTATTGATCGACATGGAAGTTCAACAAACCGTCACTCATAATCAGAATGTGCTTAATCGTAATATTTATATGTGAATTAAAAGGTAAACGGCGTGTTTTAAGAATTAAGGGTTTCTTAATCTCTTTTGAGGAATATTTGCTACTTTTCATATGTTTAGTAGAAAGAGATTGAAATCCTTAGTTTTAGAAGCATGAGTTGATTGCATTGCGTGAGGACACGACAATCGTCTAGTCTGAGGTATTTTGGTATGTGCTAAAACACATACCATTTCTTTACTAAAATAGACCCAAAATAACCAAGAAAAAGCCGTTTATGTCTAATATTTGATGGTTTCTTGAGTTTATGCATGTGCAGGTACAGATATGACAAAATAGACTATAGAAAATAAAAACCAAAGAAAACCGGGCACGAGAGAAAGAAGAGTGCAAAAATGGCAACTTTAGTCCTAGAAGATTCATCATTGGCAAATTTGGTCCTTGAAGAACTATTCTCTTAAAATGTCAACATTAGTCTTCGAAGAATCAAAGAATTACAAGAATGGCCCCTGGAAAAATCTTACAAAGATGGTGGAAAAAGTCCCTTGAATTCACAAATTGGCATAAATGGTCCCTAAACCTTAACACTAAAATTCCCTAAATCTAAATCCTAAAATTACCTTTACCCATTAATACCTTGGCCCAATATAGCCCAAGCCCACACCCCTTAAATAACTTACTCGTATACCATTTTAAAACCCACGGTCAACCTCAAAGATAATACTAGTCAACCTACACCTTCTTAAATTACCCTTTCCCACACCTAAGAACCCTTTGTTTCCACCATGAACCCTTTAACACCTTATTGAACCTTTTGACTTTACCAAATCATGACCCTTAACACTTTTTAACCTCTGGTCAAAGACCCTTCCGAACGCCAGTCAACGAATAAAACCCAAGGTCAAAATAATATATAAAGAACCTCTGAAAACAACTCGCGCCTAAACAAGACAAAAAACCCAATTACTTTACCTCTTTCACTCTCAACCAATTTACCCTGAAACCCCAAAGTTTCTCGTACAAAGTGTGCTTCCACAAGCCTCTGACACGTGTGTCACAGGTGTGTGCTTATGGATCACCAAAGTGGCAATTTGGAGCAACCCCATTGGTTATGCCACATCAACGATCCAATACAAGGGCTTAGATTAGAGATGGTGACAAGGTGATGAATCAATGGCTCTGATTAGAGGTTCCTGAAGCTTCCGAAAGGATCCCAAGCTCTTCCCAGCATCTATTTAAAGCCCCTTCACCACATTGTTGAATTTGTCCATTTTTTCATAGTATTTAGAAAAAGTGTAACCATTTTAATTTCTGCTTTAAAATTACTTGTTTTCATTTGCTTACAGTGTAATTTGGTTTTTGTAATCTCATTTTTAATACAAGTTTAATTTTGTCATTTAAATTCCTTGTCAAAATTGTTATTACTTAATTCTGTTTCAAGTACTTTGAAAAGCTTCCATTACTGTTAATCCAGCTCATAGAAGCTTGTTCAAAGCTTATGTGAGCTCAACCTTTCTTTCCTTGTTCTTAATTGAAAACTTTGAAAAAAGTCAACGAAAGTCAACTGTTAAGTTCATTTTAACCTTAGTGTAATTTGTGTTTAAATCCTTTAGAGTAGAAGTAATTCAATCTTTAGAAGCTCTTTTCAGTTAAAATTCTCAATGTTTAATGCTCAAATTGATTTCAAAATCTGTTTTAGTAATCTAAAGGGATGTTTGGCTAGTGTTAGTTTTCTGTAATTTAGTAAAGCTTATTCATAGCTGGTTATCTCATTATTTGGGATTTTAAATTTGTGGAGATCGAGGAATGATAGAGTTACTTATGAGTTTAGATGCTATAGCGTGGAGTAGATGGTTCTCTTTAGAGCTCATCGAAGGTACTTGTGGCTTTTTGCTCCCACAAGATTGTCTCACCCCATATTTGTGAATAAATAATTAGAGATGTTGAGTTTTCGATAGTTAGTTCTTTATCTTCTTTAGAGAATCCTTGCCCATGAGAGTTGGGTACGCATCGAGGTACTATCAGTGTTGCGGTATAAAAACCGTAGAATTCGGAGTTTGGCACAAAAATTAACATGAAATAAAGCCCAAATGTGTTAAAATGAAAAATCCAAAGCCATAAAAGGTTTCTATGTCCGACGGTACCCCCGTTGTCATGGACTTCAAAAAGGTGGAGGAAAAATCCAATATCATAATAAGACTTCTGATAAAACGGTAATCCCATTGAGTTAGTAGTTGAAAAGACCGAGGGCTAAATTTGCAAAAATGCAAATGTGATGAAATAAGTGTTAAGCCAAACTTTGAATCGGAAGATATCTAAATAAAGCCTATGTCTCTGGACTCGTAGATGAGTTGTTTCGGTCGCCATAAAAAGGATATCTCCCTAAATCGTGTTAAATTAGGACCTTGATGTGGACCTCATTCTTGTGTGCAACGGTTTTCGAGGGAAGATGGAAAACTAATTAGCGTTTTAGCTTCATATCTTTATCAGATTAAAAATTATCGAAACGAGAAATATGAAGAAATTCATTTCTCACCAAAAATAAAATAAATAGAGGAAAATAGGAAAATGGGAGCAAGAGGTAATTACACAAGTAACTTTCATGGGTAGTGTTAGCATCTAAAAATCATATTTAACAATGATTTCGATTTTACGCTTAGTTTGGGACTTGTGAAAAATCAGTGACGATGTATTCTATCCGTATTGTAACTTCTCGCTGAGTTGTGTTTCCTACTCCGTGATCCTAAAATGTCGTTTGAAAAATGTTGGAGTTATTGATCGACATGAAAGTTCAACAAACCGTCACTCATAATCAGAATGTGCTTAATCGTAATATCTATATGTGAATTAAAAGGTAAACGACGCGTTTTTAGAATTAAGGGTTTCTTAATCTCTTTTGAGGAATTTTTGCTACTTTTCATAGGTTTGGTTGAAAGAAATTGAAATCCTTAGTTTTAGAAGCGTGAGTTGATTGCATTGCGTGAGGACACGACAATCGTCTAGTCTGGGGTATTTTGGTATGTGCTAAAACACATACCATTTCTTTACCAAAATAGACCCAAAATAACCAAGAAAAAGCCGTTTATGTCTAATACTTGATGGTTTCTTGAGTTTATGCATGTGTAGGTACGGATATGACAAAACAGACAAAAGAAAGCAAAAACCAAAGAAAACCGGGCACGAGAGAAAGAAGAGTGCAAAAAGCCGAAGCCGGGGAAGGAATTGCAAGATTGGATCATCATTTTCTCAAAATGGCAACTTTAGTCCTTGAAGATTCATCATTGCCAAATTTGGTCCTTGAAGAACTATTCTCTCAAAATGTCAACATTAGTCTTCGAAGAATCAAAGAATTACAAGAATGGCCCTTGGAAAAATCTTACAAAGATGGTGGAAAAATTCCCTTGAATTCACAAATTGGCATAAATGGTCCCTAAACCTTAACACTAAAATTCCCTAAATCTAAATCCTAAAATTACCTTTACCCATTAATACCTTGGCCCAATATAGCCCAAGCCCACACCCCTTAAATAACTTACCCGTATACCATTTTAAAACCCACAGTCAACCTCAAAGATAATACTAGTCAACCTACACCTTCTTAAATTACCCTTTCCCACACCTAAGAACCCTTTATTTCCACCATGAACCCTTTAACACCTTATTGAACCCTTTGACATTACCAGATCATGACCCTTAACACTTTTTAACCACTGGTCAAAGACCCTTCCGAACGCCAGTCAACGAATAAAACCCAAGGTCAAAATAATATATAAAGAACCGCTGAAAACAACTCGCGCCTAAACAAGATAAAAAACCCAATTACTGTACCTCTTTCACTCTCAACCAATTTACCCTGAAACCCCAAAGTTTACCCGTACTAAGTGTGCTTCCAGAAGCCTCTGACACGTGTGTCAGAGGTGTGTGCTTGTGGATCACCAGAGTGGCAATTTGGAGCAATCCCATTGGTTATGCCACATCAACGATCCAATCCAAGGGCTTAGATTAGAGATGGTGACAAGGTGATGAATCAATGGCTCTGATTAGAGGTTTCTGAAGGTTCTGAAAGGATCCCAAGCTCTTCCCAGCATCTATTTAAAGCCCCTTCACCACATTGTTGAATTTGTCCATTTTTTCATAGTATTTAGAAAAAGTGTAACCATTTTAATTTCTGCTTTAAAATTACTTGTTTTCATTTACTTACAGTGTAATTTGGTTTTTGTAATCTCATTTTTAATACAAGTTTAATTTTGTCATTTAAATTCCTTGTCAAAATTGTTATTACTTAATTCTGTTTCAAGTACTTTGAAAGGCTTCCATTACTGTTAATCCAGCTCATATAAGCTTGTTCAAAGCTTATGTGAGCTTAACCTTTCTTTCCTTGTTCTTAATTGAAAACTTTGAAAAAAGTCAACGAAAGTCAACTATTAAGTTCATTTTAACCTTAGTGTAATTTGTGTTTAAAAGCTTTAGAGTAGAAGTAATTCAATCTTTAGAAGCTCTTTTCAGTTAAAATTCTCAAAGTTTAATGCTCAAATTGATTTCAAAATCTGTTTTAGTAATCTAAAGGGGTGTTTGGCTAGTGTTAGTTTTCTGTAATTTAGTAAGCTTGTTCATAGCTGTTTTAGTAATCTAAAATTATGCTCAAGTAAGCTTGTTCATAGCTGGTTAGCGGCTTATTCACTTGTGCTTTAAGCTTGATTTCTGAACTGATGGGTAGTTTGTAGCATTGTTGTGTAATATTTGATCAATAGATTGTGTTTTAAGAGCTTATATCGTGCTTATTTTGGTCTGCAAACTCCCCTTTTATGCCCAATTACCACTGCACCAGTCCACTATTGTCTTAATCACCTTTTGTTTTAGAATTTTAATTTCATCATATTAGATCCTTTTAGGCTGAAATTTTGGATTTAGAATCTTTGGTTGGTGTTCTTTAAATAGGTATTTTTAGTTTATTTTTGTGATTTTTATAAGCTAGTTCAACTTGAGCTTAAAGTAGGTCTATTAGGGCTGTTTGGAATTATTAAGTTAGAATCTGAGTTAGTGCTTATTTGCTTAAATATTTTGCTTATTAGATTCATATCTGTTGCAGTTTACTTATCCTCAGTTAGTTTAGGCCTTATTTCCCTTAGAGTAGCTTCTGGTACTTTATAGCAGCTTATAGCTTATCTCATTAAGTGCTTTTCACATCAGTTCTAGCCCAAATCATATATCTTGCACTCATAAGTTGTTTCTGTTATTTTTCCTAGCTTCTTTGTATTATTTTAGAATTTTCTGGAATTGTTCATATTTTTCCATGCTCTTTTGCTATATTTCTGCATTTAAATTCATTTTTAAGGCTTTTTAATTAGCTTTTAATGCAAACAAATTAGAAAAAGGTCATAAAAATACAATTTCAATTATATTAGTTTTAGAAAAATAAAAATGTTATAAAAGGTATTTTTACAGAATTTTCATAGCTTAAATACTATTTTCTAGGAATTTAATTATTTTTAAATAGTTTAAAATTCATAATAATTAGAGAAAAAGTCAGAAAAATGTGATTCCAGTTTTGAAAATTCTTTTTAGTTAATTAAGATTTTTAAAAAATAGATTTGTAATTTTCTTGCATGTTTTCATAATTTTTAGCTTTTTAACTCTATTTTAAATGTTCAAAATTAGTTTTTAATTCAAAATAAATCAAGAAAAACCAAAAAAATGAGTTTTAAATTTTAAATATCATTTTTATCTGTAGAAAAATAGTAGTTCATTTTCATGGGTTAAAATTAGAGTAGTTGCATTTAATTCGCGTTTTATTAATTACGTTTTTCTCGTTTTTAGTTTTTTATAGCATATTTAGTCGTATTTACTTAATTGCATCATAGATTTAGTTGATTTTATTGCTTCCCTTTACTTTTCCTTGCCCCGTAGATTAGAAAACACAAAATTCCTTATTTCCCATTCAAATCACAATAATCACGACGAGAGTTGAAAATTCCATTCATCCCTCGTTCGGAACGATCTCGGTGCTCAAACCTAACACGTTTGAGTTACCTAAATACTACACTTATATAATTGATCTCTTTCCTAAGGAATCACAACTCCAAAATAAAGATGTTTTAAATAAGTTTCACATTTGATAACATCATAGTTTCGTAAAACAAGGTCCCATAAGTTTTAACACATCATAAGAGTACAAAAGATACATAAGTTATCAAAGTTTGAGATTTTATCAAAATGTGAATTAAAAACAAGTCCATCCAAGCAATCATTACTTACAGACCTCATATAAAACATGCTAAAAGTCAACACAAAGTTGAGTGAATCCATAGAGTTTAATAAGTAAAAAAGTTGAACACAAGATTTCATGTTTAATAGATAGTGGGTTACGTTGTTATACACCAACAATTTAAAATTACAAATTATAGCATCGAGCTCATGACACCGAACATTAACCGATGATGAAACAATACCCCTACAAGGTAATTTTGCCACTTACCATAATTCTCAATATTATGTGTCCGTTGACCTACCGAAATCAAGTGAGCGCTACTCCCCCAACATGCTGGTTAAACCCAGTAGATCTATTTATAATACTAGTATTTACTTAGAGCGTAATTAACGGTTCATGAAATTAGGGACTTTCATGCAAAAAGGTACTCACGTCTATAATTCACGTGATCAGGTAAAGCATACCAAAAATTCACTTGTGTTCAATTTATAAAACAAGCAATGGAATTCACAGTTAAGTAATTAAAGGCGATGCTATGAACTCACCTTAAGCAATGGAATCAATGAGCATGAATAAAATCAACCGAAGGACCGAAACGAAACTAGAAACGACCTATAAAGAGTAATGTGTCTAAGTGTATGCTAAATGAAAAAGAGAATGAATGCACAATATTATACTTGATTCATACTGCTAAGGCATTGTACAAAGGGTTTTCATAAGTTAAAAGGTCATGGTTCCAAAAATGGTAAGTTCCCGGGTTGTTTACCCATCTCATTTCCTTAATTTTATTAGTGGCTGAAAACTTTTCCCGTTTTGTAAAAATCACTACTTGCAAAATGCAAGTCAAAATTTCAAGTTCTTTATATCCTTAGTTTCTTTTAAGTCTCTAGTGTACTGGAAAAATAAGTTAGCTCAAAGTTTTGAAGGTCTAATTACTTTTTATAAATTTATTCTACAGGTCTATCTTGAATAAAAGTGTGACTGATTTTTGCGGGTCACCTTATCGGACGCTATTTAAAATCTATAGGTTCTATAAAGGTTAAACCAATTGGACGTGATAACTCTCTACTTGTCTACTACAGGTTACATAATTGGTTTTCAAAAATTTATTGCATAAAACTTCATTTTTGCCTCGTACACTACAGAGTGCAGAATCTGACCATTTTCACCATAAAAATCACATTTTAATCATCGTAACACTTCTAACGGTGAGACTTTTTGAAAAATGAACCTGAGACATATACCTAGGTCTGTATATGTTTTTCCAATTTTGTAATTTTCTGTATCAATGTCGTTTCATTCCAACAATGCAGCTCTACAAATTTCTGCATCATAAATCTACCTAACCTAAACATAACATGTCCCAATCACAATCACCTTTAACCTATGCCCCTAATGAATCAAGTGTAATATGATTATTATATAGAAGGTTTACCTAATGAGGTAAAACAAATATTTACTTGAAAAACAAAACCCATTTGGATGTATAAAATCAAAAGAAATGATGGGATTTACTTACAAGAAGTGGAAATCACAAATAACTTGTCTAGGGCTTGATTAAAAACGTCCACGAGACACCACAACAAGCAAGGACCTTCTCTTCTACTATTCAAAAAGAGCTTGAGGGCTGTAGGAATATCAATTAAATAAACTTGAGGAAGCATTTAAGAAAAACTCCGAGAAACTTCTTCAAATCCTTGATTCAAAGTGCCATTTTTTTGCAAGTACCTTCAAGAGAATGATTTGGTGATGATTTTATGATTAAAAGTTTTGTGAGATGGTGGTGATTCATGGCAGCCCGCACAAGAAGAAGGAGAAGAAAAACTTGAAGATTTATTATGGAAATGGGGTGGAGTGAAATGGGGATATAAATGCATGTATAGAAAATATAAAAAGTGAAGTGTTTAGGTGGTTTTTGATTAGTCCAAAAGAAATACAAATTGTGAAGTTGGTATCCTCGGATCGTTTCCCAACGAAGGTTGAATGGAGATTTTAACTCTAGTCGCGTTTTCGTGAATTTGAATAGTGAAAAAGTGTGAAATTTGGTTTTTTGCACTAAATTGATAAACATAAGCTAAAAACAACTTATTAAGCATCTAAAACAATAATACGAAGAAATTGGGGGGGGGGGGGGGGGGGGGGCTAAAACGCAAAAAAAACCTAAAAACGCAAAATCCCGGGCTAATACAGAGCTTTAAAAGTGAAAATGAGAAATATTAACCCTACAAATGCAAAGCTATTTTTCCTACATGCTAAATGACAAAATAAAATTTTAGGAAAAAGCCGGATATTTTTTTGACTTTTCTTTTATTTATTATGAATTAAAAACTAAAATAAAGAAAAATAATTATTTAAAATAGTAAATGAAAATGGAAAATTTCCAAAATTTCATGGAAAGTACAATTTTAACAGCTTAATAAGAGAAAAATATGAAACATATACCAACTTATCCAGATAAGCTGGAATAAGCTTTCAGAAAGCTATTGGGGTAGAGTTGAAAATGTCCATTTAAAAATAATGACTGACCCTAGGAACTGTAAGTCCCTAGGGTGCTGTTGGGTGAGGTGTTTTTGTTGAGGTTGTGAGTGCTGAGACCAGGGTTCAATCCCTGATTTTGACACTTTTTATTTTTATTTTTTTTAAATCTTTTAAAAAAGGTTGTAGAAAAGCTTGTTATGACCAACTTTTGTAAAAACCAAACTTATGAAACTATTGAAATAAGCAGATTAATCAGCTTAATTTGTAACAGATTGCTAATAAGCTAAAACCAAACACATCTTTAACTAAAATTGCTAACAAGCTTCTAATAAGTTGGGATAAAGATGAAAAAGCTAAAAAGAAACATTTAAGTCTACCCTAAACTTACAATTTCAACTAGAAATAATCAAAAGCAAGGCATAAAATAAGCTGGAAACTAAAAAAAGCACGTAATCTCTTTTTACACAAAACAACCTATGAGACCAAGTTCAAACTTATCCAGAAGCTTATTGACTATAAGCTAATTCCTCTAATAAGAATGAACATCAAATATAACCAACAAAGAGCTTATTTACCAGAATTCAGACCTAATGGAGTTCTTATGAGCTTTTTGCAAGCTTATGAAGGTGGCTGTTTAAGACTGCAGTCTACTTAACTGAATTGAAAAAACTGGACTGAGACCCCCTTTTTAATCACAAGTTTAATGGTTTTAATGATTCTCTTTTACCAATTTAGCTTAAAACAGATTAAGAGGGACAATCAAACAACTCAGAAAAGCTCTTGTTTTACTTTTTACACTCATTTATCAGCTGTCTGATATCAGTAGGACAACAACAACTTTTGAGCTTATTTTAGACTTTGAAAACTAAAAGTTGACTACAAATTTGACTTAAACTTTGAATGCTAAATCTAAAATTAGACTAAGAAATCTAAAATGAGTCTAAAGCTACAGTTAAAACTAACTTATCCACAACTTATAATGATAAGCTATGGTGACTGATCAAAACATACTTAAACAACAGATTTTCTTTGAAATGACAATATAAATGGAACGCTCTTCATTCGCAGGCAGTTACGGGGAATTTGATTTTAGCTTTTAGCCTTCCTAGCTAGCCGACATAGGTCGAACTTTCTTACTTCTTTATTGAAAGCTAAAGAGAAAACTGACTTACTGAACTTTTTTGAATGACTAAAATTTGCAACAAACCAAAGAATTACACTCTAAAACACCATTTAGACTAAATCAAAACTAGATTTATAAATCCAATTTGACCAAAATGCATTTGAGACTAAAAATAACCCTTGTTCCAAACACCCATAAAAGGGTCGGTTTTGGGATTTTCGACAAAACTAACCATAAAACTTGTATACTCTTGATTACAAATGACTTAACTAACACAAATGATAGATTATTACCAACTCTTAATATCTAATAAGCTGTGATTAAGCTAAACTAGTATTGAATTATTTTTTGTTTTTCAAGGGTTTATTTGGAAAATTCAAACAAGTAACTTTTAAAAACTGTAATTAACTAACAATAAGCCATATTAAGTACAATCAGAACAAATAAGCATTAAAATGAACATAATAAGCAGGTTAAACTAAAAAAATAAACTAATAAGCTAACTTACAAATCCCCTAGTTAAACAAGGGGTTAAAATTGCTCGCGGAACTACTCTACAAGCTCTAGCTATTTTTTTGACTTATTTTGACTTTTGGTTTGACTTTTTGAACTTTTTAGTACAATGAAGGTATAAGCCTACTGATAGCTATAAAAGCTTTAGTAAGCTTATATACAAGCTGTGTTGAGCTTTTTGACAGCTTACTTGAGATCAATCAACCATTGACAATTTAAAATTTAAGATGGAAATATATGTAAGAACAATTAAAGTAAAACAAAGTAAACTTTTATTGAAATAAAATGAGAGTACAATGCTTAAAAGTGAATTAGAAAAACATTAACTAAGAAATTACAACTTAAAAATCAAAATGACATGGTAACATTAACCTAAAAACTACTCTCCAAAATCTGAGAATGAGGGGGTATTTATAGGGAGCCTTGAGGTCTTCAATTAGGGTTTGGGAAAGATCCAGAAGCACCAATATTCACCCTTGATCACCCCTTGCATCATTACAATCAATCTCATCCTTATGATCAAATCAATGAGGTGGCTTAGCCAATAAGAATCCTCCATTTGTACACTCTGGCAATCCCCTGCCTATGTCAGCCCTCAAGATGCTTAGTGCAATGTTATGCTAGGGGCATGGTCGGAATTTCATCTGAGAAGAAGGATGAACAGTTGTAGGCGGGAAGGGTAACTTTGGGTTTTATTTATTACAATGTTGCAAAAATCGTGAATCGGTAGTCGGGCGGTCGACCACCCTGCAGCGAGTAATCGGTCAAGTCGGGATTAATCGGTGATTAATCGGATTGGCATTTCCTACAATTTTTTGGTATTTCTGGAGACCAAACTAAAAATCTTAACCGATTTCAAGCCTGCTATGTTTCCAAACCTCAATAAAAGGCTCTAATTCTGATTATGATGCCCATTGTGCGTTATAAGTAAAACCCAAATTAAGTATAATGCCTAAATTATTATTATTTTTAAAATGGCCGGTTTGCCCGATTCGGCCGATTTTTTACCGATTCGGCCGATTTTTTGACTGCTTAGTGTCGATTTTTATCCTAGGCCGATTTTTCGGCCGATTTTCAAAACTCGACAAGGTACTCGGCCGATTAACGATTAATCGGCCGAGTTGACCGATTTTTGCAACATTGATTTATTATTTATTTGACTGGATGGGTGGGTTTGACCGGGTTAAGTTGGGGAAATGGGTAGTGGGATATAACCGGGTATAGGAGTAGTTTGGTTGGGCTTTGGATTGTTTTGGGCTCAATGGTGGGATTGGGTTATATTATTTTTGGATTGGATTGGAATAATCACAATGGTATCCGGATATTAGAAGTAGTAGTACCATAAGGACCAATCTTGCCAATTTGTGAAATTCCAAGGACCAAAGTGTAATATTGGTAATATTAGGGTGTAGTTGGTAAATGTGGATGATGATGAGGGTATATATGTAAAAATCCTAAATATGATCCAAAACCGTAAAATTGAATCCCCGGCTCTTGTCTTTCACTCTCTTCTCTTTCCCGTGCTCGTTTTTCTTCTGTTTTGTCTTTTCTTTGTCTGTTTTGAGATATCCGTACCTGCACATGCATAAACTCAAGAAACACACAAATATTAATCATTAACGGCCCGTTTACGATTTATTTGGGTCGGTTTTGAAAAAGAAAAGGTATATGTTTTCACATATACCAAAATCCCCCAAACTAACGTATTGCCGTGTCCTCACGCAATGTCATCAACTCACGCTTCTAAAACCAAAGATTTCAACCTCTTTCTACTAAAGCTATATAAAGTAGGAAAACTTCCTCAAAAGAGATTAAGAAACCCTTAGCTCTAAAAACGCCCCGTTAAACCATTTTATTTCATATAAACATATAATGTTTAAGCACTTTCCATTTTGTGTGACGGTTTGTTGAACTTTCATGTCTATCAATAACTCTCACATATTTTTGATAAACACTTTAGGATCACGGAGTAGGAAACACAACTCATAAAGAAGTGACCATACGGATAGAATTCATCATCCTTGATTTTTCACGAGTTCCCAAACTAATCATAAAATCGAAATCACTCACTATATACAAATTAGATGCTAACACTACCCATAGATGCTACTTTTGCACCCTTAGCTACTTTTCACTCCCATAATCCTAATTTCTCTAAGGATTTTATTTTGAAAATCGAGTTTAGACGCTAAATAGTTTCCAAAACTTCCCTCGAAAACCGTTGCTCATAAGAATGAGGTCCATATTAAGGTCCTAATTTCACACTATTTAGGGGACATCCTTTTTATTTATAACCGAGACATCCCATGTTTGAGACTCGAAAAAGAAACTTTTTATTAGGACATCCCTGGAGTCGAAGCTTGGCTTAACTTTATTTCAGCACATTTGCACATTTGCAACTTTTGCCCTCAGTCTTTTCAACCACCAATTCAACGGGATTACCGTTTTATTAGAAGTCTTATTATGACTTTGGATTTTTCCTCAACCTTTTTGAAGTCCATGGTAACGGGGGTACCTTCAAACATAGAAAACTTTTATGGCTTTGGATTTTTCACATTTATACATTTGAGCTTTATTTCACGCTAATTATTTGCCAAACTCCGAGTCCCACAGCCTTTATAACAATAGAAACAATAGCACATATTATCAAGAATTAGTTGTCTATTATACCACAACACTGACAGTACCTTGATGTGTACCAAACTCTCATAAGCAAGGATTCTCTAAAAAATGCTTGAAAACTAAGTATCGCCAAAACCAAACACCTTTAATTATTTTGAAAATTTTGTTTTTGGGGTTTATTTAGCTGCTGGGAGCAAAAAGCCACAAGTAACCTCTACGAGCTCTAAAGAGATCCAACTACTCCACGTTTAGCATTTAACTTCTACATAACTTTATCATTTCTCGATCTATGCAAATTTAAAATCTTAAATAATAAGATCCGCGAATGCTTAGCCGATAATTTAGCTCTTGCAAATTAAAGTCAATCATGAGAACTTGCAAACTCTTTACTAGAATTCGCGTTTTATAGCTCCTTGTATGAAAAACTAGCGAAAGCTTTTAATTACCAATGGTTAAGGGAACAAGCTAGGGCTCAACACGCCCGGTCAAGTCAAAATTCTATTCCTACTCTAACAAGCGAAAAGTCAACAAGGTGTCAAAACATATATTATTTTGCAAATGCTTTGTCAAATAATCTCCAGTCTCGCATTTTTAAAATCACTTTTTAGAAACAAGCAAATACTTTCAAAGCTTCGCATATTTAAAATCACTTAGGGAAGCATGCAAATTCTTGGCATTGTGAGCTAGAATTCGTATATTATAGCCTCTTGTTTAAGCAATTAGCAAAAAATCTTCAAGAATCGCATATTTAAAGTAACTTCTAATAGACTCGCAAAGAATTTTCGATCATAAAACTAGCAAAAGCCTACAAAAATTTTAAATTTTCTCACTTTTTTCATCGATTGTTTTTGGATTTTTTAGGAAAATGGGGTTGCGAGAGTTTAAGGCAAAACACAAGTGCGGTCAAATCAAATCGAAGATTACCCCTCCCCCCAAAACTAAAATGAAACATTGTCCTCAATGTTTAAAGGCAAGGGTTCTCAACGGAAATCTAAAAGCCATTTATTAATAATCTAAAAGATAAAAGTTAGTCGATAAAATTTCGGATATCGGATTTCCTTAAGCATCAAGACATGAAACTCGAGTGGAGAAAAGACAAAACCACGAGCACGAGAGTCTTCATATATCGGGGAAATCCTAGACATAAACATCAAAAACCAAACATGAGAAATCGAAAAGGCGAGCCCCCTACATCACTTTATTAGAAAAATAGAAAGAAGATAGAAGGATAAGCATGGGTTGCCACCCACGAAGAGCTTTTGATTTTTTTCAACGAGTCGCTAGCTTGACTTGTCCCCGAATTCATTTGTTCTTGGGGAAGCAAGTGGAACAGAAAATCTCCATCGAAATTCCGTTCAAGAGGTTTGGATAAGCATTGAAACATGAGAAAGTTCCACTCCGATGAGATACCGACAGTTCTAAATAGTAAAAACTATAAACGGTGATACCGGGGTCAAAAATGGTATCCTTACTCCCGAAAGAGTGAAGAAGAGGAGAAGTCACATCATATGTGTTAATACAAATAAACCGTAAAAACGTTTATTAATATTTTGCGATCTCTTTGTGTTTTGTTGATAACAAATATAATGTTATCTTAAGTACAATTATAAGGATACATGTCATTTTTGTAAAGCATTTACATATAGCCATTTAAATACAAAATGTTGTAATAAATCATTTGTTGTAATAGTTTATTAGGATGGGTAAAAATCACAACCCATGGATCATATCCATAACCCATGGTACTAACCCATACCCACTTGACTAGATACAATGTACTCATTAGATACATTGAATCTAAAAGAATACCCATGGACCAACCCATGACCCATGACCCATAACCAAAAAACCCATGGGCAAAGAGGAGCGTCCCAAAGGTGAACGTGGTATTGAGGGTGAAAATGCTGATCCGAAGTTGCATAATGCTACTAGGGTTGTTCTAAACCCTAGCACGCATGATACTCATTCTGATTCTGTGTGGGGTACTACTAATCTGGATAAAACAAATTTTAGAGATACGTTTGTGGGTGGATCTGATTCGAGCACTAAAGTTGATGATGTGGTGAATTCTGGTCCTAACGAGGTGAATACTTTTACTTCAGGTCCTAACGTGGTGAATGCATCTACTTCAGGTCCTAATGTGATTGGTTGTGATAATAACGAAGTGAGGTCATTTGCTAAGGTTTTAA
The DNA here is from genome assembly GCA_019973895.1 of Chrysanthemum seticuspe. NCBI lineage: Eukaryota > Viridiplantae > Streptophyta > Magnoliopsida > Asterales > Asteraceae > Chrysanthemum > Chrysanthemum seticuspe. Next base: position 218,245,525 of record BPTQ01000008.1, on the reverse strand, counting down.
ATCCGGAACGTGTCTCTAGGAAAGTTAATTTTCGTGCCTTGGTGAATGAGACACGTATTGAAAATCATGATACGGTGGTTCCAAAGGCTGCTATGGAGGGTGTATTCAACCGGTATGAAAATACACTTGTTGGCTTCTTTGTTGGCAAGAATGTTGCTTTTCCTTTGGTTAAGAACTACGTCTCCAACACGTGGGGTAAGTTTGGTTTTCAGAAACTAATGAAGAATGATGATGGTGTTTTCCTCTTTAAATTCGCTTCTAAAGAGGGTGTTGAGAATGTTCTTCAACGGGGCCCTTGGATTATTCGCAATTCTCCTCTCATTCTCACTAAATGGACTCCTGATGTGCTATTGTCTAAAAGTGAGGTAACTAGAGTTCCCGTTTGGATTAAATTGCATAATGTGCCATTACTTGCATATTCGGAAGATGGGTTGAGCTTAATTGCTACTCAAGTGGGTAAGCCGATTATGTTAGATGCTTTTACTAGTTCCATGTGTGTTGATTCATGGGGTCGTATTAGTTTTGCACGTGCTCTTGTGGAATTATCATCTGATGTCGAGCTTAAACATGTGGTGACTATGGCGATCCCTAATAAGGAGGATAGTGGCTTTACTACGGCAAGTATAAAGGTGGAATATGAATGGAAGCCGCCACACTGTGTGGAATGTAAAGTGTTTGGGCATGATAATGCTTGTTGTCCTAAGAGTATTAAGGAGAATAATGATGTTCCCCTCACCTCTAATGTGGATGAACCTGATGATGGTTTTAAGGTGGTGCAGAATCGGAAAGCCAAACCTAAAGGTACGAAGATGACTGGTGGTATTAATATGGGTAAGGGTCCTAGATTTGCACCTAGGAAGCAGGTATATGTTGCTAAGATGAAGACACCGGCAGCTGCTAGTGGTATTGCTAAAGATACACCTATTACTACGTCAAACTCTTTTGGGACTCTTGAGGTGGATGATGACTCGGGCATCCCAAGTATTGTGGCTGATTCTACTAAAACGGTGAAGACTGGGAAGTCTTCTGGTACTACTAAGGAAGCAGGTATGGATGGATCTCGGGGGAAGGACTCTCGTAATATTGGTGAGGCGTCTAAGCCTTCGGAGACTGGGACTTCTTCTGCTACCAAGATAAGTAATCCGTTTTCTAAAGTTGGGAATGTGACCTGTTCAGACAGTGAAGATGAGGTTTTGGAAACAGACAACCCTATGGCGTCATATTTGGCTTCTGGGGGTGGTGGGGGTTTTGATCTTGAAGATTTTGAGAATTATGCTGATCAAGTCTACGATCTACCGAGGCACTTAGAGGATATGTGTGACATGTATGATGTTAGTCTCTTAGGTCGTGGTAGGAAGTAAAATTGGTTGTTTGGTAGTTCATAAGATTGGCATGTCTTTCTTATGTTATTTATTTGGTTAAGTGCACTTTTAGTGTGTGTTTGTTGCCCATGTAACGGGCCGAGGTGAGAGATTCACTCTCATCCGTTGTACTTAAACTTTTTTGGTTAATATATTTACCAGGGTGCAGGATTACTCCCCTTTACCCAAAAAAAAGAGGAGCGTCCCACGGATCCCTAGGATTACACTAGAAGGATCCCTTGTGGGAGGGATCCGTGGGATCCGGGGAACAGAGGAAGATTTTGCCTATATATAGAGAGTCATTTCTTCATTCTAACTCACCCCTCTCCTTACTAATTCTCTCATATACTCCCATTCTCTTCTAACAAAAGATCACTTGATCTAGAGAGTACTTCCTTCTTTCTTTCTTTAGTGATTCTCATATAGGTCCTTCTCTAAGGCGAGATCACGAGCATTCTATAAATCATCCAAGCAAGGGGTCCTTGATTGATTTGTTCCTCCGCAAGATTTCAGTAGCAAAGATCTTGTATTTGATATTTCACATATTTGTTGTGTAATAGTCGTGTTAGTTTGGTCTACCGTGTTACGGACTCGGTATTTAGCTTTGTACCGGAAAAAGGTGTAAGCAACGTTGTGAAGGCTTCTCCGCCAAGTTGAAGGAGTTTGTTGACATAGTGCTTGAACTCTCGAGTAGGTGACTCGGGGAGTGGAGTAGGGCAAGGAAGGTGTCCTTGTAGCCGAACCACTATAAATCGGTTGTGTCATTTCTATCCCTTTGCTTTACTTTATTTACTTGCTTTATCATTAGATCTATACTTTCTCTACATCCATACGATCTCACATATTATCGAATCTAAAGTTTTTGAAACTAACTTAAAATCGGCAAAACTATTCAACCCCCTTTCTAGTTTTCCACAATATGTGAGAAATGGAACAAAGATTTTGATAACAAATAGGATCCATTTTTCATCCTTAAAAGTAACTTTTGTATCATTTTGAATTGCATACGGAGATGCCATTCTTGACTAAATAAGTGAAATCATCCAAAAGTATTCTATTCACACTTCTCCCCCGCAAAATTAGCACATGATGTCGCCATCGTCATTATAGTTGAGCAAGTGGAATAAGAAAACAATCAATGGTAGCCCGGTTCACTTGATAATTAAAAGCGCATGGAAAAAGCATGAAGCATGTTGATGAGAATGGTCATAATAAGAAGATTTCTCTTCTTCCGAAGATAATGCGCACTGAAACGTACACATTTCTTTTCTTTGGAGTACGAGGCCTGAACTGATGTGAACAGACGTCATAAGAAGATTTCTCTTCTTCTTGAAGATAAAGCGCACTGAAACGTACACTTTTCTTTTCTTTAGAGAACGAGGCATGAACTGTAGTGTTCATACGTCATAATCTCTCTCTTTTCAACTCTCTTAGCAAAACTTGTAATCAACCCCATTATCATTCAGTAGGCTCTTTGTTGTGACAACTGATGGAGAAAACTCAATATGATGAATTTGACCCTGAAGTAAACTAACCCGAACTCGTGACTTAAACTTGCACATATGTAACAAAGAGCGGTGCCAATTTCCATTAGCATCTCTAAGTATTCTCTATGTACTCTATACTCTTCAACCAACCAACCATCAAGTATAAGACGTACATTACCTCTTGAAGATCCATAATTGAATGTGATACTGAGCACTACAACGTAACTCCTTTAAGTGATAGTTATTTTGAGGTGATAAGAGCCCAATTCCCCCAAGTGGTAAAAGAAGAGGTAAAAGTCACCCAACAATAACTAGATTTCCAAGTCTTCGTTTTTGATAATAAGCTCGAACAAGGATCTTGAAGAATCTTCATCCAACCATCCCCGATACCTTCAGATACTAAGTACACCCGCCCGTGATATTTCACTTCAACCTCAAATAGATAATACTGAATTAACCCGGTTGTCACATCTTCTGGTTAAAAGCTCAACTCTAGCCTTCTTTGACGTTTTAAGTGAACTCTGATAATGGTTTTCATCCCGACCATGGTTGAAAGCACATAACCCCGTAAAACCTTGTAATAGCCAAACTGCCATGAGGACAATCCAAACAAACACCCAATTCATGAAGTACACCCTTTATCCCTTCTTTGAAGTAGAGATCGTAGCACCAGCATCAGATGAGACATCGAAATACACTTTCCTTTCTCAAGGATGGTTCCATTATCACGGGATTTTACAATTCTATGGTTTAAACCGAAAAATAGTTTCTTTCGCGGGATTTTACAAAACCAAGAATAAACCGTAAGATAGATCCGGAAATGCACTTTACATTTACTAGGATGTTTTCATTGTCACGGGATTTTACAAATCTATGATTTAAACCGAGAAATAGATTCTTTCGCGGGATTTTACAAAATCAAGACAAAACCGTAAACAATTTCAGTTTGAATGTGTAATGACAACTTTGGTTTTCAATGAATATCTGTTTTAAGGGAACATGCAGCGGTTCATCAGCGGTTCATTATCTGATATCAACAATAACATCAACCATCCAATAAATACTTTGGTAAACACATCATTCACGCATTATGTCGGCTATTGCAGTGACAACATGGAGAAGTGAACCTGATATGCCAAACTTGAGCATGAAGTAAAATTCCCCAGATTTGTTACTTAAACTTGTATTAATCCTTGTGAAAAAGAAACGGTGTACCCAATGTACAAAACCTCTTGACATATCCTCAACTGAAGAAACGGTGTACCCAATGTACAAAACCTCTTGACATATCCTCAACTGCGTGAGACACCGAAGTGATAGTTACGTCGTGGGTTAAGCAAGTAAGAATCACAACCGTAACTAAATAGCCAAGTCTTTATCACACTCAATAAATGCCCAAACAAGTCATCTTCGCGAAAGGGTAGTAAGAAAGAAGATGAAAGTAAGTAAACGCGCCAGGAAAAACCTCACTTCAAATCCAAATAAGAAATATTGTCCAAACAACCTCGTAGTCAACCTTGTTCAACTATCAATTCAAGTCGTGACATAATATTTTCCGTGAAAAATGTATAAACCAAAGTACTAAACCTCATAGCCCAATAACTATCAACAACAATTCTCATAACTCATCAAGCTTCATTAAGTCCATAGTCTATCCACTTAAAACCATTTGAACTGTCACTTCAATACCAAATCAATAATGACGGACTAGAACCTCAAACATCATTAAAAATCAACAAATAACTCAAGCCGTGACTAAATATCTCCCGTGAAATTTGTAACCAAAATACCAATTAATTTTCCAATATGTGCAATATTGTAAGAAGGTTTGGTTAACGATATTTGCATATCCAATAATAAAAAATTACTCGATAGTGTCAAGATAGTCTCATCACAGTTCACGATTTGAGAGTCAATCCTAATCAAACCCATTCGTATCCAACAGCCCATCAATCCCCAATAAGTCCGGTTTGCTTGAGCCCAGTCCAGTTTCTCTAAAGAATCAGTAGGAGGCCCATGTGAGATCCAATTCCGTAACACACTAGTAATCCGGACATAAGACATAATATAACACCAAGACTCGTTTCACATAGGCGAACCCTAATCATATCACATATATTATCCGCCTCCTCATAAACTCTCACACCTCAACCCTAAAATATCTCTCACAAATCAAACAACCTCCTTTTTTCCATCTGTAATAAAAAAAAAACTCCATGAAAACCTTCCTTGATGACAGCTTATATCGACCTAGCCACAGGGTTGGCTGATGGTCGACATCAAAGCCAAAGGGATGGTATTCAACGAATCGTAAGACCTTGCCACAGGGATGGCGAAGGTGCTTTGATGTCACGGCGTCAAGGTAAGTTTGATCCATTATGCTTTGAGTCATAACGAGCCAAAAATACGAGTCTAACATTGTTGTAATGATTCTCTTTTTGTTTCATTAAAACGAATCATGAACAAGATTTGAAACCCTAAATGGTTTTGAGTTCTTTTCACATATATTCGGATATTATCACAAACTTTTAGATCAATGATGGTTTCATAATTTTCGTGGAATAGACTTTTGATAGTCTTGACTATTTCGTTTAGAAAACCATGGATGAGAAACTGAGATCAAATGACATATGAGTAAATGATATAGTATATTTCTTTGTCAACATAATCGAAACAAGAGGAAAAAGAGTATAACGAAAATTGTTATAACTCTATTCCTTGGGTTCGAATAGATGATAGATGTAAGACATATCTCAGATCAATGAAGAGACTTTCTTATCGTGTTATGGCCCATTGGTCTAGATATTCATTTGGTATCACACGAAGAGAATGGTCTGAGATCAAAAGATTTAGTGATGAATCAGTGATGAATACTTTACTTGTGGGTTTGACCTCCAAGGTCTTTGATGAAACAGAAATAACCCAAGTGAGTAGGCTGAGATTCAATCTAACTTCTTTCATTGAGACACCAAGTCGAATGATGAGATAAATCTGTTGATGTTGTGTCGAATCTTGTACATATTCTTTGGTGTAGATGTAATATGGTATTAGGTTTTGAGATCAAGGTCAAGTTGTATTGTGGTCGTTGTCACGGTCTATCTAGTTATAACATCTTCTTTTCATTTATGTTACTGTCAAGTCGCCATGTTATAACCAAGTCGCTAATCCTTTATGAGTCAGGTCAATTCTTCATCTAACTTTCTGTCTAAGTCGCTAGTTCACCTACAACTCGCTACACTTTATCAAAACAAGTCGCTAAATAGTGACAAGTCGCTAGATCAAGTGACAAGTCGCTATTGACTTTAAAGAAAGTCAACAAGTCACCAAGTCGCTACAGATTTCTTTAAGCAATTCGCTAGCATAACTCGCTACACTTATGCAATGAAATTAGACGACTTGTAAAGACAAGTCGCCACCAGTGATTGTAACAAGTCGCTAGGTAGATTCAATGAATTTGGACTATTATGAGGACAAGTCGCTAACTTGATCCGGCGAGTTTTCCGACCATTTTCCGACCATCTTCATCTAAACCCAGAAAAAACATTAAAGATGCATCTTTTTGACCCATTTTGTCCACTCAACATGACCATTTGACATTCAAACTTCAAAGTATTTGGTTCAGCAAAAAGCAAAAGTGATAAGCAAAAACAGACTTGACAACACATTAACACAAGAATCAGTATAAAACATGACATTTGACCAATATAGGATACAAAAAGCTTGTACAAAACAGTTTAAGCACAATACTAAAAAAAAACGTTTTCCAACCAAAAACACGTACAAAACAGCCACGAGCATAATGAAAACCGCAATAAATCATCAAAACACAATAACCTTGGCTCTGGTACCAATTGTAGGATCGTAAATAATTATGTGTTTGATGATTCGGGTGGTCTTGGATGATCAAAATACATGTTTGCCATAGTTAGAGAGTTAGAGAGAAAGGGAGTTTCTTGGTAGAGACTTGGTTTAACAAGTGTAAAAGGTTAGATTAAAGAAAAGTTCCACCCCTTCCATGGATGGAAGGGGTATTTATAGTCTTACAAGAATACGTCCTCCTATCGGACTGTAGATCAGGCATACAATGGGTAAAGACCCGTCCTTCCTCCACGGTGTTGCGCTAAACTAAACTATGCTAATAATTAACTAACTAACTACTAAATAACGTAAATACCGACACGTCTACGAGCTAACATATGCTAGACCTTAATTGGGGTGACCGACACTTTAACATGGAATTTCCAATTCCTAACATAAAGAGCTTTGTTCAATTTGTAGACATGGTTCGGGAACTCAGGATCAACGAATCCTTCTAGTTGGCTGACATAAACCGTTTCTTTCAGTTGTCCGTTGAGAAACGCAGTTTTGACATCCATCTGAAAGACCGTCATATTCATATGAGCCGCGAACGCGAGAAATATCTGAACAGCCTCAAGACGAGCAACCGGAGCAAAAGATTCTTCAAAGTCTATTCCCTCTTCCTGACGATAACCCTTAGCAACTAGACGTGATTTGTTTCGGATTACGTTCCCTTCAACATCCAATTTGTTTTTCCAAATCCTATTGAGACCAATGACGTAGACCCCTGTTGGTCTTTCAACCAATTCCCATACTTCAAGACGTTTGAATTGGTTGAGTTCTTCTTGCATGGATTCAATCTAGTTGTCTTTTGTCATTGCGTCTTTAATGTTTTTAGGCTCAGATTGGCAGACAGTGAGTGCATAAATGCAATGTTCACCATCTGTGTGAAGACGTTGTCTCGTGACGACAGGTTGATTCGGGTTGCCAATAATATTTGCCAGAGGATGGTCTTTTGTCCATCGATGTGTAGAGGGTTGATGTTGGTATACATTGTGCAGATTCTGAGGATTCAAATGGTTTGTTGATGATTCCGCGACATCAGGTGCAGCAGTGTCATTAGCAAACGGGTTAAAGAACACATTTGGATCAAAATCTGCAGGTGGGGGTACTTCATTAAGAATATCATCAGCCGGTTCATCATTGTTGGAAGCGGTTTGTTCAACTGTTGTGGTGGAGTCAACTGGTGGTGCTTCTTCAACAGTAGTTGTTGTAGCAGGTGTATCAGGTATAAGAGTATTATCAGGTTGTGCAGCGGAAACAGCGGATACACCTGCAGCACGTTCATCAATATCGTCACTGAACAGAGGAGCAAATAACCTTTCCATTTGTTGACGAGTGAGCTGGGGGCTTTGTTCAGCTGATGATGAGGGTTGGGGGAAGTTTAAGCGGTTGTGACCGGGTTCCAAGCTGTTATACTCAGAAGCTATTTCCGTAAGTTCATCAAAATGAGCATGAATCGTTTCCATAACCTGTTTTGTACGACGATTCCATATCCGGTAACCTTTATAATTCTCACAATATCCAATAAAAACTCCAATGTCAGCTTTGGCTTTGAGCTTTCCAAAATCATCACGATCATTATTCGGATAGCAAAGGGATCCAAATACATGAAAGTGTTTGAGATTCAGTTTATGGTTGTGGACAAGCTCGAAAGGTGTTTTGTTGTGGCGTTTTGTGATCATAGAACGGTTTTGAGTATAGCATGCAGTAGATACAACTTCTGCTCACAAGTAATCTGGAAGTTTAGCATTGATTAACATTGTTCTTGCAGCTTCCACTAACGTTCGGTTTCGTCTTTCAACAACTCCGTTTTGTTCTGGTGTACGTGCAATAGATGTTTGATGCTGAATTCCCACTTTCTCATAAAATTCACGAAGGGTTTGGTTAACAAATTCAGTTCCTTTGGAAAGAAACTTCGTTTCTGGTTCGGGTTTCTACTAGTAGCGGAAAGAGTGTTTTTATGTCCAAGTCGAGGCGTTGTGGCAGTCTGATTAGTCTTGCATGTCTGTTTCCTTGACTTAAACAATTGGTTTGGGAAGCACTTAAAATACTCTTTCACCCTTAAGTCGTAGTTTGTAGATAACGTGCATGTGGTCTTGTTTTGCCTCAACAACTTTCTGCTTTGGCTTGCAATCACCTTCGACGTTCTTGTTACAATTAGTTACGATTTGAAGGTCTAATGAACACCCGTCTTCAACATAGATGACGTACAATATGAGTTTTGGCAAGATACTAGTGTTTTGCGGTGTTGTTTTGTGGAAAGCTCGAACAGGTGTTGGTATTTGACTTAGAGTTTGTGAAAGTACATAAACCTAGGGAAACGATAGGCTTATTACTAGCACTACTAAAACCTTTCGAGTTTCG
>BPTQ01000008.1:218130100-218201216 GCA_019973895.1 Chrysanthemum seticuspe | reverse complement strand
GGAGGAGTGAGTGGGCTCGATCCTTCGGGTGATCCAAGTATAGAGGGTAGTCTCTATCTTTTCAAGTTCAGCTTCGTAACACGGTCAGACAAGTCAGAACAGATAGAGGAACTGAATTTGTAAATCAAACTCTTCAAGAATATTATGAGAAAGTGGGAATTAAGCATCAAACATCAATTTCAAGAACACCAGAACAAAATGGAGTTGTCGAAAGACGAAACCGTACGTTAGTGGAAGCTGCAAGAACGATGTTGATAAATGCTAAACTACCAGATTACTTGTAGGCAGAAGCTGTGTCAACTGCATGCTACACTCAGAACCGTTCAATGATCATGAAACGCCACCACAAAACACCTTATGAGCTTATCCATAATAGAAAACTGAACCTAAAACACTTTCATGTATTTGGTGCTCTCTGTTATCCAAAATCGAACCTAACTCCCTGGGAGATAATCCGCTCCCAAATCAGACCTGTCTCTCCATACTCCGCGGGCTGTGAATCTATCTCTGATGGGAGATATGAACCTAGTGGGCTTCCTAGCTCGGGTGAGTGAGGAGGAGAGACAAAGTCGAATGGCTGCTCTAGTGAATCAGGCTCAGGAAAGGGTAAAGGAGATCCTTGTCCTGGAGAATCCGCTAAATGCGCGGGACTCTGAAGCGGTGGAGTACCCTCATCTAGGATGTCCTCCTCCTCCTCTTTTGGAGGGTCCACATCCTCATCCACATGCTCTTCCTCGTCCTCATACTCCTCCTCATCCTCATCAACTAGGGGGAGTCCATGAGTCGACGTCTCTGTGAAGGTGAATCATGTAGTGGTAAAGTAGGGGATCTAGGTCACCGGTGCGATGGCGATGAAAGTAATGATGATAGGAGAGATTGAGAAGATAGGTGCACAGTGATGATGGAGGTCGTACTGACGTACGAGCCGTAGTATGATGAGTAAGTTGTCTCGAAGAGTTAGGACGATCAGATGATGATGGTAACTAAGAAGTAAGTGCATTCTGTGGCTCTGTAATGACTGATGTTGATGAAGCAAGAGTAGGATATCGGATAATCACATAAGGATCATCCTGCGCAGGAGTCATCAGAGTCGGTGCTATGGAAGAAGCAGCAGTAAGGATCTCCTCTGACACATCATAAGCTAGTGAAGGCATGGTCTGTGACAATGGCGTAGGGTATGTATAAGTGTATGAAAATGACTAATTCTAATAGCGCATCATCATATCAAAACATCACATAGTGGCAAGCTTTTAAAATAGAAGGTATCGCATTACTCAAAACATGCATTAAACAAAATCGCATAAGTTCTATTCTATCATATCATTCATACTTCATATAATTCCAAGACATACCAATCATATAGCAATCTCATAATATTCCAGGATCAATAAACATATCGCAATTCATAGCATTTCAATAATCAAGTTGTAGTTCATTCCATACTCAATTCAAGAGGCTTGGCTTGGCAGGCTGGCATGCGTCGGTCGAGGATCAAGTTTTCTAAAGAGTGGTTATAGTTTAGGTTTTACTAAGTACCTAGTTCTCTATAACCTTGGCTCTAATACCAATCTGTAACACCCCCAAATCTCGGTACAGCGGAAGACCTAAACAAAATTTTAGGGCATTACTGGATTGGTATACAACACAAGTATAGGAAAACAAGATATTCATAAATAGTTCACTACCAATCCCATAGTTAATTATCTGGTTACATTTATTCCAAATTATTCAAATGTAAGGCTCAAAAGAGATTATAAAGTAGGTCCACATATTATTATCAGAGTTTAATATGATCCTCCAACCATGCCTCTTCTGCCAAGCCTCCATAGAACAAGCAATCAAAACATCAGCTTAATTATCTTAGAAAACATGCTAAAAAGGTCAGCTAACGGTGGTGAGTTCATAGGTTTAAATATGAATTCAATAGTGGGCCTGAAAGAGTTTATTTGCTATGCGAGACTAAGAAAGATATATAATAAACATTTCAATCACATTCCATCAATAATCCAATAACACAATCGAGATCTCAGCAGGGCCCCAAACGACTCTAGTCAGGTACCACAGTTATAGAAAAGATGAACTCAATGCTACCTTGGATTAGGTCGGACTAGACATCTATTCTTAGCTAGGTCACATAGTTATAGCAAAGGATTGCAACCCTAGACTAAGTCAATATCTACCACATATCTATCTTACTAGTCAACACATACGCAAATCAAAAAGATTTCAAGCAGGTCCAAGAAAAGAGTAGCATGCTTTCTCACCCCAATTTAGTTAAAACATAGATAAAAATGAGGCTATAAAACTCACCTCGATCAAGAAAAGCACAACTAATCACTAGCAACGCAGATAAACAGCTAACTCAGCTCGACGACTACTGACTTGGCACAACCTATTAATATAAACCCGTTCTTAATACACTTTCCAATTTCAATATTATCTATCCTGAATATATTCCAATTCTTATCTCCAAAAACATCTCATTTCTATATTTAGTTACAAGCGTTTGGTATCATCGTGTGTGGTATCGACTCGACAAGACTCCATGAATGCACTATAATTCTAACAATGCGACTCATAACGACACAATGCAATTTCTAAGTGATAAGCTTTCTAGTTTAATGAGTTTCGAAATAAATTGTTAGATCTTATCGAATTCATCAACTCGATAAACTCAACCATTTATTTATTTCACTTATTATTCCAAAAGACCTAGTCACAACCTCGCGACTTATAAGGATAATTCGTTCATTAATACCTTTATCCTATGCACATAACGGGCTCTTATTGGATTAGTCAACCCAATAATTCTTCTATCTACGTGGGTTAAACTTATTAATGTCAAGTCATCCGCAACCCATGCATAACTCACAATGGTTATTAAATACCCATAAATGACACATTTCTGTAAACATACCCTCGAAACATTTAATAACTCGTTTATTATAAAACCTTTCCATTTTTAAGTCGTTAGTTCCCCTTTAAATATCGAATAAAAAGGCGAGTCTTGTTATTAAATATTTAATATAAGAACTTAATATTTTCTATTTTCTTGTTTTATTTACATGTTTATATATATATATATATTACGTCAAGTTTGAATATATGTTTTGAGTTATTATCCATCTCTAGTTCAGAAGTCCGAGTCATGACTCTCGGCTTTTACAAGTCATATTGTCCAATAATTAATATAAGTCCATGTTATGACGTTGTTGGGGTCAAACGAGACTAGAAAGTCATGGTAACACCGACGTTGCGCAAAGTTGACATATATATTATCAAGTCCAATAAACAACTCCACTCGTAATCAGCCCTAAACCTATGGCTCGATAACGTATCAACAATCTCCAAACAACTCATATCAATACGGACATCCAATCAAGTATCAAACACACCCAAAACTAATGTCGTGACCCTAATGGTCTCGACACGATCACGGTTAGGACCACGTGAACCAAACGAACCCTAGAGGTTCCTTGGCTCCTCGTGTCACGTCCAAACCCACACGACCGGACCTTCTTGGTCCCGGTCACTACTAACGCCAACAACGACACATCCAACTAGTACCATGAAAACCAGACCCGGACCAATGGGTCCTTGTGGTCTCGGTCGTGACTTTAAAGCAACCCCACATTGACCAAAATGGTCCTTGTTGTCTCGTTCACCTCCCCATCGTTACCTAAACGTCATCTAACCTCCGTTTCATCGACAAACCACAATCAAGACCTTAAATCCAACAATAACCCACAATTAAAACATCAAAATAACTAATAAAAATGCACAAACACGAACCTGACACGACACTCCCGATACCAACACACTTTATTACATTTTTATTATGTTTTAAAGCGTGTTTTCACATTTGTGTTCATCCAATCCCAACCAAACGCGCACGTACGAGACTTAAAAGTCTCATACGAGGTAAACCAACACTCAAACAAGTGTATATCTCGTTCCATTTACCTTTATCTTTCCCGATCTATAATTGAGACACAAAAACACGAACCAAGAAGATGTTTAAACACGATTTGGGTGACGAAAAGGGGGAGTAAGGGCACATGGCATATACCAAACGAAAGAGGAGAGGAATATGGAGCTAATGGTGGTGGCGGTGTGGTGCCACTCGCGACGGTGTGACGGTGGTGGCCGGTTGAAGTGGTGGCGGCTAGGGTTTTATATATATATATATATATAGATGAAACTAGGATTTGGTGTAGAGAGAGAAACGGTGTGTGTGTGTGAGTTGCGGTTTTTATATTGTTGAGGGAGGACTAAAATACAATTATTTTTGGACAAGGGGACGCCGGTCACACAAAACAAGGGGGATCAAAACCGTAATTTTTGTAAACTTTCCCGAAACACCTCTCACGAGATCATATATTTTATAATTAGTGTCTGACTATTTTTATTAGTGACGTTATTGTTTTTAATTACCTTTTTCCACGAGTTTAAATTATCGACACGCCTTATTTCCACGTAACGAGTTAAAGTTACTTTTCTCTCGTGTTTTAGGATTTTACTGTGCCGACTCATGTAGTGCCTAACATTATCGGCCATAACTCATACCATAACTCATTCGATACCAAAATAAATCATAAAAGCTAATAAACGATACCAAGACAATTCACGATTAACCGAAATAGCTCCTAAAGGCAATCTACTCGGTCTAGCTAGCGTAATGTGGTTACGTAAAAGGGCTCCCTAATTTTCCAGTTGTCACATGCAACATCTTTAAAGTTGGTCAATCCAACTATTAATTATATTTCCAATATTCATTTATTTGTGATAGACTATTTTTTTATGCTTTTATTTATGAGTTATGACACATTAAATATATAGTGACACATTAATTTTTGATACATATACAGTGACAAATCAATTTTTGATAAAAAAAATTAATTTATCCATATTAAATTTATCGTGACACACTAATTTTTTTATACTTTATTTATTATACATTAAATTTATACTAACACACCAAATTTTGATACATATATAATGACTCATCAATTTTTTGATACATATATACGTAAATATATTGATACATATATAGTGACACAAAAATTTTAGTATATTTGTAGTAACACTAACTGTTTTGATACATTTATAGTGACACATTAAATTTTTTTTACATATTTAGTGACATATTACAAAATTTTAGTACATTTGTACAATATGCTTATCACACAAATTTCCATGACACAATTTTATTTTAGGTAATTGATTTGCACACTTTTAAAAATGATTAGGACACTCTAATTGTGCATTAAATACTTGTACAATATTAATATTGTGCTTTAATTTTTTATACATATGAGTGTCCCAATAACATTTTAGAGTGTACAAATAACCTCCTTTTATTTTAATATATGTTTGTAGGGACACACTAATTACTGTGACACACTAAAGTTTCAGTACGTTTGTATTATCACACATTTTTTTTATTGAAATTGCGACTAACAATAATCCAATAAGATCGAGAAGGTCGGTGGTTTCTAAAATAACTCATAAACCAACCGAGACCGAGAGATTTTATAAATGATCTGTGTTCTTGAAAAATATTAATAAATGAGTTGGGTTTCAAGCCAAGCATCGACTATCATTACTGACCGTTTATCAGTTGTCACTTATCAATGGTCACATATATGAAAATAACCAAGTTTTATTACATACTTCAAATGAATGAAATGAGTCGGCTATTTATAGGCAAACCCTAGGAATTATCTAGGCCTACCACATGTCTCAGCTAGTTGGCTGAAAGGGAACATACTTTTTGTGGCCAATGGGAAGGCTCCGAGAATAGGCTCTGAGATCTTGCCCATGTGCAGTTGTTTGCCATCATGAAAATAATGAACAATCATTATTTTGGTAGGGTACACGAAATATTTTGTTTGTATTTTAGTGAAGAAGCATTTGCATCCTTGGAGGTCAGAGCTCCACGGAGGGTTGGGCTCTGTGACTTGGAATTTTATGTATTGGCAGGTTCCCTTGCGGTAGCCCAGTGGGCTTTACGCCAATGAACACATTTAGATTGCCATATGTACATCATCGGAGGCTAGGCTCCGAGACTTTAGAGGGGGTACACCATCACATGACATGCACCTAAGTATCTTAACTCTAACCATCTCATTCCTAAACAAATCTTTCGATTGATCCTTCCAAATTGAAAATATGTTTACACTTTTGTTTGTTGGGTCCCATGTTCCATTTTTGAATTGGGTGTGAATCTCAATAATTTCCCATGCTTCTTCAACACCAAATTCCCAAAGTTCCCCCTCTGTTATATAGTAAACTCCATTTGGGTATCGTGGTCGATATGAGTGTAAAAGATTTGAAGTGGAAACAATTAAATTAAAACCATGATGAAGTATCTTTTGGAGTAACTATTTGAAACGAGTCCACGCATCTAAGGAACTTGCTTCTAAAAAAGCAATTTTGGCTTTAGCCTTCTGATACTTGGCCATCCAATCCTTCTGAGTTCTAGGTTTAGTATGATTGTTTTGAGACGATTGGCCAAAGGTAATCATTTTTGGTTGAAATCTGGTTTTGTTTGGTAATTGGTATGAGGGTGATGAGTGTTATAAAAACAGTCTTTTGCCATGTGACCAGGATTTCCACATTTAAAACACTCATTTGAAGAAGATTTAGTTCCATTTATCTTTGAAGAATTTGTTTTAACAAGTCTTTTTGAGATTGCAAGTAAATCCCTTTCATGAAATTTCTTATTCAGGTCTTCCATGTATTCTTGAATACTTCTTGCATCCAGTTTTCATCTTCTGAATCATCCTGAAAATCTTGAACAACGGTATTCGAATAAAAGGCAGTTGACATAGGTGTTGTAGTTAGGGATTTTCTTATTTTCAGGATACAATTTAGACATGAGGTTATCCTCATAAACAAATATCCCATATATATCAGCTAAGTCAAGATTCTTGACATGGTTTGCATTCCTTAACCCCTGATCAAAGTTAAGCCATTTTATGGGTAGACTATAACAAAACCAATATTGATTTCATATTTGGATAGGGTAACACCATCATTCATTAAGGTTTTGTATATGGTACAGGTCCGTGATAAAATTTCATGCTCTTTGGCTTTAAAATTATTATACACAAGTTTCAGGTCCATGACCCTGTTTTCCTTGGTATATGAGGGACCTTCAAAGCTAAGAATCAGGCTAGTGCATGTTTGCAGTAGGACAGTTAATCACTGATTTCATTATACCATTTGGTAGACATGATATAATGATGATTTTAAGTCTTTGGTATTGATTGACTGCCCTCCTCTCATCAAGTGACCATTAGGCCACAGATTTTCTAGGCCATCAGTTGTTTTAGGCTTATAAAGACCCTACACTAAACACTAGACTAGATCAGTTTTTTGTGCCTGATTTAAGACCATGTTTTAATGTTATAATAACTCGTCTATCTATGGTCTACCTAATGCACTAACGAGCAAAGAACCCGATTGTATAGTGTAGTAATCGGTAAAGTCGAGGTCATCCCAAGAGCTATGTGTGCGAATTTATTCAAATTTCTATTTTCACTAAAAGGGGGATTTTGATTTAATTTGTAGTAAACTAATTGAAATAAAATAAATTGCGAAAACTAAATAAATGCGAGACAATCAATGGGGAGAAATGTGCTAGCCTAGTTACTAGTTTTATTACGCCATAATTCGGTTTTCTTATTAATGCCTTCTAACGCTTCATGTGCGGGTAAATGTCACTAGACAGCCTTAGGTCAATTTGTCTAGCCTATAAGTCTAGAATCCTATCCCACTGTAGTTACTCGATGGAAATCGCGGGAAACATATCCTTAGTCATTATGTACCAGCTACCTTCAATACCTATTCTTAGTACATAAAGCACTAAACCCGGCATGTGTAACAATTCGCATTTTCGAGAATTTACTATTCACTTTTACTATTCACTTTCACTATTCATCCGTAAAATTTTTATTTCACATTATCGTAGGATAAATTATTTTAGTAATGACCTGAGAGTTCGACAATCGTTAGATTATTTTCGCAAAAGTTATTAAGAAAACATCGTTTTAAAGCTTCATTTTGGTCGGAACATCATTTTTACATCCCGCGCATAACGAAAACCGTCTCTGAAAATTTTCCCCGCATCAGATTAATTTTTAGATCCCTCATGATTAATTTGATAATTTTTAAGATTTATTTTTATGTTACCAAATAAACCCTGCGCTGAACAAAACTAAACTTACGTTTTAAACAATTCTGCGTAGACCGAGACTTAACCATTCCTGCACTGTATTTCCTAAGATATTTTGAAGCTTTTACATTTTTGGAAAAGTCAAACATATTTCCCTCCTCCTTTGACCATAAAGAAATTAATCTTGTACGTTCTATATTTTTGATTAAATCGAGTAACTTTTAGACTTCACGTATAACTGTTAAGTTATCCCACGTACGACGAAAACTACATTTTGACCTCCCATATCACTTTTAGACTGATTTTAATCTACTCTAAATAAATCAACGGTCATTTCCCTGAAATCTCGTTCTTTTCCGATAAATTGCATTTTACGCATTTTTTACCCGCGTTTTCAGTTTCAGCAGCGTTTAAGCAACCCGATAGAACGTATCACTAATCTAATATTCTTATATAGAGTATAATGATAAGTTTAATCATTTCTACAAGTTTCATATTTTTAGGATACCCAGTTTTAAGTTTCGTGACATAACGACTTACGGTTAGCGATTTTCGGGACAAAACTAACTCCGTAAATAAGATAATACCAAATTTTAACCATATAGTTATCCAAGATACAACTTGAACGAAATTTTGTGCTAAGTACAAGCCTTGTTGGCTTGTGATAAGCCTTGATGAGTTTAGATTGATACACGTGTAATATGACCTAGCTAAGTAAACTTAACTTCTTTAGGAAGCCTTGCAAATATCTAGTGAAAGTAACCTCCTCATTTGGCTATTTAAACAAACTCATCTCTTTCATTTCTTCTTCATTCCAACACCTAAACACAAAGCCATAACATATCCATGTTTGATCTTGAAGCTTCAAGTTACACTACAAAGTTGAAAGCATAAGTGTTCTCTACCTAGATCTTAAGTTTATTTGGTGATTCCATGGTTGGATTAGGAGCTATACAAGGTGAAAAGGGCTGAGTTAGAAGTATTCTTACAAGGTTTGATCAAGCCTACCAAGGGTTAGCATGATGTGTTAATGATTTGGAAGCTCGGGTTCATATTAAAAGGGTTTAGGTTTGAGTGTCCTAGTTCTTGGTTCTTGATTTGTTTCATCACAAGGATTGTAAGCAAACTCTTATGTTATCATTTGCTTACTGTATATACTAGTATTTTAGGTATTTTACATGTTCTACATGCTTATTATACTTGATTACGCTTGGATAAATGGACTAAACCACTAGAAATTGTCAAAAGGACTAGTTTTGCAAAACAGAAACTGGACAGGGGCTGTAAACGTAATTACTGGGTAAAATTCGTGGACTGAGAAAGTTAAGTAATTACATAGGATTATATATCTATGTCTTGTGGTCATTTATCCGGGTGGCTCGTGCCGTAACTCATCCCGATGAATAAACTAGAGCCAAAACGGCTAAACGTGTCCAAATCTAAGTAACAGATTTCAAACAGGTAAAACTCATAAAACTTGCATATAACCAACTATTGGTCAAAGAATAAAAGTTGTAGCTAACACCTTAACTTGAACGTGACCGCTGGCCGTGCGTTAAACGGAGTTGTAGAACTCGACTTATGACCAAAACTGTGAGACAGTATGCTGCTGATTGAAATAACTAGTACATTCAAGGGTAAATTGGTAATTTCTCATTAGTTAAATAATTTCTGGGGAAGTAGGGCCCACTGATATGTTTAGTACTATCAATTACCTTTCCGAGGACATAAGAATCGAGTCATGATCATTTACGGTTTAGAAGTAACGGGTAGATTTAGACGGGGAAAACTTTAATATAAGAAACGTAAACACTTAAACAACTTCACAAATGTTAAGTATCCAAGCATAATTGATGTAATAACTATATAAGGTATGTTTATACATTCACATCGTTATTTTAGAACCTAAGACACAAAACATATTCTAGGTTGCGCTTAAAGGTTTCTCGGCTTATCCATCGATTCGTTATACATTGGATATCACATTTATTAAGGTGAGTTCTTAGCCCCGTTTTTATACGCGTTTGAAACTTTTGGGGGAGATACTTGCTCAACTATTTTCATTTACTTTCATAAGTACTCTAAACTTTTACTGATTATCGTGAGTTCGTAGCCCCACTTTTACTCGCTTAATTGTTTTACAAACTCTTTAGGGGAGATACATGCTCAAACATTTGCTTTATACTTTTTACAAATACTCAAAGCATTATAATTGATTGCATTATACTTGATCGCATTATACTTGATTGCGTTATACTTTATTACGTTATACTTGATTGCGTTATACTTGATTAAGTTATACTTGATTGTGTTATACTTAAGACGATGATAAGTCTCCCAACATACACGGAGCAGTCCCATCGTAAACTTGATAAGTCGATGATAAGTCTCCCAACATACACGGAGGAGTCCCCTCGTTCGCATGATAAGTCGATGATAAGTCTCCCAACATACACGGAGCAGTCCCCTCGTAAACTTGATAAGTCGATGATAAGTCTCCCAACATACACGGAGCAGTCTCCTCGTTCGCATGAAAGTCTCCCAATATAGACGGAGCAACACTAAGTGCAATAATGTGAACTATTATGTCTATATGTGTGCTTAACTATAAAATATACTATATTTTAGCAGTGGGTTGTAAACACACAGGTTGCAAGTTTTGTATAGGCGGAACTTGGAACTGAGTGGATTTACAATGCCTTTGCTGTGTGAACATTCTTTAAAGGCTTTACATGTTAAACAAACTCTATGAACTCACCAACCATTGTGTTGACACTTTTTAGCATGTTTATCTCAGGACATAAGGCGATAGCTATTGCATGGAACTTAGAGTCGCACGACATGTTTTGAAGACTTACGCTTTTATCATTTACCATTCGAAACATTTTGTAAACATTTATATATTATACTTTGGGACCTTATTGTTTGTAACTCTGATTTCATCAATTGAATGGTAACTTTTCAAAACGTCTCATTTAGAGGTCGTTTTCTATAACTTATACTTTGTATTATGAAGTAGCACCCCAGTGACACAATCTTCCGCTACGATATTTTGGGGGTGTTACAGATTGGTATCAGAGCATTGGTTATAGAGAACTAGGTTGCATTTAGAGCCTAGACTATAACTACTATATACGCTGAGACCTTCCTCCCTATCGCCTTGCACACTTTAGACTTTTTCGTAATTTTAGCACCTAAGAGAGATTTCTATGAGCTGACTGAAACACCGAACATCATATGAGTCGATTAGTCCAAGCATTGCATAGTTACTCCTAAATTATACATAGCCTGATCACCTATGTCTAATTCAGGAAGAATCATGCAATGAAGGAAGTAGTAGTCTCATATGTGTAAGCAATTCCGTAATCGAGCCAAATTTTCAAAAGATTTTCTTCAAACCCACTTGTTTCCAGTTTGATCCGAGTGACAGTTCTTGTTTGATGAGTTGCAAAGATCAAGCTAGAAACAAGTTGTTAATTAAACCGATTTAGCCTAATCGTATGACAGTTCTTGTTTGATGAGTTGTGGGATTAAGTAAAATTCGGTTACCTAAAAGTCTTTTGAGGGTTTTGCTCGAGAATGGGAAACCTTGCCTCATCAAACCTAACCATAAGAGAGCATGTCTTTAGGATGAGAAATGGTCACGATAGCACAAGAACGTACATAGTTGGGTGAGGAACCCATATACATGAGCATTGACGAAATCGCTTAGACTATGTACACTGTAAGTAGTGAACGTCAACAAAACTTCGGGACGAAGTTCCCTTTAAAGGGTAGGTACTGTTACAATTCGCATTTTCGAGAATTTACTATTCACTTTCACTATTCATCCTGTAAAATTTTTATTTCACATTCTCATAGGATAAATTATTTTAGTAATGACCTGAGAGTTCGACAATCGTTAGATCATTTTCGCAAAAGTTATTAAGAAAACATCGTTTTAAAGCTTCATTTTGGTCGGAACATCATTTTTACATCCCGCGCATAACGAAAACCGTCTCTGACAATTTTCCCCGCATCAGATTAATTTTTAGATCACTCATGATTAATTTGAGAATTTTTAAGATTTATTCTTATGTTACCAAATAAACCCTGCGCTGAACAAAACTAAACTTACGTTTTAAACAATTCTACATAGACCGAGACTTAACCATTCCTGCACTGTATTTCCTAATATATTTTGAAGCTTTTACATTTTTGGAAATGTCAAACATATTTCCCTCCTCCTTTGACCATAAAGAAATTAACCTTGTACGTTCTACATTTTTGATTAAATCGCGTAACTTTTAGACTTCACGTATAACTGTTAAGTTATCCCACGTACGACAAAAACTATATTTTGACATCTCATATCACTTTTAGACTAATTTTAGTCTACTCTAAATAAATCCATGGTCATTTCCCTGAAATCTCGTTCTTTTTCGATAAATTGCATTTTACGCATTTTTTACCCGCGTTTTCAGTTTCAGCAGCGTTTAAGCAACCCGATAGAACGTATCACTAATCTAATATTATTATACAGAGTATAATGATAAGTTTAATCATTTCTACAAGTTTCATATTTTTAGGATACTCAATTTTAAGTTTCGTGACATAACGAATTACGGCTAGCGATTTTCGGGACAAAACTGACTCCGTAAATAAGATAATACCAAATTTTAAGCATATAGTTATCCAAGATACAACTTGAACGAAATTTTGTGCTAAGTACAAGCCTTGTTGGCTTGTGATAAGCCTTGATGAGTTTAGATTGATACAAGTGTAATATGACCTAGCTAAGTAAACTTAACTTCTTTAGGAAGCCTTGCAAATATCTAGTGAAAGTAACCTCCTCATTTGGCTATTTAAACAAACTCATCTCTTTCATTTCTTCTTTATTCCAACACCTAAACGCAAAGCCATAACATATCCATGTTTGATCTTGAAGCTTCAAGTTACACTAGAAAGTCGAAAGCATAAGTGTTCTCTACCTAGATCTTAAGTTTATTTGGTGATTCCATGGTTGGATTAGGAGCTATACAAGGTGAAAAGGGCTGAGTTAGAAGTGTTCTTACAAGGTTAGATCAAGCCTACCAAGGGTGAGCATGATGTGTTAAGGATTTGGAAGCTCGGGTTCATATTGAAATGGTTTAGGTTTTAGTGTCCTAGTTCTTGGTTCTTGATTTGTTTCATCATAAGGATTGTTAGCAAACTCTTATGTTATCATTTGCTTACTGTATATACTAGTATTTTAGGTATGTTACATGTTCTATATGCTTATTATACTTGATTACGCTTGGAAAAATGGACTAAACCACTAGAAATTGTCAAAAGGACTAGTTTTGCAAAACAGAAACTGGACGGGGGCTGTAAACGTAATTACTGGGTAAAATTCGTGGACTGAGAAAGTTAAGTAATTACATAGGATTATAGATCTAAGTCTTGTGGTCATTTATCCGGGTGACTCGTGCCGTAACTCATCCCGATGAATAAACTAGAGCCAAAACGGCTAAACGTGTCCAAATCTAAGTAACAGATTTCAAACGGGTAAAACTCATAAAACTTGCATATAACCAACTATTGGTCAAAGAATAAAAGTTGTAGCTAACACCCTAACTTGAACGTGGCCGCTGGCCGTGCATTAAACGGAGTTGTAGAACTCGACTTATGATCAAAACTGTGAGACAGTTTGCTGCTGATTGAAATAACTAGTACATTCAAGGGTAAATTGGTAATTTCACATTAGTTAAATAATTTCTGGTTAAGTAGGGCCCACTGATCTGTTTAGTACTATCAATTACCTTTCCGAGGACATAAGAATCGAGTCGTGATCATTTACGGTTTAGAAGTAACGGGTAGATTTAGACGGGGAAAACTTCAATATAAGAAACGTAAACACTTAAACAACTTCACAAATGTTAAGTATCCAAGCATAAAATGTAATAACTATATAAGGTATGTTTATACATTCACATCGTTATTTTAGAACCTAAGACACAAAACATATTCTAGGTTGCGCTTAAAGGTTTCTCGGCTTATCCATCGATTCGTTATACATTGGATATCACATTTATTAAGGTGAGTTCTTAGCCCCGTTTTTATACACGTTTGAAACTTTTGGGGGAGATACATGCTCAACTATTTTCATTTACTTTCATAAGTACTCTAAACTTTTACTGATTATCGTGAGTTCGTAGCCCCACTTTTACTCTCCTAATTGTTTTACAAACTCTTTGGGGGAGATACATGCTCAAACATTTGCTTTATACTTTTTACAAATACTCAAAGCATTATACTTGATTGCGTTATACTTGATCGCATTATACTTGATTGCGTTATACTTTATTACGTTATACTTGATTGCGTTATACTTGATTGCGTTATACTTGATTGTGTTATACTTAAGACGATGATAAGTCTCCCAACATACACGGAGCAGTCCCCTCGTAAACTTGATAAGTCGATGATAAGTCTCCCAACATACACGGAGCAGTCCCCTCGTTCGCATGATAAGTCGATGATAAGTCTCCCAACATAGACGGAGCAGTCCCCTCGTAAACTTGATAAGTCGATGATAAGTCTCCCAACATACACGGAGCAGTCCCCTCATTCGCATGAAAGTCTCCCAATATAGACGGAGCAACACTAAGTGCAATAATGTGAACTATTATGTCTATATGTGTGCTTAACTATAAAATGTACTATATTTTAGCAGTGGGTTGTAAACACACAGGTTGCAAGTTTTGTATGGGCGGAACTTGGAACTGAGTGGATTTACAATGCCTTTGCTGTGTGAACATTCTTTAAAGGCTTTACATGTTAAACAAACTCTATGAACTCACCAACCATTGTGTTGACACTTTTTAGCATGTTTATCTCAGGACATAAGGCGATAGCTATTGCATGGAACTTAGAGTCGCACGACATGTTTTGAAGACTTACGCTTTTATCATTTACCATTCGAAACATTTTGTAAACATTTATATATTATACTTTGGGACCTCATTGTTTGTAACTCTGATTTCATCAATCGAATGGTAACTTTTCAAAATGTCTCATTTAGAGGTCGTTTTCTATAACTTGTACTTTGTATTATGAAGTAGCACCCCAGTGACACAATCTTCCGCTACGATATTTTGGGGGTGTTACAGATTGGTATCAGAGCATTGGTTATAGAGAACTAGGTTGCATTTAGAGCCTAGACTATAACTACTATATACGTTGAGACCTTCCTCCCTATCGCCTTGCACACTTTAGACTTTTTCATAATTTTAGCACCTAAGAGAGATTTCTTTGAGCTGACTGAAACACCGAACATCATATGAGTCGATTAGTCCAAGCATTGCATAGTTACTCCTAAATTATACATAGCCTGATCACCTATGTCTAATTCAGGAAGAATCCATGGCGAAGACAACAAAGACCAGTGATACATGACCAAATCCATGGCCAAGACACCAATGTTTGTTCACTCCCTCACCTAAGCATGATTAATGACTAAAGGGTTAGATAAGACAATGGATGCACATAAAAGGGTGTAAAATAAAGTACAATAGAGAAACAAGCAAATATTCTTAGCCTACAACCAATTTGTCACTGCCCACCGTCTATCCAAAATCCAAGCTTCAAAACGCGAAAACCGGATCATCATGTAACAAGTTAGTGTGCCATAAGTAGATGCCATATAATGAGGTGAACATTAACCTAGTCTTCAAAAAGCTAGTTGATGTATATGTGTCACCAACTCGTACCGTCAAATGAGTATGACCGAGGCAATTTCCCTGATGCTAGTCTGATAAGCTTCAAATGAATACCACGAATTAGTGCTCATAATGCTTGCACTAACTTCTTTACAATAATGATAAGTAAAATACTATCATTTTTTTTATAACTAGGATGTAAATAAATAAGTCATCCCCCCCACTTGAGATGAATCATATGTGAGGAATATGGTGGGTCTTCAATGATCTTTAAATATGTGTCTTCAACATAGCCGTGATTCCTGAATAACTTTACCTGAACCTCAAACTTAGGAAAACGGCTACTTCCCAATCATATACAAGACTACACGGTAGACTAAGGCGAATAGGTGTATACGAAATAATACATAACATGGGTTAAGAAACGAAAGAATGGCTCAGAAGGGTGAATCTAAGGGTATCTTGCACTAAAGATGAGTGCAACAAAAGGGTTTAACATTGGAGGTCGAAAAGTCGAGGTGACTTATCGATAAAACACACAATTTTACACATATGGGCTATTTGGGTGTAAATCCTAAAATATTGCCTTCCCGGTCTATCTCTCCAAAATGCATCAAGAAACTCAATGCACTACTCGTCGATGGTCTTGAAATGATGTAAAGGCCAAGTTCTAAAGTTTAAAATACTACTAACACACTCAATATTTGGTGGATTTATGTCATATGAGAAATTAGATAGGCTAAACCTCACCAATGGAATCAAGGGTTGTTGTGTGCTCGGCTAAGGTCTATTCTAGTTAGGATAAGAAAAACATGTCAAAACTTTCAAAATGGTATAATATTTCAAAATAAACTAGAAAAATGAGAGCAAATAAAGTTCAAGTTATAGTTCTACTCCAATCCCTCCACTTAAAATGTGAAATGTCCCTATTGTACGCAAATATTGAAATTAAAGAGAGACAATTAGAATTAGAATGAGAACTTCCCTGAAATTTGCTCCAAAAAATGGTAGAAAGATAATGTTGAAAAGATGTGCCTTGACTTCGCCTCCATGAGCAAACTTTAAATCCCTGAAATCACATCACTACCCAAAAGCATAATTCTAAAAACAAAAATGAAATAAGAACAAATAAAAACCTAACTCACTTTCATAGGAATTACGGTTGCATTTGGTGTATGCAACAAGCCTTTTAAACCACTCGATGTCCCAAGTAGACAAGTAAAGTCTCGTGAGGGTTTACAGGGAACATACCCATAAAGTTTATTTAGTTACTATTACAAGGTTATGGAATGTACGTTATTTTAAAAATAAATTTTGCTACAAGGGAGATTCTACGGCGTAGACCCATAAAGTGAGTTACACCATAGGTAAGTAACACTGAAAAAATTGCTGATATCTGGGGATGGTTATGGCGTAACCAGAACACAAGGTTACGTCGTAGAAAATTTTTGAAGTAGATTTCCAAGAGTGTGTAACTCCATGGTGAGTTCCAAGATATCTGTTGGGATCACGTGTAACTATTATTCAAGTGTCGGTCATTAGTATTGTAATAGGTTGCTAATTAGGCTTATATGTTTGTATTAGTGCTAGGCTTATGTAGTAAGCCCATGAGCCTATGCAAGGCCCAAACATATCTTAGGAAACACAAGGAAAGGACTAGAAGTGTTGCCCTAGCTCCCTTGCCTATAAATACATTGTAAACCTCTTAGGAGGGTGTTGGTTCATTTCATAATACACTTCACGCTTATTTATTCTTGTGTGTGAGAAGAATCCGACCACTCTATCCTTTCTCTCTTCTTATTTACATCTAAACATACTTGTGTTATCATATTATGGTGACCTAACAGTGCTATCAATCGCCAAATAGTTGTTTGGAACTTATTTTGGTTTCATTTTTGGTTATACGTAACAAGTTCTTCACGTTCTCTACCTTTCTTTGCGTAAACTTTGATTTTGGCACTCAAATCTTGAAGCTTGGAAAGTTTTAAGGTTGCTATAGTTTTTAGAATCATAGTTTTGGCAAAAAGTTTGGAACTTTAAGTGTTTAGAATCGCTTTTCACTCGTTTCTTTAGTGTTCATCACGTTTTATGAATAAGCTCAAATTTCACTTTAGGTGTTCAAGTTTAAAACTTTCTTGTTATTTAATTGTTATTGAAGCTGTTTCATCAAAAGAATCAAGTGTACAATGCATTTTAGAGCTTAAAACGTTGTTTTGGTGTATTCTGGTGAGTTTACAAATAAGCAAAACCCTATTCTTACGAGTAAGCAAAACCCTTATCTTACGAATAAGCAAACCCTGATTTTACGAATAAGCTTTACGAACAAGCCGGAGTTTACGAATTGTTGGAATCACTTGTAACTAGTATTTCAAGTGTTAGTCTTTACTTGTATTAGGTTTCTTAAATATGGCTTATAATTATGTAATTAAGGCTAGGCTTATATAGTAAGCCCATGAGCCTAAGCAAAGGCCCATAAGGCCAAGGGAAGGGATGCCGTAGCTCCCTTACCTATATAAACATTGTAACCTCTTATTTGAGAGGTGTTGGTTCTTTCATTAAGTGTAAACATTTCCTTATTGTCTTGTGTGTGAGAATCCGACTGTCCCTTCTATCTCTATCATTCTTTATACATCAAACATACTTGTGTTTATATTATGGTGACCTAACAGTGGTATCAATCGCTATCTAGTTGGGAGAAATGTTTTGTTTGAAGTTTTGTAGTTTACACGTAAGGTTCTCTCGTTAAACACTTTTCATACGCTTCAAAACTGTGATTTATGCACTAAACTTTTAAAGATTCTTATGTTTTAAGGTTAATATAGTGTTTAGAATCATAGTTTTGACAAAAGTTTGAATCTTTACGTGTAATATTACGTTTTTTCACTCGTTTTTTACTTGGTCTTCATCTTTACGCATAAGCTCATTTTTCACTTTGGTTGTAAAAGTTCAGAGCTTTCTTGTTATTTAAGTGTTTTTGAAGCTGTTTCATCATAAAAATCGAGTGTACAAAGCGTTTTGGTGATTAAAAGTTCATTTTGGTAATTTCTGTTAGATTTATGAGTAAGCAAAACCCTTGTTTTACGCGTAACTCAAAACCCTCATCTTACGCCTAACATAACCCTAGTCTTACGCGTAACCTCTACGCCCAAGCCTGAGTTTACGCCTAAGCAGTTTTTCCGCCTAAGGAATCTTCATCAAATTCTTCAAAGCTGTTTGTAACTCAGTGTTTTCCTTGCTTGGATAAGCTTGAAAAACACTTCGACTTGTGGATATCTCTCTCACTTGGACAAGTGTGAAAGATTTTGGTTCAAAAACTAATCTTACGACTAAGCTAAAACCTTACGAGTAAGCCTTTACGCCTAAGATTTATCTTTTGCCTAAGGTTCCTTACACCTAAGTCTTTAGTTTACGCCTAAGCATACGTTTAACCATTAAGTTTACGAGTAAGATACTTTTACTAGCAAGAAGTAAGTTACCCCTAAGGAGGTTTACGCCTAAGCAAACAGTTTACGCTTAAGGAAGTTTACAAGTAATCATCAACAGTTTTCGCCTAAGTAATTTTTACGCCTAAGCACATCTTCAACAACAAAGTCAAGTTTCATTCAACTACAAAGATCCATCATCAACACAAGTTCCAAAGATGTCTCAACCACCCTACTCCAACTACTTTCCTCATGAATATCCTCAACAGCAACAACCATAACAACAATATCCTCAACAACAATTTCAGCAACAGCCACAACAAACTGGAAATTATCTTCCTCATCAGTATGCACAACCACTACCACAACAACAATTCCTTCAACAATACCCACAACAACATCAGTATGCTAACTACTTTCAATATCAATTTCTACAAAATTATGCTATGAATGCAGCAACGCAAAAGGAACCCACTTGATTTGTAAAAATGTGTGAAGCTATAAGTAGCCAAAAATCCATTCATGAAGCTGGATCCCTTGATAGACCTCCAATGCTCACTCCCGAAAACTATGGTCAATGGGTTATGCGGTTCTTTATGTTCTGTGATCTTAAGAAACCTCATGGTAAGTTCTTGAAGAAGGTCATCCTTGAAGGTCCTTTTCAAATGTCTACTACAACAATACCCGGAGATCCAAATGCCAATCCTCTAAGATATGACACTACTTCCACTCTCAATATAGATCAACTCACTGCTGAACAACTACTTCATTTTGAAGCTGATGAACTTGCAATGCAATATATCCTTTTAGGATTACCCAATCCAATTCTTCGCAGTGTTGATGCTCAGAAAACTGCAAAAGCAATGTGGGATCACATTCATCTCCTAATGGAAGGCACATAACTCAATCAAAAAGACATGGAATCATAACTTTATCTATCCTATTAAAACTTCATGATTGATTAGGGGGAATCATTATAGTCATACTATCATCGGTTTACAGACATCATCAATGACTTGGACACACACAACATCATTATGCCAAAAATTTCAATCAACACAAAGTTCCTAAGCTATCTCGGTCCTGATTGGGAAAAGTATGTTACATTCATCCGTCAAGCCAAAGACCTTTACAAGGCAAAATACGGGTTGTTGTATGACTACTTGAAGCACCATTAAAAGGAAGTGGACAAAGATAGAGCTCTCCGTGGAATTAATGCACCTTTACCTAATGCAAATACACTTGCTTTGTTCACTCAAGCTTGCTATCCACAATTTCCACAGCTTCCTACAGTCTTTACTAACCCACCACAATCAGCTCAGATTACACCATATGATCCATCACAACAATCATAAGAAATTCAACTGGTTCCTCACAACAACTCTGATTCAGCACTCTACAGTGAAACACAGAATTATGATGCAGAGGCTTTCGATACGTTGAATCAAGGATTTATGTTAATTGCTCATGCCTTCGGGAGATTTGATAACAAATCCAAAAACCTTATTCGTACCTCATCCAACACAAGGAATCAAACAGTTGTTAAAAATGAAAGGGTTGAGGTTCAGAACAGAAACAATGGTCGTCAGTTGGGAAGTGGCAACTAGCAGTGGAAATGAGCCGAGCCGCTCGTGAAAAGCTCAGGATCGGATCGGTAAAAAACTCGAACAAGCTGAGCCTAAACGAGCTCGAGCCCGAGCTCGAGCCTAAGTTGGAGCTCGTTTATTAATCGAGCTCGAGCCCGAGCTTTACATACAAAGCTCGTTTGGGCTCGCGAGCCTAAACGACATTATGATATTTTAATTATTAAACATATATACGAGCCAAGCTCGAGCTTATTAACGAGCTCAACATAAATATTTTACGAGCATAGCTCAAACTCGAGCCAAGATTTAAGTTTTCTTTGCGAAATCGTAAAAACAAGCCGAGTTCGAGCCTAGCCCGAGCCTATATAACATATCACGAGCCGAGCTCGAGCTTAAACTTTAAGTCTCGAAATGAGCCGAGCTCGAGCTCGAGCTTTTTAAAACGTAAACGAGCCGAGCTCGAGCTCGGCCCGGCTCGTTTCCACCCCTAGTGGCAACTACATGGGTAGTGGACAAGGTTTTAATGCTTCTAGAAGAAATAACATGGTTGCTCCTTAGCAAAGGGTTCAGATTGTTGATCAGGGAAATGTTTAGAATGGGAATACGGGTCTTAGATGCTTTAACTACAATGAGAAGGGTCATCTGGCCAAAGCTTGTCCAAAACCGAGAACAAGAGGCAGTGCTTATCACAAGGAGGCTTTACTCTTGGCTCTCAAAGATGAAGTTGGTGGAATACTTACCAACAAAGAACAGAGCTTAATGGCCAATGCAGAATCAGATGATACATGGAGGACTTGCAAGCTAAGGCAGATGTAATGTTGATGGCCAACATGCAAGAACTCCACATGAGTGAAACAGGCCCAGTCTATGACATTGATGGCTTGTCTCAGGTACCAGATCCAAATATATGTCTTATACATGATCTGATATTTCCGTCTGCATCTACATCTGACAAGGAACATAGTGTTCAATATGAGCCATCTACATCTCATCAAGATGTCATACCCCCAAATTACCTGTTTTGCAGCGGAATGGAATACCTGGGGGATGACTGTCATAGCATCAAAGTTACAGTTATATCGAACGACCTAAAGTGTCGTTTTGAAAATATCGTTCGATTAAGTAAAATAATCAGAGTTTACAAAGCATAGGTCCCAAAAGATTTCCAATGTACCAAAATGAGTTTGTTACAATCAAACGATAGTTAAGTGCATAAAATATATGTGAGACGCGTCATCACCGCGACTCTATGATAAGTCCACATGCATGCCATGAAGTGAATGCCTTAGATACTTGAGATAAAACATGCTAAAAGTGTCAACACAATGGTTGAGTGAGTTCATAGAGTTTGTGTAACATGTAAAGCTTTAAAAGAACGTTCATGCAGCAAAGGCAAAGTTTTTGATCATTTAGAATAGTCCACAAAGCAAAGGCATTGTAAATCCACTCAGTTCCAAGTTCCACCCATACAAAACTTGCAACCTGTGTGTTCACAACCCATTGCAAAAAATATAGTGTGTCTAGTAGTCAAGTATACGTCGTCATAATAGATCACAATATAGCACCACGTATATAATAATGTATGCCAGGCAAAGCCCCTAGAATAAATAATATGCGTCCCATAACATAGTGAACGAGAGGTTGGCCGAGCTCTAATAGTGCTATCCATACTACCTACTAATAGGAGACTAACAATGCGAATGTACGAACGGTACATCATACAACTATTATATACAATTAAGAACACTCCGAACATGGGAGAATTTGTACTGCTCCGTACAAGGGAGACTTTAAGTCGATAACGCTCTGTAACATGGGGAGACGTAATATAAAGTGAGTACGGTTCATTAAGTTCAAAACAGGTCAAAAGTTCCTAATTAAGTTCAAGTGTTCCATTCAAAAGTTTGTCATTAAGTTCGAGAATTTAAGTCGAGTTCAAAAGTTCAAAACAGTTAAAGAGCTCAAAATCAAGTCAAACAAGTTCAAAATATATCAAAAGGGTCCTTCACAAGTTAAAAGAGTTCAACTATATGTCAAAAAGTTTAAATCAAGTTCAAAGTGTTCAAATATATGTTAAAACAATTTAAATGAGTTCAAATATATATGTCGAAGGGTTCAAAATCAAGGAAAGTGGTTCAAATAATAGTGTTCATAACATAGTAATCAATTTAGTTCGGTCATAATCTACTTACTAGCATAAGTAGTGAAACAACAGTTA
The DNA here is from genome assembly GCA_019973895.1 of Chrysanthemum seticuspe. NCBI lineage: Eukaryota > Viridiplantae > Streptophyta > Magnoliopsida > Asterales > Asteraceae > Chrysanthemum > Chrysanthemum seticuspe. The sequence goes on along the minus strand of BPTQ01000008.1, from coordinate 218,178,132 downwards.
TTTAAGTTCATATAAGTGTAAAGTAAAAGCAAGTAGTTGAGCATGTATCTCCCCCAAAGAGTTTATAAAACAATTAAACGAGTAAAAGTGGGGCTACGAACTCACCTGATGCAATGATTATGATGACAAAAGTGGATACACTGAAATGAGGTGCGATCTCTATCTGCAACCTAATATGAATGATATGCTCTAATGTAAGTCATGAAATAATGTTGTGCATGCAAACTCATATGATATCCATACCACTTGTACATTTTTGAAAATGAAGTTTATCGTCGAAATACACGTTTGTGACATCTCGTCATGTTATAAAATACTTTACAAGTACTTACGTTGAAACGAAATCCTACAATAGTTGCTTAGTGACTTATCAATAAATTATAGTTTATGAGTAGTTTTCGGAAAAGTTTCAGAGATCGTATATTACTCGTTACAACTTCGTTTGACGAACGGTTGAACATTTTGGAAAATAGGCCAGGTGAACTCACTTTTACTTAAAGACATTATTTTCTCAAAAGTACTCTATCGATAAGAAAAATGGCTCCAAACATGGTCACTTGCGATAACCATTTTGGTCTAGTAGAAAATATATAAGTGTTAATACTTGTGAAAAATAGTTACGATAGCCATATTTAAAATGTGTATAACTTGATCGTTATAAGTCCGTTTTCTACGTTTTATATATCCTTAGTTTCATGTTAATGTATACTAATATATTTTGGACACTCTCTCTCCCCTATGGAGATTTCCGGCCGTCCCTTCCCATTAATATTCCGGCCATAAAACCTTCTCTACACGTCCTCTCTACCCTTTAATTTGTTATTGGGTATGCAATACGTTGTTTGAGATGTGTTTTTTATTCCAGGAAGCGGCGGCTGTCTTTATTTTCTTCTATATCTCACGAAATCTCCATAGATAATGGCGGCTGGTAGTATTATGATTCTTATTGTTATACTACTGGTCGTTGTGATCAAGGTACACCATTAAGGCTTATATAAATCGTGTCCTTGATCTTTTTTTTTCCGAAACCCTAAAAGTTTTTGTTGCCATCGATTTTCCTATTTATTAGGATAATCGTTTTTTCTGTTAGGTGTTTGGGTCTATTTATGGTTCGGTTTTGTTCCTCACGAAGCTTATGATAATATTTTTTGAGGTGGTTTGGTTGATGATCACTGTGCGTAATGGCTATAAGATACCCTATCTTAGGGTTTCGATTTTTATGATTAATGGTGTCCTGGTATCCCTTATTAGGGTTGGTATGTTGGTTGCGTGATCATTATCTGTTGGATTTATTGTGTAAGTGGGTTAAGGGAGAGATGTATGTCATGATGGTGTTTGCTGCATCATGGTTGGATTCTGCTGCTTTCTTTAAGCTTGCGATCTGTTATTGATGTGGTTATGGATGTTAGGGGTTGTTATACTCTATTGTTCGACCTGTTTGATTGGTATGGATGGTAAAGTTTTCTACAACCTTATTTTCTTGCTGCTGCTGGTTGATTATGACAAGATTGTTTCCATCAGTATCTTGGTTGTGTTTGGCAACTTATTGGGACTCATAATCATGTCATAGTGTTCGTTGTGATCACACGCATTTAATGGGCTGGTGGGCGATTGATGTTATTTAGTTCAGTCTTTGGGTGATCATATATGGTCTGGTGTCCTTGTGACTTGATCCGTGGGTTTCTTCATGACGGATGGTTTTGAAGATTGGTTCAAGTTATCATAGGCTGGAAGTTAGGGTCGCTTATACCCTGTTTATGTTTCAAATTCGATTTGCTATGGATTGCACTCTTATTAGGTTATTAGATTATGCTTTGTGTATAATTCTAATAGAAGTTGCAAATGGATTTGATTCTGTCATGCTGGTAGGTTGGGTCGATTAGACCATGTTTATGCTTCAAATTCGATTTGCTACGGAAGTCACTCTTATTAGGTTATTAGCTTATGCATTCTGCATAATACTAATAGAAGACGCAATTGGTTGAAGCTGGTAGTTTGAACTATTATGACGATTGGAAGATTCAAGGATTTGTCTACTTGAATACAGTAGCATTTTATTTTTTATATATAGTCGTTGTAGTTTGTGTTCAATGTTTGTTATAAGCGTGGTTTGTCACGTTTATATGAGTGTCTGTAAGTGTCCTAAGGGACTGAGGTGAGGGAATTCACCCTCGCCCTTTGTACTAAAAACGTTTGGTTAATAATATTTTACCAGGGTGCAGGATTACTCCCCTTTACCCATATATTTTGGACAAATCGACTCATTTAGATAAGGTTTAAAACTCATTTTTTCTCTTTAAATAACTCTTGACAGCTTTGAATTTTTCAGAAAATGTAATTTTCGTCATTAAACTTGAAAATAACGTAACTTCTTTGTTATAAATCCGTTTTAACCCGTTCAAGCGATCACGGTTTCGTTTTAAAGTATATTTTATGAATATCTAGCCCAAAATAATCCATGACCTGTCGAAATTTCCAGAGTTTGTAAAAACGATCAGACCCAAATCTAGTGTTGTCGAAAATGGTTTTTCTTCGTAACTCTTGTTTCAATCACTTCAAATCAACACCAAATCTATTCTAAACCTACCATACACATTCTTAGGGTGTCATGGGTTCCTAAACATCATCAAAAATGATATGTTTCAAGGGATTAATTATAGGATGATTAAAACTTATAATAAGTAAAAAAAACAATAAAAAGTGGTATGAATCACATAGTTCTTGCATGTTTTTCTACTAGAATAATAAAAATAAATCAAGTAAGATTATGAAAGATTAGTAAAGATCATGAAAAGCTTACTAGTTGTATGATGAGGTTTAAGGTAACTAGGTTACTAAATACTCATTGGTTTTTATTTTAAAACCCTAAATAGAAGTAATCTAGAGTTGTTTAACACTTGATCTTTGAAAACTTATGATTTCTTCCTCTTTGTTCTTGCTTGGCCGAATATCACAAAAGAGAGGAGAGAGTTTTTGGTTTATTTTCACCTTTGAATGTGTAACTATGTGTATTTGATTTGTAAAATATCTTGTTTATTAATTAGCCTAGTCATCTAAGTATATGTGTACACATTTTCTACAAGATATTTCATAAAAACATGGTGACTAAGGGTGTTTGGTCGGCAAGGGTATAATGGGGTAAGGATTAGATGAGTTTTTGTTAGTTAAATACATTTAGAGTTAGGTATAGTGTATATTTGGCACATGTAATTAATTTTATTTAGTGTAGCGTTAACTAGAAATCGATTTTTACGGAGTAAAATAAAATATATCAAAGTTATAAAAATTATAAAAATGCATTTCTCGCAAGTATTGAGTGAAATAATAATTATCGAATAGAATTTATGAAAACCGTCGTAAATATATATATAACACTTTATATACCAAAATAAATTCAAAATATCGGGTAAACTAATAATATAATTTTTGTAGTCTTAAAATGAGTATAAAAATATATCTGGACAATTGTCGAAAGTGTCGGATCAATTATTAAAAATAAATGATCGTGCGATAGCGTTTATTTAATAGAAAAAAAATATACGTTAATGAAATATGCAAACCCATGCATGAACTAATATGAAAATGACGTTACTATTGATATGTAGACTAACTCTAGTCTATAAGATAAATTCTCAATGATGCTTCATGAATACGCAGCTAAACCCTTACGGTTACGCGAATTTGATACTCGTAAACCTAGTTTACGAAAAATGATGAATAGTGAACCATGAATATAAATTTTTCTCTGGGAATGAATAGTGTTTTGTGAATAGTAAAATTTTGAAATAACCTCTCAAAATATCAAATCGACCTAAAAAACGATGAATAGTAACCAATGAATAGTAAATTCCCGAGATGAATAGTAAATTTTTTTAAAGTTTGTAAAATGACCTGAAATTGAGAATTGTGACATTCTTCCCCTGTCAGAGGAATCACGTCCTTGTGATTCAATTGATGATAACTATAGTCCGAACCTCGACAAGGGTTCTAAAAGTTTATGCTAACGTGAATAGTCTAAGTGATTATGTCAATGCTCATGCATATGGGTTCCATGTCTAACTTGGTACGTTCTCGTGCCATCGTGACCATTTCCCATTCTAAAGACATGCTCTCTTATGGTTAGGTTTGATGAGGCAAAATTTCCCATTCTCGAGCAAAATCCTCAAAAGACTTTTAGGTAACCGATTTTTACTTAATCTCACAACTCATCAAACAAGAACTGTCATGAGATTAGGCTAAATTAGTTTGAGTAACAACTTGATTCTAGCTTGATCTTTGCAACACATCAAACAAGAACTGTCACTCAGATCAAACTGGAAACAAGTGGTTTGAAGAAAATCTTTTGAAAATTTGGCTCGATTACGGAATTGCTTACACATATGAGACTACTACTCCCTTCATTGCATGATTCTTCCTAAATTAGACATAGGTGATCAGGCTATGTATAATTTGGGAGTAACTATGCAATGCTTGGACTAATCGACTCATATGATGTTTGGTGTTGAGTCAACTGATGATAAAATTGTGATAAGGAATGACAAGGCATTCTCCACATTGGGGTACGAAGAAAGGATAGTGGAATGGGTATCTGAAGACATCTATGTGAAATGAAAGTAAATAACTCGCATAATGTGTGTATAAACCCGCATGTATAGTGAGTATGCACTTATAATGTTATGATGAGATGCTATGATGATGTAGTTATAGTCTAGGGTCAATGATGCAACCTAGTTCCCTATAACCGATGCTCTGATACCAATCTGTCACACCCCCAAATTACCTGTTTTGCAGCGGAATGGAATACCTGAGGGATGACTGTCATAGCATCAAAGTTACAGTTATATCGAACGACCTAAAGTGTCGTTTTGAAAATATCGTTCGATTAAGTAAAATAATCAGAGTTTACAAAGCATAGGTCCCAAAAGATTTCCAATGTACCAAAATGAGTTTGTTACAATCAAACGATAGTTAAGTGCATAAAATATATGTGAGACGCGTCATCACCGCGACTCTATGATAAGTCCACATGCATGCCATGAAGTGAATGCCTTAGATACCTGAGATAAAACATGCTAAAAGTATCAAAACAATGGTTGAGTGAGTTCATAGAGTTTGTGTAACATGTAAAGCTTTTAAAGAACGTTCATGCAGTAAAGGCAGAGTTTTTGATCATTTAGAATAGTCCACAAAGCAAAGGCATTGTAAATCCACTCAGTTCCAAGTTCCGTCCACACAAAACTTGCAACTTGTGTGTTCACAACCCATTGCACAAAATATAGTGTCTCTAATAGTCAAGTATACGTCATCATAATAGATCACAATATAGCACCACGTATATAATAATGTATGCCAGGCAAAGCCCCTAGAATAAATAATATGCGTCCCGTAACATAGTGAACAAGAGGTTGGCCGACCTCTAATAGCGCTATCCATACTACCTACTAATAGGAGACTAACAATGCGAATGTACGAACGGTACATCGTACAACTATTATATACAATTAAGAACACTCCGAACATGGGAGAATTTGCACTGCTCCGTACAAGGGAGTCTTTAAGTCGATAACGCTCCATAACATGGGGAGACGTAATATAAAGTGAGTACGGTTCATTAAGTTCAAAACAGGTCATAAGTTCATAATTAAGTTCAAGTGTTCCATTCAAAAGTTCGTAATTAAGTTCGAGAATTTAAGTCGGGTTCAAAAGTTTAAAACAGTCAAAGAGCTCAAAATCAAGTCAAACAAGTTCAAAATATATCAAAAGGGTCCTTTACAAGTTAAAAGAGTTCAACTATATGTCAAAAAGTTCAAATCAAGTTCAAAGTGTTCAAATATATGTTAAAAGGTCCAAATCAATTTAAATGAGTTCTAATATATATGTCGAAGGGTTCAAAATCAAGGAAAGTGGTTCAAATAATAGTGTTCATAACATAGTAATCAATTTAGTTCGGTCATAATCTACTTACTAGCATAAGTAGTGAAACAACAGTTATTTAAGTTCATATAAGTGTAAAGTAAAAGCAATTAGTTGAGCATGTATCTCCCCCAAAGAGTTTATAAAATAATTAAACGAGTAAAAGTAGGGCTACGAACTCACCTGATGCAATGATTATGATGACAAAAGTGGATACACTGAAATGAGGTGCGATCTCTATCTGCAACCTAATATGAATGATATGCTCTAATATAAGTCATGAAATAATGTTGTGCATGCAAACTCATATGATGTCCATACCACTTGTACATTTTTGAAAATGAAGTTTATCGTCGAAATACACGTTTATGACATCTCGTCATGTTATAAAATACTTTACAAGTACTTACGTTGAAACGACATCCTACAATAGTTGCTTAGTGATTTATCAAGAAATTATAGTTTATGAGTAGTTTTCGGAAAAGTTTGAGAGATCGTATATTACTCGTTACAACTTCGTTTGACGAACGGTTGAACATTTTGGAAAATAGGCCAGGTGAACTCACTTTTACTTAAAGACATTATTTTCTCAAAAGTACTCTATCGATAAGAAAAATAGCTCCAAACATGGTCACTTGCGATAACCATTTTGGTCTAGTAGAAAAATAGTTACGATAGCCATATTTAAAATGTGTATAACTTGATCGTTATAAGTCCGTTTTCTACGTTTTATATATCCTTAGTTTCGTGTTAATGTATACTAATATATTTTTGACAAATCGACTCATTTAGATAAGGTTTAAAACTCATTTTTTCTCTTTAAATAACTCTTGACAGCTTTGAATTTTTCAGAAAATGTAATTTTCGTCATTAAACTTGAAAATAACGTAACTTCTTTGTTATAAATCCGTTTTAACCCGTTCAAGCGATCACGGTTTCGTTTTAAAGTATATTTTATGAATATCTAGCCCAAAATAATCCATGACCTGTCGAAATTTCTAGAGTTTGTAAAAACGATCAGACCCAAATCTAGTGTTGTCGAAAATGGTTTTTCTTGCGTAACTCTTGTTTCAATCACTTCAAATCAACACCAAATCTATTCTAAACCTACCATACACATTCTTAGGGTGTCATGGGTTCCTAAACATCATCAAAAATGATATGTTTCAAGGGATAATTATGGGATGATTAAAACTTATAATAAGTAAAAAAAAACAATAAAAAGTGGTATGAATCACATAGTTCTTGCATGTTTTTCTACTAGAATAATAAAAATAACTCAAGTAAGATTATGAAAGATTAGTAAAGATCATGAAAAGCTTACTAGTTGTATGATGAGGTTTAAGGTAACTAGGTTACTAAATACTCATTGGTTTTTATTTCAAAACCCTAAATAGAAGTAATCTAGAGTTGTTTAACACTTGATCTTTGAAAACTTATGATTTCTTCCTCTTTGTTCTTGCTTGGCCGAATATCACAAAAGAGAGGAGAGAGTTTTTGGTTTATTTTCACCTTTGAATGTGTAACTATGTGTATTTGATTTGTAAAATATCTTGTTTATTAATTAGCCTAGTCATCTAAGTATACGTGTACACATTTTCTACAAGATATTTCATAAAAACATGGTGACTAAGGGTGTTTGGTCGGCAAGGGTATAATGGGGTAAGGATTAGATGAGTTTTTGTTAGTTAAATACATTTAGAGTTAGGTATAGTGTATATTTGGCACATGTAATTAATTATTTAGTGTAGCGTTAACTAGAAATCGATTTTTACGGAACAAAGTAAAATATATCGAAGTCATAAAAATTATAAAAATGCATTTCTCGCAAGTATTGAGTGAAATAATAATTATCGAATAGAATTTACGAAAACCGTTGTAAATATATATATAACAATTTATATACCAAAATAAATTCAAAACATCGGGTAAACTAATAATATAATTTTTATAGTCTTAAAATGAGTATAAAAATATATCTGGGCAATTGTCGAAAGTGTCGGATCAATTATTAAAAATAAATGATCGTGCGATAGCGTTTATTTAATAGAAAAAAATATACGTTAATGAAATATGCAAACTCATGCATGAACTAATATGAAAATGACGCTACTGATGATATGTAGACTAACTCTAGTCTAGAAGATATGTTCTCAATGATGCTTCATGAATACGCAGCTAAACCCTTACGGTTGTGCGAATTTGATACTCTTAAACCTAGTTTACGAAAATTGATGAATAGTGAACCATGAATATAAATTTTTCTCCGAGAATGAATAGTGTTTTGTGAATAGTAAAATTTTGAAATAACCTCTCAAAATATCAAATCGACCTAAAAAACGATGAATAGTAAAATGATGAATAGTAACCGATGAATAGTAAATTCCTGAGATGAATAGTAAATTTTTTTAAAGTTTGTAAAATGACCTGAAATTGAGAATTGTGACACAAGAAGATAATCATATGGATCCCGTAGTTACATTTGATGATCAAGATGACCTTTTGGTTACCTTTGATGATCAAGTTGACCCCGAGGTTACATTTGAGGATATAAATGATGAATATGTTGATACTCAAGTTAAACAAAACGAACCTTTATCTAATCCAGATCCAGACCTCATGACCTTACTTTAGACCCACCAATCTCAAGTGGAGAAATGCAATGAGATAAATAAAAAACTTCGTGATAAAGTGGAACTATAGACTAAGGATCTTGAATGCTATAAGTTACAGCTTAAAAATTTTGAAACAAAAGAGAAACGTGAACAAAGTTTTGAAATCGCTTTTCAAAAGTCATATAAAAAAGAACAATCTTTAGAAAAACATATACGTGATCTAGTTGTTTCCAAAAATGATTTAATTTCTCAAATAAAACAACAAAAATTTGAACATAAACAACACGTTGACACTCTTACTTCGGAAATTCAAAAAGCCAAACTTGAGTTGTCTTCGTATCAAAAAGAGTTCTCAGAATTCAAGCAAACTTCAAGGAAACGAATAATAGATCTCTATCTTTATGAAATTGTCGATTTGCAAAAACAAACTCAAAGAGTTTCAAAATATTGTATATAAACATGGTGAGTCTATCACAACAATTGAAAAGTTCACATTCAAGCCAAATCCAGATGGATATGGGCCAAATCTTGTTTATAACAAACCACGTTTTTTCCATAGAGCATTCAAGGCAAATCCAAAGTTGTATAGTGTCAAACATATGCTTGATGAATCTATTGTGCGTGTTGTTGAATATAATCGTGAAGAGGAATGGGATGCAGAAGATGAGAGTCGATTGAAAATGGAAAAAGTTGAATATAACAAACCTTTTGATTACTTAAAAAGACCTCTCATAACTTTTGTTCCACAACAGGATAAAACTAACACACCTTGGGTTATCACACATATTAATGAGTCCTCTTCTGACGTCGGTCCCGTCAAACCAGTTGCACAAATTAATGGTCCTTTACCTTCTTTGAGTGAAATCACACCATTACCCGAAAGATGTCAAATTCTTAAATATTTTGATACATTCATGTCTGACATTAAACTTTTGGAACGTGAAATTTAACTTAATTCGGAAATAAAAGCTACGACTTTTCATTCGGCTTATGCCAGAGACCAAAGAAACATTTTTCAAAAACAGCTTTTACCACATGTTCAAAATTTATGTATGTGTGGAAGATATTGGGAACAGGATCTTCATAAAGAAATTGGACAAATGAAAACAATTTTCAATGAAATATAGGCATGGATTTTGAAAACTAAAAAGAAGAATAAAGTTTTTCAAAATCATGTTGATCGACTCTTGGAAGATGTTATCTGTGCTGATACCATATCAATTGGGTTATATTATATTGTTGCCTCTGCTTTTGATAATATTGCTGTTGATAATGTTGATATCGTTGATAATGTGTCACAAATCGAAACTTTAAAAGCTGAAAATGAGCATTTGGAAAATGAACTTTCGGTAGTAACACGTCGTCTTCAATGGTGTCAAAAGGATTGTATTAGTCGAGAACTTGCTTTGCAAAAGAAACTCAACCAGTCGAGTGAAAAACCTTTTGAACCAAAACTCGAATGACTGGATGATGAGAACGCGTCTTTAAAGTGTCAAATTTTTAAATATGAACAAGAAATTGCAAAAGTCAAAATAGAATATGTTGTTATATTTAATTTTCACAAAAAGACACGTGCCATAGCGTCAAAAGATCTTGATGATCATCTTGTGTACACTCGTGAAGTATTAAGTGTTAATGGAAACTTACACTCTGAAAATCAAGATTTGTTACACACTATCATTTAGTTGAAAGAGAAGTTGGGGAAATATGAGAATGATAAGTCTAGTAACACAAATGTTCTTGCACCTGGAATGTTTAAAATTGGCACTAGGAAACCCACTGACACAACACAAGATACTAATATGCTTCCTTCCACTTTTACATGAGTAGTTGCCTCTAATCCTAGCATTTGCAATTCACAGCCTAAAAGCACTGACAAGAAGAATAGGAAGTTACAACATAAGAGAAGACCACTAAAAGTCTCTGAAGTAGAAGATCATGTTAAAAACTTGAATAACACATATGTTGCACCTACTTTGGATATTGCGTTAGACAAATGTAATAGCAAAAGTGATGTAACGAATGTTGAATCCTCGAGTACTTTGAATGTTATGTTTGATGCATCCTGTATTGTTTGTCGTAAAAGCTTGTTCTATGGTTTTCATGATCATTGTGTTGCTAAATCTATCTTATCTCGTAAGCGAAAACATAGAAAAGGAATTACCTCAGTTTCTGAGAATATCATTGATGTACCCATAGCACCCTCATCACCTCCTAGGAACAGAATATCACCTAGTGCATTCACTAAGACCAAAGCACAAACTAGTTGGACTTGGCAGAGATGGGTACAAAATACATATGGATTTAAATGGCTACCCAAAATTATTAACATCTGTGTTTCATCTATAACTGTATTGGAACCCTCTAACTCTTCGGGTGCCAACTCTACATCTATTCCACCTTGTCGTCTGTGTGTATTGCAGGTGATACAAATCATTCTCTGGATTTTTGATAGCGGCTATTCCCGGCACATGATAGGCAACCTGAAACTTCTATCAAACTTTGTTTCAAAGTTCATTGGCACTGTCAGGTTCTGGAATGATCACTTCGCAACTATAATGGGCTACGCAGATTACGTCAATGGGAACATCAAATTAGCCGAGTTTATTATGTGGAAGGTCTTGGACACAATCTTTTCTCAGTCGGTCAATTTGTGATGGTGATTTGGAAGTTGCTTTTAGGGAGAAAACTTGTTTCATTCGTGATCTACAAGGAAATGATCTCATGTCATGATCCCGCTCATCAAGCCTTTACACAATCTCAATGCAAGACATGATCGCCTCATCTCCCATCGGTCTACTCTCCAAAGCAACATCTACAAAATCATGGCTGTGGCACAAAAGGCTTTCACATTTAAACTTCCAAACCATAACTAGTCTTGCACTACACAAACTAGTTGTCTTCCAAGGTTTAGGTATTCAAAAGACCACTTATGCTCAGCTTGTGAACAAGGGAAAAGCACTCGTGCTCATTTTCCTTCAGATGTTGAAGACAAAACTCAACATGTTCTTCATCTTCTTCACATGGATTTGTGTGGCCCGATGCATGTGCAAACGATAAATTGAAAATGCTACATTCTTGTAATCGTTTATGACTACTCGAGATGGACTTTGGTTTATTTTCTATGAAGTAAAGATCAAGCTCCAACGATGATTGTTGATACAAAAGTTAGGCGTTCCTTGTTTGGACTCCGATTCCCGTATCAATTTGATCTTAATGCTTGAGACCTGCGCACTAAGTAAACAGAAAACACCGTTAGGCTTATCGTGGGATTGTCTCCCACGATTATCCTCCGGCGTGAGAGTAAGTAATCGGTTTAGGGTTAATGGAGAATTAGGGTTTTAGATCGTACCTTTAATGAGGGCTGGGATGCCCTTTATATACACACGAAATCCTTGTTGGTTTCGTGTTCCCCAACCTTCGGCGTATCCTGCCTAAGTTGGTCAGTTTAATGCATATCTCATAAGTAAGAGATATCCGATATCCAATGCCATAAATAACTTTGGGTTTGGGCTTTCGTGAGCCCAAACCGTTATTGGGTTAGCCCATTCATAATGGGCTTGTTAGTGTTGTTCACTGGTCGGGTTCGTAACCCGAATGCGGACTATACGTCATCATGTCCCCCCAGTCTAGTATGCGCAGGGACTAACTGCGGATGCTAGACTAATAGTTGTAGCCAATAAAATCTGCGAAGCATAGCAAAGAAGCTAAAAAAGGTTCCCGCCTTGAAAATACACTGTGAATCTAGACAAAATATCTCAAATTACCACCTCGTAATTCGTGGGAAAGTAACTGACAATGTATCATGTCAATCCATCCTATCCACACATTGGGAGATAGTGGGATCCACGTGGCGATCATCGGGTGGCTATAAAAACTATATAAACGTCCGCCTCCTCATTACTATGTTTATCACAGTAAAAACCATTTCCGCCATTGTTACAAAAGCTTCAAACTTTCCACCAAGAAAACGGTAATATTCCAAAGGTAACCGCGCGTGCGCCTTTAAAAATTGTACCATGGTCCGTGGTTTGTCCGACTTTACCTCCGATCTGACCGAGGAGGAACTACATGAGTTCACCTCGGATTATTATATTCCGATGGCGCTGCATCCGGTGGTGCCGGCTGCAAAGGCGTCAATAGCGGATTTCCCGGAAGGGAAAGTAGGGGTATACACACGTTTTTTTGAATTTGCGAATCAACGTGTGCCCCTATCCCTATTTCTGTGCGACGTTTTAAACTACTATCGCCTGCACATATCTCAGCTGCACTGCATAGGTGCAGCAAAATTAACAAACTTCGAGGTTAATTGCCGATTATTGGCGATTAATCCCACCATCTACCTCTTTCGTGGGTTTTACCACACGACGTTGTCAAACGGGTGGGTTTCATTCGCTAAGCGTGCCGGGGGGCCGCAATGTTACACCGATAAGCTGGACGTGCTTAGGGACTGGAGGGAGAATTTTTTCTGGGTCGATGAAGCGTTGTTCCCATGACGTTTTGACTTCTACACCCAGAGTTCGCTGCCGAAGGATGAGCGTCCCCTCCCTGGTTCATACAGCGCTGATGATGCAAATATGATAAACGCCAATCGTATTCCCATCAGTTCCTACCCCGAGGAATTTTTAATGCACGAGTCGCAATTATTTTGGCGGACCTGACGAGGTGCCCATCTTCTTAGACACGGATGGCCAGGGTGGGTGCTCGTTCTTCTGCACTCCTTTACTTTATTAATGTAAGCCTTTCTTATCCCTTTGTACTTTATGTAACCTGTTTGTTGTTGTCTTCTGTTGCGCAGAAATGGATCTATTCGGACTTGTTCAATTGGCGAAGCCGCGCCAGGTCACTGTGGGCGTGCGCCCGTTGAAGGAGGGGGAAAAGCCCATTCTAGAAGCTACAGCGGGGCGTACCTTAGAAATGCAGTTGGGAGAAACGGGAGGTAGTTCTTCCGCCGCGCTGGAGGCGACTCCGTTACAAAGCGTGCCTAGTCCCAGGGTTCCTTCCTCGTTAGGGGAGCTGTCGCACGTAAATGTGGCTGAAAGCGTTGAAGAAGAGGAGGAGGAGGAGAGCCATGGATTGAAGCGCAAGAGAGTGCTTGGTGGCGATGGCGCAAGCTCCTCCAGGAAGAAACGTCCTGTTATCCTTGTCGTGGAATCATCATCCAGTGGTGTTGCCTCCCCTCGCTCCTCGGAGACTGCTCCACCCAAGTAAGTATTATTCGTAAAGCCCGTATCACATTCCCTGTTTATGTTATGAAATAATCACTAATTCTCTTTTTTGCGTGCAGTATTGAACAATCTGTGGAGTCGCCCCCAAAGGCTAGTCTTGTTCGCGATGAGTCTTCTGATCCAAAGAGCCAAAGCGCTGAGCCATTGGCATCTGGGGATGCGCCAATGGATAAGCTTGTTGAGGATCTAGTGCTGGCTACTGCGCATCAAGCTACGTTGGTTGCGCAGCTAAAGGCTAAGTACTATGGAGAAAGTAGCCAGAGCGCGCAAAAGGATCAACAAATTGCGTTGCTGGAGGCCCGTTTGGCCAGTGCCAAGGTTGAAGCAGAGGCCATGAGCTCGTACGCCCAAAGACTTGCTGAAGAAAAGATGGCACTGCTGGGGCGAATGAGTCAGGAGCGTACTGCATCAGCGGAGTATAAAGCTTCATGTCTCTGGGTGCTGAAATATCTTGAGAAGGGGAAGGAAGAGTTGTTCTCTCAGTTAGGGAATTTCGGTGCAACAGTGGGAAGCTCACTGGAAGCGTAGGAGATGAAGTTGCGCAAGCTCAGCATTGAGTATGACGAGGAGTTATATCCCCAGCTCATGTCTTCTATCGCTGAGCACACGTGGCTCATCGGCCATGATATGCGCCTTGCTGCCCTTAGTACCTTAGAGTCGCAGGAGGTAGTGGACGCGTTTGGTGGGGTTGTACAGTGCGCGTTGGCGCGGGGCAAGGTAGAAGCTGTAGAGGAGCTCCATGAGGCTGATCTGTTGAAGGTGCCTGCTGATAAGGTACCTGGCTATAATGAGCATGCGTATGATGATCTGGTTGCCGCAATGGAGAAGATGAAGCTGTTGGAGCTTCCTCTAATTGCTGAATTGGAGCGCGACCAGGATTATCCCATAGGGGTAATTATGGAGGGGCTAACCTTGGCTCGACATCGTGCCGAAAATGCAGAGGCGCAGGTTGATTGTTTTTTGAAACCTAATGAGTCCCAGCTGCAGGTGCCTGTGTTTGCTCGCCCTCGCGACATCTTGAATCCGTTTGCCATAGAGAAGGAAGTTCCTTTAAAGCAAGTCTTGGAAGCTCATGCTATAAGAATTGCCAAGAAGGAAGGTATTAAAAGCAAGGCTATTTTGTGTGGTATTGGCGCAGCTCATCTCCCCAGGTCTGATGGGGTACCGGTTAGTGTTGCCACGGTATCCCGCCAAGACTCCGACTTGTTGAAGAAGCTAAACGAGGTTGGGGATGCTGCAAGCCGTGTGGGGAGCTCATCTCTTAGGCGTTGTAGGAGCATATAGATTGTAACTTGTGTTGTAAATATCATTTTGTTAGAACGCATGGTACTTAATGAAATATTACTTTTGTTGAATGTGGTTGCGACTTATAATATTTGTACTTAATTAAAAACGTGCTTATTGTCTAAGAAGCAAACTGCTGTACAAGCGCAACGAATCTTTGGAGTTCATAATTATGTATGAACTATCATACTTATAATGTTTTAAGTATTTTTAACACAATCGTGTATGGTGTGATACGCAGCGTACTGTAAATATCATTGTAAGGAGCCAAGAGTCTTGATTCCTGGTTTTGTTAAACGCGCATAGTATGCATTGTTGCGCCTTCATCGTGGAATGCGCATTGAACTTATTCCAACGTCTTGAAAATAAGGTGTTTAACAAGGATGCATGATCCAATGTTGATGGGTTTGCAACCTTCTTACTCAACGAGTTATTTAGTAGGTTTACTCATCCTATACACCATCATTGGTAAGTGCATGCACACCATGTAGGCAAAAGATAACATAGTAACAATGTTAAGACAAGAGTATGTAAATAACAAATTGAAATGTGTCGCGGAGTTAGCTAGAAACCACGACATTTTATTGATACTTGCAAGTTTTTGTAAAAAGAAAAGAAAAATTTGCCTAAGTAAAATAGAATGTAAATACACGGATATTTATTGAGCACTATACTAGAGTGCGGGAGTGTCCGTGCGCTGGGCCGTAGCCGTTCCTAGAGATAGCATCGTTTGAGATTGCAGATGTTCCATGTGCGTGGTAGCTCACGACCATCCATGTCACGTAACTTGTACGCGCCTGTTCCTAATGCTTCAATGACCTCATAGGGTCCTTCCCACTTTGGTCCAAGTTTTCCTGTATCTTCTGCGTGACTCGCATCATTGGCGCGGTATACGAAGTCGCCTGGTTTGAATAAAACACTTCGCACTTTGGCAACGTAGTATCCCTTCATTTTTGCCTTTGATCTTGCTTCACATATAGCTGTGCGCTCGCGTCTCTCTTCCAACAGGTCTAAGTCGATACGCCGTTCATCATCATTGGTTGCAACATTGACTTCAGCAGTGCGGATAGTTGGCATCCCAATTTTGGCTGGTATGACGGCCTCTGTTCCATAGACCAGAGAAAAGGGGGTGTCTCCCGTGCTAGTTTTGATTGAAGTGCGGTGTGCCCACAGAACATGCGATAATTCCTCCACCCCACCTTCCTTTGTGCTTGTCCAGACGTGCCTTAATTCCTTCACCCAGACTTCGATTTGCACGCTCTACTAAGCTGTTGGTTTGTGGGTGTTTAACCGATGCGAAGTGCTGTGTAATATTTAACTTCTCGCACCAATCCTTGAAAGGGTTGTCACATAATTGTTTCCCGTTGTCCGAGATGATTTCCCCAGGTAATCCGAAGCGGCATACAATATTTTCCCAAACAAAGCGTTTTACCTGATTGCCGGTGATTGTTACAACCGCCTTTGCTTCGATCCACTTGGTGAAATAGTCTATGGCTACTATAAGGAACTTCAATCCTCCTGCTGCAACAGGGAAGGGACCTGCAATGTCGATACCCCACTTGTAAAATGGCCATGGCGCCGTGATAGGTGTTAGCTCCTGTTGTGGTTGGCGTGGAACGGGTCTGTGAACCTGGCAATCGCTGCACTTTCTTATTAAGTCCCGCGCATCACGGTGCATGGTGGGCCAGTAGTATCCTGACCGTAAAGCGCGCGCCACCACGGACTGTGGTCCTGAATGCATGCTGCATGAACCGGCGTGGATTTCCCGAAGTACATAATTTGCTTGCAGGGGTCCGACACAGCGGAGCCATGGTTGCAGAAAGGAGCGTCGATATAGTATACCGTCTCGAAGTTCAAACCTCTGTGCTGTGCGCCGTATTCTTCGGGCTTCCTTCTGCTCTTGGGGTAGTACTCCCTTGCTTATGAATTCAATTATTGGTGTTATCCATGTAGGACCCTCCTCCTCTATTACTGTGGATATTTCCATCTCTGAGATGGACTTGCTCTTCAGCATTTCCACCAACACTTGTTTTGACAGGTGTGCGAAGCTTGTGGATGCAATCTTGCTTAATGCGTCCGCCTTTCGATTTTCCCTTCTAGGAACCTGCTTGATGGTAAACCTATCGAAACTCTGAATTAGTGACTTGGTCTTGTCGAGGTATTGGATCATGTTTTCTTCTTTAGCCACATACTCGCCCAACACATGGTTGGCCACTAGCCGGGAATCCACATTTGCTTCCTGGTTGCGTATGCCCATTCAAGCTGCAATGCGTAGTCCGGCGATTAGGGCTTCATACCCTGCCTCATTGTTTGTCGCTGTGAATTCAAAACGCAGTGCGTAAGTGAATTCCATTCCCTCTGGGCTTGTGAGGATAAGGCCTGCTCCTGACCCATCCACACATGAAGATCAGTCCGTGAACAAGATCCATGGGTCTTGTTATTTCCACCTTACCTTGTGAGGGTAAGTCCTCCGGGTCCGGTTTTTCGATGATAAAGTCAGCTAATACTTGCCCCTTAACCGTAGTGCGTGGTCTGTAGGAAATGTTGTGCTCACCTAGTAACACACTCCACTTCTGTAGACGTCCTGATGCGTCGGGTTTTGAGATAATTTGCTTGATGGGTTGGTCTGTAATTACTGCTATTGGGTGTGCCTGGAAGTACCTGCGTAACCGCTTTGCAGCAAATACTAGTGCTAAGACCAACTTTTCCATTGCACTATAGTTAATCTCCGTCTTCTTGAGTGCCTTGCTTACAAAATATACCGGTGTTTGCACTGAATCTCTGTCTGTTAATAGCACTGCGCTTACTGCTCCATGAGTCGCCGACAAGTACATGATTAACTCCTTCCCTGTGCGAGGTGCCACCAGCGTGGGGAGTGCTGCCAAATGCTGTTTAATTTGTATGAAAGCTTCTTCTGCTTCCATGGTCCAGCGAAAATCTCCCTTTTTTGTACACTTTCTTGAGCGTTTTGAAGAGAGGGAGTGACTTGTCTGCTGACTTAGACAAAAATCTGTTCAAACCGGCCAGCTTTCCGTTTAGGGATTGGACTTCTTTCAACGTGCGTGGTGAAGGAAGTTGGATGACAGCCTTCGTTTTTTCTGGGCACGGTTTGATGCCATCTAGCTCTATAAGATATCCGAGGAACATGCCTTCCGTAGCGCCAAAAGTACATTTCTTAGGATTTAACTTCATGTTAATCTCTTTTAGTGTCTTAAATGTTTCCTCAATGTCGCGCACCAATTCATCTTCCGTATGGCTTTTTATTACGAGGTCATGAACATAAACCTCTAAGTTGCGGCCCACCTGTCTTCCAAATGCGTTATCCACCAACCGTTGGTAAGTGGCGCCTGCATTTTTTAAGCCAAAGGGCATCTTAGTATAACAGTAGATGCCTTGGCTTGTATGGAAAGCCGTTTTTTCTTCATCTTCCTTAGCCATCTGAATTTGGTGGTATCCTTTGTATGCGTCTAGGAAGCATTTAAGTGGGTATCCGCACAAGGATTCGACTTTCTAGTCTATCTCCGGTAGCGGGTAGCAGTCTTATGGACATGCTTTGTTGAGATCTGTGAAGTCCACACACATCCCCCAACTGCCATCGCTCTTTTTGACCATTACTGGATTGGAAAGCCAGTCATGGTAGTAGACCTCTCGCATGATACCTGCGTCCACAAGTTTGGGTACTTCTGCCAGAATTGCTTGTGCACGCTCCGGGGCTTGGCCACGCTTTTTTTGTCATACTGGGGAGTATCCTTGTCGGATTCTCAACTTGTGCTCGGTGATTGAGCGTGGTACCCCGGTCATGTGCTTGGGTTCCCATGCAAAGATATCCAGATTCTTTTGCAAGAGTGCACACACAGCTGCCCTACCGTTATCAGATAAAGATCCTCCGATCGATACTTCTTGTTCTGGTTATTTGGGGTGAACTGCGACCTTTAGGTTTGGTATTTTTGTTGCCCGCTGTTCCGGAATGGGTGCCGTTTCATGTGTAATCGTGTTACATTCTCCGGGTGGCGTGGTGGTATTGTAGAGAGTGACAATGCCCCCATCTATCGGGAATTTAAGCATCCCATGTGCTGTAGATGGTACTGCGCGTATAGCGGATATCCCTGGTCTTCCAATAATGCCATTGTATGGCGAAGGGGATTTGATTACCATAAAGGTCATCCAGGCTGTCGTCGAATGCTCCTTATTTCCTACATTGACTAGCAGGCGTATTTGCCCCATGGGCCATATTTTTTCGCCTGTGAAACCAGTTAATGCCATCGTGGCCGGGCTTAGTTGGTTGCGTATCTCAGGTCGCAGTCGCTTGAAATAATGTTCATACATAATGTCTGCGGACGCTCCTCCATCAACATACATGTGGTGGATATCATGACCCCCTGCATTGATCGTAATGGTAAGCGGTTCCACTACTGCGTTGTTCGCAGCCAAGGTGGGGAAAGATATTTCGCTTCCACGGGAAAATTTCTGGCTGATTTTCTGGCTAGTCATCCGCTGCCATGATTGTATCATGTATATGGTCTCGGCCTTATCCTTAGTTGTTTCTTTCTTGTTCCCAGTCTTTTGCTTATCTTTTACTAGTTGTATGATTGTATCATGTTTTTGACCAAATGGTCCAACCTGCCTTCTTTTACTAGTTTATCAATTAACTGGTGCAATTGGACACATTCATTGGTGGTGTGACCCTTCTACCCATGATAGTCACAGTATCCACTCCCCACGCGTCGATCCTCTAGGGTGCGCATTGGTGGGGGTCTTGGGAAGTTCGCGCCTTCCGTTGGGAATATCTCCTTTGGGGTCTTTGTGAGCGGGCTATACTTGTCGTTATCCCTTCCACTCCCTTGGCCGCGGTAGTTCTTGTTACAGTTGCTACTCTAGTCAATGGATTGTCTCCGAGGTTGTTCCTGTGACCTATAATTTGAGTAGCCTTTCCTGGTATCTGCCGCGATGGCTTCTCCTTGGATAAAGGACCTTGTGCGCTTCATAAGTTCATCAAATGTTTGGGGGATTCTGTCATTCAGCCTTTTAATGAGTTCTGGGTTATTGATCCCGTTCATGAACCCTGAGATCTTCAGTACTTCGGGGCATGCCTTGACTTGTATGCACTCATCTTTGAAGCGCTCCACATAAGCGCTTGTGGATTCCCCCTGACGCTGTTTTACCCTGGCGAGTTCGACAGGGTTTTTAGCGCACTTTTTCCTTTGAGTGAAGTTCAGGCGGAATGCCTTCCGCAACTCTTCAAAGCCATCAATGCTTCTGCCTGGAAGCTTACTAAACCAGTTTCGCGCGTTTCCCACTAGTGTGGAATTGAACATGTGGCACCACACAGGTTGTGGCCAGTTTTCGATGGTAGCGGCTGATTCAAAAATTTTTAGGTGATCGTCCGGATCACCTGTTCCATCATAGGTTTTCACATTGGCGGGCATGCGCCTCCTTTTATTTTCTGAGAAATCACTGATGCACCGAGTGAACGCATCTACTTTTTGGCGGCGCCACGGAAGGGATATGTCTTCATCCTCCTGGTCGCGATATTTCCTCCTGGACTTCCAGTGTCCGGTTTCGCTATCCTCGTTGTCCGAGGAGTTACCAGAGGACGAGTTTTCCCTCTTTCGGCGCTTGTGCCGACCGTCCTCAGAGTTCCCACTTGAAGGGCTTTCACTTGGGCTTTCACTTGGAGAGTACCGTCGTCCCAGTCTGTCATGGACCCTGCGGCTACCAAGCCTAGCGTGGACATTGGTACGCCGTCTATCTTCCTCGTGTTCCCCAAGGTACTGCATGTCCGCTACTTCATCATTCTCAATTCTCCTCCCTATCCTGGTAAATACCGGGGGTTGGCGGTTATCCCTTCCATGCTTATCCTTCTGATGGCGCGGTGGAGATATCTCATACTCCGGGCCGAAATCGAGTCGGGCATGCAAAGTCCGACCTGGCCTCTTTTTTGCTTCCTCTTGCATGAGAGCAGCCAAAGTTTCGTAGTTTTGAGACACGAAATCACTTGGCGCTAGTTCCGGCGTAACCCCTTCTAGAGCAAGGGTGTCTGTTTCTACCATTAGACCTTTGTTTCGGTCAGGTGCGTCTGGTGCTTTTGTGAGGTCCGTTTCTAGCACCGATTGGAGTGGAGTGGTAAAAGGAGTGCGCAGTGGACCTTCTGCACTAGTGGTGGTTGTGGTGGCCTGGGTTGTCCCCGGGCGTGGTTCCACTATCGGGAAGACCATATCTGGGCCTGATCCTTGGTTTCTAGCAGCGCTGGTTGTCCCAGAGGCTTGTTTAGAAACTGACCCACTTTGCTGCTTCTTTCCATGTATGTCGCCATGCGATCGCTGGTTTTGATTTCCTTGCTTTGTCATTCTAGTTCTTAGTTCTTAGTGATGGTCCCACGGATGGCGCCACTTGTTGATACAAAAGTTAGGCGTTCCTTGTTTGGACTTCGATTCCCGTATCAATTGGATCTTAATGCTTGAGACCTGCGCACTAAGTAAACAGAAAACACCGTTAGGCTTATTGTGGGATTGTCTCCCACGATTATCCTCCGGCGTGAGAGTAAGTAATCGGTTTAGGGTTAATGGAGAATTAGGGTTTTAGATCGTACATTTAATGAGGGCTGGGATGCCCTTTATATACACACGAAATACTTGTTGGTTTCGTGTTCCCCAACCTTCGGCGTATCCCGCCTAAGTCGGTCAGTTTAATGCATATCTCATAAGTAAGAGATATCCGATATCTAATGCCATCAATAACTTTGGGTTTGGGCTTTCGTGAGCCCAAACCGTTATTGGGTTAGCCCATTTGTAATGGGCTTATTAGTGTTGTTCACTGGTCGGGTTCGTAACCCGAATGCGGACTATACGTCATCAATGATCATCACCTTTCTCACGAAAATTCAAGTTCAGCTCTGGAACACGGTCAAACAAATCAGAACAGACAGAGGAACTGAATTTGTGAATCAAACTCTTCGAGAATATTATCGGAAAGTTGGAATTGAGCATCAAACATCAATTGCAAGAACACCAGAATAAAATGGAGTTGTCGAAAGACGAAACCGTGTGTTAGTGGAAGCTGCAAGAACGATGTTGACAAATGCAAATGTTCTAGATCACTTATGGACAGAAGCTGTGTCAACTGCATGCTACACTCAGAACCATTCTATGATAACCAAGCGCCACAACAAACACCTTATGAGCTTATCCATAATAGAAAACCGAACCTTAAACACTTTCATGTATTTGGTGCTCTTTGTTATCCAAATAATGGTCGTGATGACTTTGAAAAGCTCAACGCCAAAGCTGATATTAGAGTCTTCGTTGGATACTGTGAAAACTCAAAAGGATACCAATGTGGAATCATCGTACAAAGGAAATTATGGAGACTATTCATGCTAATTTTGATGAGCTCACAGAAATGGCTTCTGAGCAAAACAGCTTAGAACCCGATCATAACTGTCTCAACTTCTCAATCATCAGCTGATCAAACCTTTCAACTCACTCGTCGCATAGAAACGTTGTTTGCTCCTCTGTTCTATGAAGACTTTGATCAACGTGTTCCAAATGTATCAACTATTTCCGCTGCTCAATCTGATAATACTTTAATACCTGATACACCTGAAACAACAACTGTAGCAGATGCACCCTCGATTGAATCTCCAACAACAGCTGAACAGACCGCTTCTAATGACATTGACCCAACTGAACAAACTGCTTCTTAATAAAAATGTACCTGCACCTGAGGATTATGATGGAAATGCGTTTTTCAACCCTTTTTCAACAGAAACGGCAAATCCAGATGTCGGTGAATCTTCTACCAGCCATCTGAATCCACCTAATATGCACAATGTATACTAATACCAACCTTCCATACACCGATGGACCAAAGATGATCTTCTTGTTAACATTATTGGCAACGTAAACAAACTAGTCGTAACTAGACAACGCCTTCAGACTGATGGAGAACATTGCATTTATGCACTCTCTGTCAGTCAAACCGAACCCAAAAACATTAAGGATGCAATGACCCATGACAACTGGATTGAATCCATGCAAGAAGATCTGAACCAGTTCAAATGTTTAGAAGTATGGGAATTTCTTGAAAGACCGACAAGGGTCTATGTCATTGGCCTAAAATGGATTTGGAAGAATAAGTTAGATGCTGAAGGCACAATTATTTGAAACAAGTCATGTCTGGTGGCTAAGGGTTACAGAAAGGAAGAGGGTATCGACTTTGAAGAATCATTCGCACAGGTTGCTAGACTTGAGGCTGTACGGATTTTTCTGGCATTCGCGGCTCACATGAACATCACTGTCTACCAAATGGACGTCAAAACCGCTTTTCTGAATGGTCAACTTAAGGAAACAGTGTATGTTAGCTAGCCGGAAGGATTCGTTGATCCAAAGTTCCCTAATCATGTCTACAAACTGAACAAGGCTCTCTATGGTCTCAAACAAGCCCCTCGGGCGTGGTATGATAAGTTGTCATCGTTCCTCCTTGCTCATAATTTTGTCAAAGGATCGGTCGACCCAACACTGTTTATTCAATATCATAAGGCACACATTTTAATTGTTCAGATTTATGTGGATGATATCATCTTTGGTTCTACCCACAAAAAGTACTCAAACGCTTTTTCAAGACTAATGAAAACAAATTTTGAAATGTCAATAATGGGTGAACTTACGTTCTTCTTAGGACTACAAGTTCATCA
Organism: Chrysanthemum seticuspe; assembly: GCA_019973895.1. Lineage (NCBI taxonomy): Eukaryota > Viridiplantae > Streptophyta > Magnoliopsida > Asterales > Asteraceae > Chrysanthemum > Chrysanthemum seticuspe. The sequence continues at coordinate 218,154,400 of BPTQ01000008.1, read as the reverse complement.
ATCACCCCGTGGCATTTTCCTCAATCAATCCAAATATGCTCTTGAAATTTTGAATAAACATGGAATGCAAACCTGTGATACCTATAATACACTAATGGCACATACCAACAAACTGGATGCTGATTTACATGGGAAATTGGTTGACCCTACCAAATACCATAGTATTATTGGGTCTCTCATGTATCTAATAGCCAGTAGACCTGATATAGTATTTGTTGTATATCTTTGCTCCCGTTATCAGTCAAGACCAACTGAAAAACACCTCCCTGAGGCTAAAAGAATCCTCCGATATGTCAAGGGAACCATTAACTTGGGGATCTGGTATCCGAAGGATTCTGGTTTTGAACTAATAGCTTTTTCAGACGCTGACCACGCAAGATGCTTAGATTTACGGAAAAGTACTTCCGGAAGTGATAAATTGGTGTCATGGCAATCGAAGAAACAAGACTGTACATCGTTGTCATCAACTGAAGCAGAATATGTAGCCATGTCTGCGTGTTGTGCTCAAGTCATTTGGATGAGAACACAAATCAAGGATTATGGTTATGTATTCGACAAGATTTCAGTGTACTGCAACAAAAGAAGTGCTATTACGATCTCGTGCAACACCGTTCAACACTCAAAGTCAAAGCACATCAATCTTCGATACCATTTCATTAAAGAGCACGTGGAAAAGGGAACGGTGGAACTATACTTTGTAGGTACAGAACATCAATTGGCGGACCCCTTCACTAAAGCCTTGCCTTCCGCAAGATTTACTGACTTGGTTCACCGAATTGGTATGAGGTGTTTGACTCCAGAAGAGCTGGATGAATTTTTAAAACTCACTTAAAAAGTCAAACACCAAAACCACTTTTGTAAATATATTTCAAAAACAAAATACAACAATATAAAATATTATAAACTCCAAAAACATTTTTCATTTCTGTTTTAACTGAAAAATCAAACATTGCAAGTACAAAACTTCCATCAACACCGTGTTCTATCAAACATTTCACCATTTTTCCCGAACAAGTGTTGAGGGGGAGAAAGTAAATATTTTTCCGTTTCATAAAACCTTGTACTTGAATGTTACCAAAAATACGTTGTTTCTCAAAAGTGTTGGTTATTTACCATGAAAAATACCCTCCTCGGACTCAAGTTTTTGCCAAAATGTGTTTTGTTTAACCAAAAGGTGAGTTAAAGGATCTTGGTAGGAACCTCTTTCAGGTTAAGGGACTAAAATTGTAAAGTTTGAAAAATCAATTTCAACAAAAACTCAAAACATACACATTCAATGCACCTATCTTGTGTATTAACTCCCTCAACCACCATCATCAATGGCCACAATCAAATCTTCAAATCCGGTCATCATTTTAAAAATTTGTAAGTGTAAAACTGTGTTGATCATGATTCTAAACAATTGTTTCAAAAATCTTTAAGATCCAACGGTTAAAACTTATTAAATTAAAATTTTAAAATTCGGACCTATGAACAAATTTGGGGATTTACGTTTAAAGGTGTTTAGATTGAAATGGATTGTTTCAAATCGTTTCTTAGTGTTTCTTAAGCATGTTTCAATCATCTAAACATACCCAGAGTCACCAATTGATCGACTCTTGATTCTAGGGTTCATGCGTTCTATTTGGGGGTTTTCATTTTTGTGTTAATTGATGTGTGTGTGTGGGCTAAAGAAAGTGTTAAAACAGGATATTAAACATGTTTATAACATTCAATTTGACCACAAACATCAAATCTTTGAAAATTAGTATTTTAGGGTTTAATTGGTCGTTCCACATGAATCTTTTGATTCTGTGGTTGAAAAATGTTAAAACTTGTTGAGAATGTCTCCTATGCACTCTAAGATGTCCCAGAAACATTGCTTGTTTGATTTGCTTGGACAGATTTCTTATGCGTAAATTGAGGGTTTAGGTTTTAGAAATCTTACGCCTAAGCTTTTTGTGCATTACTGATGTATTCTTGTGCTTATTTTGTGATCTAAATGATGTTTGGAATGAATTGTAATCAAGTTATTATGTTTGTGATTAACATGTGGCTTATACGTAAAGACAGAAAAAAGGTGTTCTAACCTTACGCTTAAGGATTAAGAGTAAAAATTACGCATAAGTAAAATTGTTACGCATAAACCTTTCGCCTAAGAAACAATTTACGTGTAACTTGCTATGCATAAATTGTCTACAGTTGACTATGGATTTCTTGGAAAGAAATTCATAAAAAAGGGTTGTTACGCATAAGCTTTACTTGTACGAGCAAGCCTTATGCGTAACATTTAGCCTATTCCTACGCATAAGCTAAAAACCTTCGAATATGTCTTACGCGTAAGAAATTCTTACGCATAAGCATAGTCTTACGCTTTAGCTTATTCTTACGCATAAGCTCCCTTTCTTACGAATAAGGATCCAAGTTACTCATAAGCTACTATTCACCTGTTTTAGCCTATTACGCATAAGTCACCAATAAACTGTTACGCATAGGCCACAAATACTAAGTTTTAAGCATAAGCAAACAAATGTGAAAATGTTGTGTGCTAAGTGATAAATGGACTTTAAAACTTCAATATTAACATGTTCACATAACTTATCACCACAACTTCAGACATATGTGACTTAGGACTTGTAACAGATATAAACATGATATCATCAAACAGGCTGTTAGATAATTAATCAGACTTAAACTAACACAATGTGTTTCCATATGTCTGTTTCTTTATCTAATGACTTTCAGATCACAAAATGGCTGCAAATCAAGCAAACATCAATGCTCTAACTGAACTCACCATGGAAAACACATTCCCTGCTGATTATTACTACAAAACCATTGGCAAGAACAACCTACGAGTTGACTTCCACAACTTTACCTGCTCAGAATCGTCATGCAGAGTAGCAGTGGACATTCTTCAGTAACACCCCTACAACCTCATGCTCACCAACTCAGCCACAGAACCGGAATTCTACATCCATGAATCCTGGCACACCATGGAGAAAATTGATTGAGAAGATGCTGTGAAAGTGACTCTTGATACTCAGGAAGTCAAAGTCACTGTCGTTAATCTTCGTACTATTCTTCTACTACCAGCCATATCTCCAACTGGATATGTCAGGACTCGTACTGAAACGGAGGTTATGGATTTCTTGGTCAACACTGGGTATGACAAAGAATCTGGGGTTATTGCTACACATTCCAGAGTCGAAATCAAGAACATCCCACAACATGGAGAACTCTATATCTGATGATCGCTAAGTCAGTCTCGGGAAGAGATAGTGGTCATGAACACCCGAAGTTGATGCACTTACAAACTTTCTGGGGAATGGTCCACGTAAATCACATAGACTATGCAAGCCTCATCTGGGAAGACATGATGCAACATCTCAGGAAACCCGGTTCCAAGGTTCCTTTCGTCCGCTACACAAAGTTATTAATTCACTACCTTCTCGGGAAGCACGAAAGTATCCCAAAGAGACTGAATGATCCCAATAAGCACACTATGCTAGATAAGCCTACCTTCAACACAGTCAGGTTTAAAGGAACATCCACTCGCAAACAAGGAGTGGAACTCCCTGCATGCCTACTGACTGACACAATCAAAGATCTTCCATCATACAGACTCTACAGGGAAACACTGATTGCTAGGCGCTTTGGTTTCATGGATGAGAAAACTACTCCATCGGTTAAGACAAGGGCCAAGAAAGCTGGAAGTTCTGCAAGCTCTATAAAGACTATGTCTAAGAAAACCAGCAGAAAGATCAAGAGGAAAATTTCCACCAACATCGTCAAGCCTAAACTAGAACTTGAACCCGCGCAAACATAACTACATGATGATGATCCAGAAACATAGTCAGATGAACTTGTTGTCTACAGTGAGGCTTGTGCTGATGATTCAACTTTCAAGAAGAAGAAAGAGGACAAGCCTGAAAGTCCTACTTATGAGCAACTTGACCAAGACATTGAAGATTACGAATCTCCTGATGACGAAAACAAATGTGACAAAGGGAAAAAGCCTCTAGAACAAGAAGAACAAGAAGACTCAGATTGGGAGTATGATCCAAAAGCTGAAGAGAAACAACTGTAGAAAACACTCAAGCAACAAAGAATGGAAAAAGCAGAAACTGCCTTCTCGATTAATCGACCCGAAGGGCTAGGTGGTTCTAGCAGCGGTTCTCCACACACTACAGAACCCGTTGATGTCACTGAACTCGTTACTGATCCGGTTAATCAACCCCGGTAAGGGCACGGGTGACATCACCGAACCTGCCATTCAGGAAGAGAAACCATAAGAAGAGCAAAAACAAGAAGATGATGAGCAGATGATCGATTATGGAAAAGACGGTCTTGATAAAGATGAAAGAGTCACTGATAAAGATGTTTTGGAAGCTGCAGAGGAGATGAAAAGAAAGAGGGCCGAAGAGGAAGCGGCCAAGGCCAAAGAAGAAGCTGCTAAAGCTAAGGAACAAAGGTTAAAAGAGGAAGCTGACAACTACATAGTTGACAATCCTACACATAAACCTCAACAATCTTTGGAAACACCTCTCGACACATCCAAACCATATCATCTTCACACTCATCACCACCACCAACCAAAGAAACAACTAAGTCAACATCGAAATCAATCAAGAAGACGGCTGACACGTGGACATCTCGCGTCAAAGCAAAGATTCATAAAGTTGTACATCATTCACGAACACGAAAACAAAACCTTATTCAATCATGAATGAACACACTGGCCGATGTGGTCATCGATCTTTCGAAACAGATGGAAACGTTTCAAGGCGAAAGAGAACAGATTCAGGAGTTTCTCTCTAGGGACGTTCAAGTTAAAATGAATGAACAAATCAGGAATTACACTCACAACTTTTTTCTCAACGCGGTTCCTGGTGTTACTAGAGAGATTTTTAAAAAGCAACTCCTACCAACGGTTAAACGTTTGGTTCAGCAGGTTGTCTCTACAATGCCGGTGGTCATGCATACAAGACCTGTCAGTCCCCCAGTTGTCTCAGAGGACGAGCTGATTGCAGAGTTAGTGACAAAAATGGCTACTCGAGCTCCATCTTTCACACCGGATGATGTAAAACAGTATGATCTTCTTCTGGAACGATAACTTAAAACATCATGCAAGGAAGCTTCAGGGCAGATAAGAGGCCAAGAAATGATGATAACAAGGATGAGGATCCAAACGCCAAAATACAAAAGAAGACCGGTAAGTCGTCATCATCCATTCCACCGCCACCTGCTAAGACAACCACTACCCCCTCCCAACAAGCAATGCAACCACCACCATCTGAGCAACCTAGGGATACAGAATCCACACCACCTCAGCAGAAAATCGGTGATCACTTCACTTACACCAGTGGTGAGGATCATGATATACCCGAGCCCCAACATCAACCAAGGCCCCAACCATCACCAAGACCAGATTCATCCTTAAGACCAAAGAAGAAGAAACCTTCAGTCATCTCCTGGTTAGATGATGATAACATAGAGGAGTTTGAATGGTTTAGAAACATGGTTGAGGCGCAACCACTCCTAGAAGAAGGTCAAGAACCGGTAGATGGTCGAACTCTGGAGCAGGTTCAAATCCTTAAATATGAATTCAAGATCAAGAAGATGACTAAACGGGAACTCCGCAGGATCCAGAATGATGCATTAACTCTACTTAAAGAAAGATCCTGCAGTGCAATTGAGCTAGAATATCACTTGGAAAACATTACCCGTGTAATGTCCAACAATATAGACTGGCTCAACCCGGAGTCCAACATCGACTACACAAGAAAGGAAAATGAACCATACTACACAGATTGGACCAAACCACTACCGACGATTGGAAAAACAGAACAACCAAGGATTCCATTCCATTTATTCTTCAACAACGATTTGGAATTTCTTCAACACAGAAGCATTGTCAATAAAAACTATGCTACATCTCTGACGTTCAACATCCCAGTTGCCTCGTTCTCCAACAACATAGCCGTTGAAGAAGATGCCACACACTTGTTCGTCAACAAGGTTGTGAAATACGACATCGATGCAAAGTTTGGAATACATCATTGGCCTGAAAGGATAAGGCTTTACTATAGGAGCTGCAGAGTTGGCAAGTCAAACAAGGACGTGATGCATGACCGGAGAATAATTGCTATCATGTCGGTTAACTTGGCTACAAAGTGGGACTACTCCTTCTTGTCCACGATAGTTGTCAAACGACAAGGTAAAAAAGAGTATGATTTCTCCGAAGCTGACTTTCCAGATATTTCACTCAACGACATTGAAGATATGTATCTCCTAAAGGTACAAGGAAGGATGCGTCAGTTCTCGACAGAAATTCAGATCAAGTACATCACTGAACTTCTCGTTTTCATCCGAAGAAAAATTATTCAGGAACGTGTTGAAGATTTACAACTCGTAGTCGAATCTTACCAGAAACAACTCAATCTCACTGCACCACTTCTACACTTCAACGAGCTTAACTAAGAACCTCAGTACAAAATCTTGCATAAACCAAAGTTTGGGATCGTCTACAGAAGTGAAAATCATCCTACGTGTTTTATGGCGTTTGATGAAATTCACTAGTTCTGTGATGCCACACTGAAGATGGTTCGAGATGGATTGGCATATCGTTTGAAGGACATTGAGATGGGTATGGTTCAGCCGAAGAGATGGAATTCTGGGGATCGCAAGGAAGTTCATCGGTTTATTACTAGGATTGATGAAAGGTTGATACATCGAGACCAGATGCGAAGGTTGGAAAGCTATATGGGAGGAAGACCAAGCTTCTCAATTTTGACATACCAACGTCCACATAAAGTTGTTGGTCGTTTGTAAACCATTGGGTACTCTTAACATTCTTGATTGTGATTTTTATTGTTTGATTTATTAATTTATATTCACTATGGTTTGTGCATATACAGCAGTGTACAACCCGAACTTATCTAGAAAGGACCCTGTGGTACGCTTGAGTGCCACAATCCTTATAAAAGGAGCGAAAGCTTTTTACTTTTGAGTAAAAGTAATCAAATCTTTCAATATTTTCATAATCTTGCTCAAAAGAACAAGTATTCCATCTCATGTTTTACAAAACCTCAAAAGTTAATATTAGTTGTTGAGGGGGAGTATTTGCAAACTAATTGTTCAAATCAAAAGTTCTGTGTGGAAATCTTCCCATAAAACTCGGAATGGTCATATTCTAAATCAATATTTCATCAAAAATAACATTAATATGCCATTTTTGAGGGGGAGAAAAATACGTGATTAAAATATGTTGGAATGTAAATGAAATCTCAGTGTGCAAAGACTTAACCCACGAATTAAAGAGTCTCTAAATGTCACAAATAAAAAAGACTTGTCTTCAAGACTTGTCTTCAAGACTTGTCTTAGTAGATCGTATCAATTCGAGAAACTCTTGATAGACATGTAATTTGACGGGTTTGACAACTTTTTCAAGGTTTGTTCACATCTTCAAGGTAGTTATTAGAGCTAGTTGTCACCTAAAAGCTGAAAATAGATCTCTTTAACTATACAATGTAACCGTGTCTCGCGAGGAATTGTCCATATTGAGTCGATCAATTCAAAAAGTGCGCGCTCTACCCTCACTGTGCATATTTAAGTTAAAACTCATAAGCACATGTGGAGGGGCAGTATTTCTGAAAATACAAAACTATCAGATTGTTTCAAACATGTTTTCATTTATAAACACTTTGAGAGATTTTCTAGTAAATGGTTTTATGGCAATATAGGATAGTCATGGAGTTATAAGGTGACTAAGTTTATGAATAAACGTCCTATGATCCGCCAGAGCCGGAGGGATCTACCCAAGGACACCACAAATAGTTAGTATCTAGAAGTCCTTAGGTATGACCGAAAAAGGAGAAAATAAGAAACGGAGAAAGAAGGAGTTAAATAATTAAAAAGAAAAGTTAAAGAAAAGGGTGAAAAGAAATATCCCTCCATATGATTCAACTTATGGCAGACACCGGCTTCAATTCATATGCTACTGGATATCACAAGGTGACACTGGTATTGAAGAAAAATTCGTCATGGACCCAGTGACACAATGCACTAAACCTTCTAAGCCACTCAAGCTCTCTCAAAATAACTTGTTTCATTCTCACAGGGAACCCTACGTAATCTATCGACTTTCTCTTAGATATTGTTGGTATTGAAGAAGGAGACCCTCTCCCTAATCTTTGCTTAAGAAAACCAAAGCGCACTAATCGAGTCTAGAGTCACGAGATTCATTAAAAGATCTCTAAGGAACACTTGATTCTTCATCACTTGTTGTAACACCCCCAAAATTATCGCAGCGGAAGATTGTGTCACTAGGGTATTACTTCATAGTTCACAGCACAAGTTACAGAAAACTACTCTAAATGAGACGTTTTGAAATGAATTATCATTCGATTAAAATATCAGATTTTACAAACCGGTCCCACAAGTTTGTACAATCATAAAAAGTACAACATAAAAGTTGTAATGTTTTTCGAATGATAATATATGCATTGTCTTCAAAATGTTTTTCCGTGCGCCTTCACATGCCATGCCAGCTAATTCCTTTCGAACCTGAGATAACATGCTAAAAAGTGTCAACACAAAGGTTGAGTGAGTTCATAGGTTTGTAAGCAAAACAGTTGATCACAAGATATCAAGTTTATGAAAGTAGTGGGCTATGTTATAGTGCGTTTGATTACCTAACCGGTCAATATAAAATAGAAATCTCATAGGTTTGAGAACAGTAGTGGACAATATAGTTTGTAGTATAATTGCAATGTGTACAATTATCTTCTTGATAGTTATTATTGCTCTAAGCTCATGGCACTCACGACTGACTGTTGTATATATATCACCGGACGATATATACAGTAAATAACTTGCCCCGGGTAGGTATTTTGCCCTTTACCTAGATAACCTCAAATATAGTGCGCCTTGTTATTTCCGATAACAGAGACGGGTTCGTCAATTCCGATAGGCCTGTCCACAATATTTGCGCTCACTCCCAGTGATTAGTGGTCCATGATGTTGGGGACTATTGGCAAAAACAACTTAGGCATGCAATAATACAGTCAAGGCATTCATTTTGCAAGTAATTGTCCATCATAAAGCATTTTAGCATGTAGTAAAAGCAGTAGCATGTATCTCCCCCAAAAGAGTTTATAAAACAGTTAACCAAAAGCTGGGGCTATGAAACTCACTGTAGTAATCAGCAGCGGAGTGTAACGGTATATTGTATGTCAACAATAGAGTATGACAAGATCACGATCTTTAACGATTACCTACGAAAGCATAGTAATCGTGTTTTAGTATAGTGTACGATATAAGTGTAAAAGTATATGTAGTTTGTTGGCTTTTAACATGCTGTTGTACATGAATTCTTAAGTTAAAGTATCCCTTAAGTGTTGTTTGGCTTATAGCCCTTTTATAAATAACCTCGTACCATCGTTCGGGCTATCAAAATCAAGAGGTCGTGTAGTGAACGTATGAGGAGCCAGGACACTTTAAATCGTAAATCCACAACTCGTGAATACGAAACCCCGAAGAGGCCTCTTATGATAATGAAATTCCTTACTATTATTGTACTTGTCATTTATAAGTAAAGTATTTGACGAGACAATGTTATATAAAACATGTGTCGTGTTTCGTCAAAGACTATTGATTGACTTGTGTGACGATATGATGATATAAGTTGTGTGTCGTGAAGTAGTTTAACATGGCATATGGTCATTTACTTAGTTTGTCAAAGTCTAGCAAAGTCTAACCCAATGAACCAAGTTTTAAAAACAAGTTTCGGGTCATTAAACTTATATTAGCCGTGCGGCTAAGTCAAACAATAATCAAGGACATTCTTGAGGATGTATCTAAGTTAAAATATCTTAAAACAACACCTTGGCTTAACCTTGGCTTTGTTTGGCCTCAAGGAATCAAGATATCACTCAAAGTTTCTCACTAAGGTTGTTTTCCGATATACAACAGGTCCGGTTAGTTTTTGTAGTTTTTAGGATTTGTCGTTCACTTTCTGCTTATGTGCTCCCGAGTTTTGTAGAAAAGTCATTCTGAGCAACTTTTGTGCTTTACACTTTTGCTAATTCAGACCAGAAAAGGGTCAAAACCTCGTTTTAAAATCGTATCAGCAAGCTTTCTTTTTCCAGCACTATATTTACCTCTAGTAACACTTAACTAGGCATAACTTTTTAACCACAAATCCTTTTTAAGTGATTCAAAAGCCCAAGTTCTAGTTTTTACTTTCTCTAATAGCTTCTCAAGCTTAATAAAGTCTAAAGTTTACTTATATCAATCGTCTAATAACAAGTTATTACTTATATTTCATAGCAGAAAGTTTGGCTGCACTTTCAGTCCTGCCAAAACGACCATAAGTTGAGTTCTACAACTTGTTTTGATGCGCGGCTTTCGCCAAACTTCAAGTTTATGTCTTAGCTACATTTCATAAAACTGAGTCGACTTCCAAAAATGACCAAAACTGTGGGCTTTTCTTAAATGAAATCTGGTGTGCAGATTTTGACATGTTATGCTATCTTACTGAATTAACCTCAATATTTACTGAGATGTGTTGGAAAATTTAGTGCACTTGTTGGATTAGTTCACACCTTGTAATGGGTTAGGAGGTACGAAGTGTACACCCATAAGGTCCATGAACACCCTGACTCTTGTAGTGGTTTGTATTGGTAGTGCTAGTAGAAAGTACTGCTTGTGGAAAGTACTGCTTATGGAAAGTACTGCTTGTGGTTTCCACTGATAGGCAGTGTTTCCACTGATAGGCAGTGTTTCCACTGATAGGCAGTGTTTCCACTGATAAGCAGTGTTTCAACTGAAGCAGTGTATCCACTGATAGCACTATGAAAGTACTGCTTGTAACGGTTTTGACCTATTCAATTGGCAGTTTCAACTGCTTAATGACCACGTTTAATTGGTCATGTAACCACTAACGGCTATAATGGGGATAATTATGAGGCTATTAATGGGCCGATTAATACTCATAATTCCATTGGACTAGCTTAGAGTAAACTCCTATAAATAGGAGATCTGATTATGCATGAAAGACAGACAGAAAACCATTAACACTTATTAGCACAAGGGTTATAGAATTGTGCCTAATTCTCTAACTGCATTTGGTCTTATCCCAAGTAGATATTCGTGATACCCAGGCATTAGGGTCGAATAGTTTACTTTGGAAAGTGATCACACGATTCCAAGTGATATCCCTTATGAACTCTGGACTAAAAGGAACAAGGTAACCCCTTATGAACTCTGGACTAAAAGGAAACCCAACTTGAACTATCTCAAGGTTTGGGGTTGTAGGGCTGTTGTAAGACTCCCTGATCCAAAGTTGAAAACTTTGGGTGAAAGAGGCATTGACTGCATCTTTGTTGGATATGCTGAGCATTCCAAGGCTTTTAGGTTCTATGTTATTGAACCTAATGAATATGTTTCAGTTAACTCAATAATTGAATCAAGGGATGCAGACTTTGATGAGAATAGATTCTCATCAGTCCCAAGACCAAGTCAGAGGATTCCTAATGGAACTCATGACACTGGTGTATCAGAGGTCCCTGATGATGAACCATCAGTGGTCCCTGATGAGGTTGTGGTTCAACAACCTGAACCTGTGCTCAGGAAGAGTAAAAGGGTCAGGACTCCAAAGTCACTTGGACCTGAGTTTCAACTATACTTAGTTGAAGGAATAAGGGATGAGGTCTCAGACCAATACTCCTATTGCTTCATTGTTGAGGATGATCCCAAGACATTTGAAGAAGCAATGAAGTCCCAGGATATTGCTTTCTGGAAAGAAGCAATCAATGATGAGATGGATTCCATCATGGGGAACAACACTTGGGTGTTGGTTGATCTACCACCAGGTTGCAAACCTTTGGGTTGCAAGTATTTTTTCAAAAGGAAAATGAAAGTAGATGGAACTATTGAAAAGTTCAAGGCTAGACTAGTCATTCAGGGCTTTAAACAAAAGTCAGTAATAGACTATTTTGATACTTATGCCCCTGTGGCTCGTATGAGTACCATAAGACTGCTGATTGCTATGGCATCTATTCACAATATGGTTATTCATCAGATGGATGTGAAAACAGCTTTCTTGAATGGTGAATTGGAAGAGGAGGTTTATATGAACCAACCTCAGGGCTTCATCATGCCTGGCAATGAAAACAAGGTGTGTAAACTGATTAAGTCTCTTTATGGACTAAAGCAGGCACCTAAGCAATGGCATCAAAAATTTGATGAAGTGGTTTTGTCTAGTGGTTATGTTCTTAACCAAGCTGACAAATGTGTATATAGCAAATTTGATAAATCTGGTAAAGGAGTTATCATTTATCTATATATTGATGACATGTTGATCTTTGGCACTGACCAAAATCAGGTTGACCTGACAAAGGAATTTTTGTCATCAAGGTTCTCTATGAAAGACATGGGGGAGGCTGATGTTATCCTTGGTATAAGGATTAAACATGAAAGTAATAGAATTTCTATCTCTCAGTCTCATTATATTGAGAAGGTGCTGAGGAAATTCAATTACTTTGATTGTACTCCTATGAGTACACCTATGGATACTTGTGAGAAGCTAATGCCTAATAATGGCAAAGCTGTATCTCAACTTGAGTATTCTAGGGTAATTGGCTGCTTGATGTATGCCATGACTTGTACAAGACCTGATATTGGTTTTGCAGTGGGAAAATTGAGCAGGTATACTAGTAATCCTAGTGCTCATCACTGGCAAGTTGTTCACAGGGTACTGAAGTATTTGAAGAGAACTATGGATTATAGTCTCTCATATACTGGTTACCCACCAGTGTTGGAAGGTTACACTGATGCAAGTTGGATCAGTAACACTGAAGACAATTCGTCTACCAGTGGCTGGGTATTCCTACTTGGTGGAGGTGCAATTTCTTGGGCATCCAAGAAGCAAACTTGCATCACCAGTTCAACAATGGAATCTGAATTTGTGGCTCTAGCAGCTGCTGGTAAAGAAGCTGAATGGTTGAAAAACTTGCTTCTTGAGATTCCATTGTGGCCTAAACCTATAACACCTATTTCTATCCGGTGTGATAGTGCAGCTACATTGGCTAAGGCTTATAGCCAGATGTACAATGGTAAGTCTAGACACTTAGGTGTCAGACATAGCATGATTCGTGAGCTTATCATGAATGGGGTGGTATCTATAGATTTTTTGAGATCTCAACAGAACTTAGCTGATCACTTGATGAAGGGTTTGGCTAGAGACTTGGTTATAAAGTCTGCTAAAGGGATGGGTTTAAGTCCAACTTAGTCTCTGAATGCTAGGACACCCAACTCCCTCCTGAGGAAACTTGGGAGCTGAGTTCAATGTGGAAAGCTGAACATTCAGTGGACTGGAGCACATGTTTTATTTACATCCCAAGGTTGTGCTCAGAACCTGCTGAAAGGAGGATGAAGTCTTTACTTCTTAATGGTTAATGTTCTTTGAAAAAGTGCTTGGCAGGAGCATGAATAAAGAGGAACCACCTATGTAAATGGTGAAGTTTTGCCGCTTCACGAAGCTGTGGACTTTTAGCTTTTGCAACATTTATGAATTTGGATATGGACACATGGCTTGTATAGTGTCAGGAGCTTTTAAGTGTTTGAAAACTTGTGTGTATTTTATCTTCAGGTATTCAAATGGGTTGAAGGGTTCAATTCTTAGAACACCCTGATTCTCGAATATTTGAACGTGTAATTTACTAAGATGGAAATTCAATCCTCAGGACATTTTCGTTTATGCACATGTTTTGCATGATGTTTATTTTCATGCAAAGGAAGTGAACTAAATTTGGGGAGGATTGTTGGAAAATTTAGTGCACTTGTTGGATTAGTTCACACCTTGTAATGGGTTAGGAGGTACTGAGTGTACACCCATAAGGTCCATGAACACCCTGACTCTTGTAGTGGTTTGTATTGGTAGTGCTAGTAGAAAGTACTGCTTGTGGAAAGTACTGCTTATGGAAAGTACTGCTTGTGGTTTCCACTGATAGGCAGTGTTTCCACTGATAGGTAGTGTTTCCACTGATAGGCAGTGTTTCCACTGATAGGCAGTGTTTCCACTGATAAGCAGTGTTTCCACTGAAGCAGTGTATCCACTGATAGCACTATGAAAGTACTGATGAAAGTACTGCTTGTAACGGTTTTGACCTATTCAAGTGGCAGTTTCAACTGCTTAATGACCACGTTTAATTGGTCATGTAACCACTAACGGCTATAATGGGGATAATTATGAGGCTATTAATGGGCCAATTAATACTCATAATTCCATTGGACTAGCTTAGAGTAAACTCCTATAAATAGGAGATCTGATTATGCATGAAAGACAGACAGAAAACCATTAACACTTATTAGCGCAAGGGTTATAGAATTGTGCCTAATTCTCTAACTGCATTTGGTCTTATCCCAAGTAGATATTCGTGATACCCAGGCATTAGGGTCGAATAGTTTACTTTGGAAAGTGATCACACGATTCCAAGTGATATCCGGTAACCACCAAGTGGTATTTGTTACTACTGACCGTTTGTTTGTTTCTGCTGAATAGTTGCACATTTCTGCTGAAGTTGATTATCTAACCCTGCTACTAGGCTCACCACACCAACAAGATGATCAGTTTAAGCAATCTTTGGGACTGTTGCAAAATTCTGGTTCATAAAACCTACCTAAGGCTTGTTTTAGATTCTTTTCATGTTACAAACTTCATGTACAACCTCAATCATGCCATATTACATATACTACTTATATCAAATTACATCCAATAAATATTATTACAACCATATTAAATGAATATGAAAATAAACTCAAACCTTACAAAGGATAGGATGAAAAGTTACAAGAATAATCAATCCTAAACCCTTTCTAATCTTCACCCTTGTCTTGCATCTTTTCACCACTTGATTCAAACCATTATTGACCTTGTTCTAAGAACCCAAGAATACTCCTAACTTCAGCTCCTAACCCTTGTGTAACTCTTGTTTCAACCAAGGAATCTTCAAAACAACTCTTGAACTAAGTAGAGGTCATCAAGGTCTTCATCTTCTTAGTACAACTTGAAGTCAAAAACCAAACTATAACGATGATGGTGATGAGTTGATGTACGGAAGGAGAGGAGAGGAAAGACCAAGATACATTGAGTAGAATGTATGTATATCTTAGAGGTGAAGTTTTATGTAAAGGTTTATATATGATCTAACTTTCCATGTGTTACACTTGCATAACTAAGTGACTAATACTTAGCCACATGGATTTATGTTGGTCAAATGCACGCCACCTCTCATATGAGGTAGTGAGTGTGTAGTCTTTTGATGATTATTAACTTACGGGCTGTAGTTTGGTCCCGGTAATTACTAACGTTAAGCCCTTAAGTCACGAAACTTAAAACCGGGCAACATAAAAATATAATACTTACAAAAATATTAAAACTTATTAATATACTCCAACTTGGTATATTAAAGGTGTGATAAGTCTAATGGGGTGCGTTCATGTTGTTAAAACCTAATAACGTAGGCTTGAGTACGCGTCTTACGTAAAAAGTAACATGTTTACGTAAAAATGATAAAGTGGCAATAGTTCATATAAAATATGACTATTGGTGATGTTTGAGTATTTTGAACACCTAGACTTATCGTAGACTTGTGTTGACCGCGAGGAAAGTTTACACGATTAAACTTTCGTAATTAATAAAGTAACAACTTTAAATAATTATTTATAGCCATAGGTGAACAAAAATGTTCAGAGTGTAATAATTCGAAACAGAGTGAATTATTTAACTTTGGAAATTACCAGTTACAGTATTTGCGAGTTGCTTTAAGAAGTCATAGAGTGAATTATTCAAATAGTTAAAAGTCAAAATTCAAGGTAAACTTTAAGAAGTCAAAGGGTAAAATAGTCATTTTACCTTATGAAAATTTACGAGTTGCTACACTTGTTGTTCAACAATAAGAACACAAGTTTATGACACATTCTAGAGTCCTTCGCAGATCTTAGCAATCTGCCGAGAACATTTATGAGGGGACTCACATATGTGATCTTCAGTGATTGAATGGAAACTCCTGCAAGGGTCAGCAACAAACAGCCCCCTGACAGCAGGTCACTTCGGTAACTCCTTGTGGGCTACGCTTAGTGTGTCTCAAACGGTCTACAATTGTGAGGTGATGCTTTGGTGTACCTTAGCGACTCACCAGAACTGTAGATATACTTCGGTATATCGTCTTAGCCTAGTTGAGGGCCTCCAGTTCCGGAACATCCTTTGTAAGAATTAGAGATGTGTTTTCACACTATGCTGTTAACACCCTCGATATTTGAACTTGTAACTGTTGGAAATCTCGCTAAGGAGATTCCTTTCGAAGAATCGAGTCCTAAAGATGTAGGTCATTACTTGAACATTCAATGTAATGCCAACTGTCCCTCAACGGGATTAGAACAGCTGATTCGCCCGACCAAGGTGAATGGAATCAAGACATTCATCAGTAAAACAATCGTAGTGGTCAATTCTTTAAGAAAAGTCCACAATGATCGATTGGTCTTTTTTACTAACCTATTCATGCAGGAACTGATGATTGATCCTTGGAGGAAAGACCGTGCCAATCTCCACATGCTCATACCAACAACATCACACATGAAGTTGTCTCACACACAAAGGCAACACATAAGTCAAAATGATTCTTCTTAAAAAGTTTAGGGAATCTACAAAGTTTAAAGACTCGAGAACTACATCACATTTGGAAATCAAAGTCAAAAGAAGTGTGAGCATGGTGGAGAAAGACGTGGAGAAACCTAACCAATGAAGCTGAAAAATGGCAGACAACAACATATGATCACAACATCGACAAAAGAACATTGAACAAAGTATACATCGACGTCAAGCTGATAAAGTTCAAGAACTCAAAGCATCTCTACTCGCAAGAAAGAAGAATGCTAGAAAGACGTCAAGCAACCTTATGACAAACACTTAGGGAGAGATTGTTGGAATCACTTGTAACTAGTATTTTAAGTGTTAGTCATTTACTTGTATTAGGTTTCTTATATTTGGCTTATAAGTATGTAATTAAGGCTAGGATTATGTAGTAAGCCCATGAGCCTAAGAAAAGGCCCATAAGGCCAAGGGAAGGGATGCCTAGCTCCCTTGCCTATATAAACATCGTAACCTCTCATTTGAGAGGTGTTGGTTCTTTCATTAAGTCTAAACATTTCCTTATTGTCTTGTGTGTGAGAATCCGACAGTCCCTTCTATCTCTATCATTCTTTATACATCAAACATACATATGTTCATATTATGGTGACCTAACACGAATAAGGAATCTTACAAACAAGGAATTTTCATCAGGATCTTCAAAGTTATTTGTGACTCAGTGTTTCCCTTGCTTGGAGAAGCTTGTGAAACACTTCGACTTGTGGATATATTTCTTACTTGGACAAGATTGAAAGATTTTGGTTTTTTACCAATTCTTAAGAATAAGGTCAAACCTTAAGAGTAAAGACTTTACAACTAAGATCATAACTTACGAATAAGGTCCTTTATAACTAAGCTTTGATTTTAAGACTAAGGTTATGTATAAGCCACAAAATTTTACGAATAAGATCATCTTACGAGTAAGAGGAAGTTTACGACTAAGAAGCAGTTTTATGAATAAGCACCATCAACCTTACGACTAAGGAGTTTACAAATAAGACCAAGTTTTAACAACAAATCACGTTTCAATCATCTACAAAGATCCATCATCAACACAAGTTTAAAGATGTCTCAACCACCATATTCCAACTACTTTCCTCACCAATATCCTCACCAACAACAACAATATCCTCAACAACAATTCCCACAACAGCCACAACAACAAGTTTATCAACAACAACAATCATTTGCACAACCACAACTACAACAATTCCCTCAACAATTACCTCCACAACAACCTCAATATGCTAACTATTTTCAATATCCACCTCAATATGCTATTTTCAATATCCACCTCAATTTGCACAACCACAACTACAATAATTCCCTCATTGGTTTGCAAAGATGTGTGAGGCTATCAGCAGTCAACAATCAATTCATGAAGCTAGATCTCTTGATAGACCTCCAATGCTCACTCCTGGAAACTATGTTCAATGGGTCAGTTGGTTCTTTAGGTTCTGCAACCTTAAGAAACCTCATGGAAAATATTTGAAGAAGGCATCCTTGAAGGTCTTTTCAAATGTCAATTGTGACGATTCCCAACGATCCAACGGCTAATCCACCAAGACTTGACAGTACTTCCACTGTCCTTGAGACTCAACTGACTGCAGAACAAATACTTCACCAAGAAGCTGATGAGCTTGCAATGGAATATATTCTTTTGAGATTACCCAATCTGATTCTTCGCAGTGTTGATGCTCAGAAAACTGCTAAAGACATGTGGGAACACATTCATCTCTTAATGGAAGACAGTGAACTTACTCAAGAGGACATGGAGTCAAAACTTTACCTATATTATGAAATGTTCATGATTAATCCAGGGGAGTCATTAGAGTCATACTATCATCAGTTCAAAAATATCATCAATGATTTGGATAGACACAACATAATTTTGCCCAAAATTGCAATAAACACAAAGTTTCTAAGTTGTCTTGGTCCGGACTTGGAGAAGTATGTCACATTCATCCGTCAAGCTTAGAACCTTCAAAATGCTAAGTATGGGTTGTTGTATGATTATTTGAAGCACTATTAGAAGGAAGTGGACAAAGATCGAGCTCTCGGCGGAATCTATGCACCTTTACCAAATGCTAATTCAATTGCTTTGATTGCTCAATCTTTTGCACTACAATTTCCTCAATTCCCACAGTCGAATCATGATTTTGTCCAGCAGAAACAAGGCTTTACTTACCCTCAACAGACGCCATCCACCCAAATCACTCAATATGATCCCTCACAGCAATCAAATGATACTCAACTGGTTCCATACAACAATAACTCAGATTCAACACTTTACAGTAAGACCCAAAATGAGGATGAAGAAGCATTCATGACGTTGAATCAAGGATTTGCACTAATTGCTCGTTCCTTCGGGAGATTTGCAAACAAATTCAACAATTGTCTTTGTACCTCATCCAATACAAGGAATCAAGCTGTTGTTCAGAATGGAAGGGTTGAAGTTCATAATAGAAACAATGGACGTCCGATGGGAACTGGTAGCTGTATGGGTAGTGGACAAGGGTATAATGCATCTGGTAGGAACAATATGGCTGCTCCTCAGCAAATGGTTCAAATTGTTGATCAAGGGAATGTTCAGAATGGGAATACAGTCCTTCGATGCTACAACTGCAATGAAAAGGGTCATCTGGCTAATGCATGTCCAAAACCAAGAACCAGAGGCAATGCTTATCACAAAGAAGCTCTACTCTTGGCTCTCAAAGATGAAGTTGGTGGAACTCTTACAGACAAGGAACAAAGCTTCATGGCAAATGCAGAATCTGATGAGGATATAGAAGACTGGCAAGCTAATGGAGCTGTGATGTTAATGGAAAACATGAAAGAACTCCACATGAGTGACACAAGCCCAGTCTATGATATTGATGGCTTATCTCAAGTATGGGATCCTAATATGTGTCTCATACATGATCTGATATCTCCGCATGCATCTGCAACCGACAAGGAGCAAAGTGTTCAAAATGAGCCATCAACATCTCATCAAGATGATGATTAAGTTGACCCCGTGGTTACATTTGATGATCCCACTGATGCATATGTTGATACTCACGTTAAAAAAATTGAACCTTCGTCTAATCCAGATCCAGAGCTCATGACCTTACTTTTGACCACCTAATCTCAAGTTGAAAAATGCAATGAATTAAATGTAAATCTGAAAGAAAAAGTTTCACTATTAACTGCGGATCTTGAATGCTATAAGAAACAACTTGCAAATTTTGAAACAAAATAAAAATGCGAACAAAGTTTTGAAGTCGCATTTCAAAAGTCGTATCCAAAAGAACAGGATTTAGAAAGACAGATACGAGATCTAATTGCTTCCAAAAAATATTTGATTTCTCAAATTGAACAAGAAAAATTTGAACACAAACAACAAGTTGACACTCTTACTTCGAAGATTCAAAAAACCAAGCTTGAGTTGTCTTCTTGTCAAACTAGTTTTTCTGAGTTTAAACAACTCTCAAGGAAGCGAGTTGATATGTATCTTGATGAAATTTTCGATTTGCAAAATAAAATCAAAGAGTTTCAAAACATTGTGTACAAACATGGTGAATCAATCACAACAATTCAAAATTTCACTTTAAAGCCAAATCCCGATGGATATGGGCCAGATCTTGTTGATGACAAACTACGTTTTTTACATAGAGCATTCAAGGCAAATCCAAAGTTGGATAGTGCCAAATATTTGTTGGATGAATCAATTGTGCGTATTGTTGAATATAATTGTGAAGAGGAACAGGATGCAGAAGATGAGAGTCGATTAAAAATGAGCACTGTAACATATAACAAACCTTTTGATTACTCACAAGTTCCTCATATTTCAAAATCGTTTGTTCCTCAAAAGGATAAAACTGACACACCATGGGTTATCACACAAATCAATGAGTCTTCTTCTAACGTTGGTCCCGTTAAACCAGTTGCATAAATAAATGGTCCTTTAACTTATCCAAGTTAAATTGAACCATTGCCAAAAAGATGTCAAGTTCTCAAATATTTTGATACATTTATGTCTGACATTAAACTTTTGGAATATTTAATTGAATGAAATTCTGAGATAAACGTTGCTACTTTTCAATAGGCTTATGCCAGAGAACAAAGACAAATCTTTCAAAAACATATTTTTACCTCATGTTCATAATTTACGTCTATGTGCAACACATTGGGAACGGGAACTTCAGAATGAAGTTGGACAAATGATAACAACTTTCAATGCAACTGAAACATCGATTTCAAACACTAAAAGAAAAAATATTTTTTTTTCAAAATCATGTTTATCTTGGAAGATGTTATATGTGTTGATACTATCTATATTGTGTTTTATTATACTGCTGCATCTGCTTGTGATAATGTTATTGTTGTTGATACATCTGATAAGGAAAATGATAATGTGTCTCAGCTAGAAATTTTAAAAGCTGAAAATGAGTGTCGGTTAAAGGAACTTTCAGAATTAAAACGCCGTCTTCACTGGTGTCAAAATGATAGTATTGATCGAGAAATTGCTTTACAAACAAAAGTCAAACAGTCGGGTGAAAAATCTTTTGAACCAAAACTTGAATGACTGGATGATGAAAATGCATCTTTGAAATGTAAAAATTTTCAAATATGAACAAGAGATTGAAAAAGTTAAAAAGGAATACGGAACCATATTTGATTTACTCAAAAAGACACGTGCTAAAGCACCAAAAGAACTTGATCATCACCTTGCTTACACCCGTGAAATTTTAAGTGCAAATGGACACTTACCTTCAAAAAATCAGGAATTAGAATGTTTAAAGTTGTACTAGGAAGCCCACTGACAATACACAAGATACTAATGTGATTCCTTCCACTTCTACCGGAGTAGTTGCCTCCACTTCTAGCGTTAGCAATTCACAGCTTAAGAGCACTCAAAAGAAGAATAGGAATTTGCAACATAAAAGCGAAACACTAAAAGCCTCTTAAGTAGAAGATCATGCTAGGACTTTGAATAAAACACGTGTTGCACATGCTTTAAATATTGCGTTAGACAAATGTAATAGTAAAGGCAATGTAACAAATGTTAAATCTTTAAGTACATTGGATGTTATGTTTGAAGCTTCTTGTGTATTTTGTCTCAAAAATATGTTTTCTGGTTGTCATGATACTTGTGTTGCTAAATCTATCTTGTCTCACAATCGGAAATCTACAAATGGCATTACCACTAGGCGCACTATTGCTTCTAAGTCTGTGCTAGGAAAACCGCGTATTGTAGTTTCTGAGAATATCATTGATGCACCCATAGCACCATCATCACCTACTAGGAAGTTACCATCACCTAGTGAATTCACTAAGACAAAAGCACAAACTAGGTAGACTTGGCAGAGATGGTTACAAAGTACACATGGTTTTAAATCGATACCTAAAATTATTAACATGTGTGCTACAACTATAACTGTAATGGAACCCACTAAATATACGGGTCCACCCCTACCTTTATTCCACATTTGTCGTGTGTGTGTATTGCAGGTGATACAAATTAATCTCTTGATTTTTGATAGCGGTTGTTCTCGGCATATGACAAGCAACATCAAACTTTTATCAAACTTTGTTGCAAAGTTCATTGGCACTGTCAGGTTCGGGAGTGATCAGTTTGATGCTATAATGGGAGTGATCAATGGGAACATCAAAATTAGCAAAGTTTACTATGTTAGAGGATACAATCTTTTCTCAGTCGGTCAATTTTGTGATGGTGATTTGGAAGTTGCTTTTCGGGAGAAAACTTGTTTCATTCGTGATCTACAAGGAAATGATCTCATGTCAGGAACCCGTTTATCAAGCTTTTACACCATTTCAATGCAAGACATGGTCGCTTCATCTCCCATTTGTCTACTCTCTAAAGCAACATCAACAAAATCATAGCTGTGGCATAAGAGACTTTTACATTTGAACTTCAAAACCATAAGTGATCTTGCATGACACAAACTTGCTGTGACAACTGGCAATTTAGGGAGTTTATTTTAGGTAACCGCATTACGTTAAACTAAACCGAGTTTTGCCTTTAACACTATTTTTATCAATCGCGAAATGATTTTATATTGTTTATTGGTTTTTATGGTTTATTTCATTATTCGACGAGCTATCGTGTGAGTTTTAACTCTTTTTGGTAGGCACTATTCGATTCGGCACTAGAAAAGCCTAAAACGAGAAATTACGAAACTTTTAGACTGTAACTCGAAAATTGGCAAATAAATAGCCAAAACTCGTGGAAAAACATAAATGATGATATTAGAAAGTCGAATGAATGTCGTGGGACACTTGGGGGACAATATATGAGCTCGGGAATGGGTAAACGGGACGTTTTACGAAAAATGACGGCTTCGGCCCCTCTCTTTTTGCTTGAGCCGGCGCCCCTCCCCTCCCCTCTCTTTTTTTATTTAGTCCCTCCCTCAAAATATATAAACCATCACCCTCCCTCATTTGCTACATTTTCTTCTCTCACTAAAAACACACACATACACCTTTCTCTCTCTAATCTCTTTCTCTCTCCTCAAGAACAAACCCTAACCACCACCACCACCATATAGCCGCCGCCACTTTCCGGCCATTTTCCGACGAGTGAAATTACACCTCCACCACCATCTTGTAGATCTTTTCATCCTCTTTCTATCCATATAAAAATCTCTCACAAAAGCCTACAATAACACCTTTAAATCTTAAGATTAAGATTCGTACTTTTAGGGTTTTCATCAAATATTGTAGATCGGGCTTGAATAAGGTAAATGGAACATGGGTCATGCTTATTTTGGCCACATGAAGCCACGTATGTCACGAATTTTAGGGGTTTTTGGTTAAACATGTGATTAAATCTAATTAACACTTAAATAAACATGTAGCTAGTGTTTGGGAATCATGTGGTGTATCATATTGTTGGATCTTTGCATTTTAGGTTTAGTTTTATGTTTTTGGTTAGAATAGATGTTGGGTTTGATGTTTGGTTGATGATTGGAGGTTGATTGATTGTATTTGGATGTTGTGGTATTGATTTGGGAGATGTTTAGTTGTGCATATGGGGCGTACGCACCATGAGACCCACGTAGGGGGTTAGGTTGGGTGGCGTACGTGACCATCAAGGACCAAGGGTCCGGGTTGAGTTGTCGTGGTAGCTTGTAGGTTGATTTTGCTGGTGTTTGGATGAGACGCGTGGAGCCGAAAAGCTTCTAGAGCTTGTTTGGTTCAAGTGGTCATAACATTTGTTTCGGGCATATTTGGTTGGTTGATTGGTTGGCGAGATTGTTTTGAGTTGATTTGGGATTGAATTGCGTTATTATGACTTTTAATTTGGACTTGGTATATAAATTGTCAACTTTGAGCAACGTCGGTGTTACTTTAACTTTTTAGTCAATAGTTGACCCCGACAACGCCGTAACATGGAATTTTGTATAGTTTGGACTATTGATTGATTAAAAGCCGAGAAGTCATGACTCGTGCTTGTGGACTCGAAATGAATAACGATATGAAATTAATATTGGAATTTGACAAAATATATATATATATATATATATATATATATATATATATATATATATATATATATATATATATATATATATATATATATATATATATATATATATATATATATATATATATAAAATANNATA
>BPTQ01000008.1:218001771-218130000 GCA_019973895.1 Chrysanthemum seticuspe | reverse complement strand
GATAGAAGGTTCTTCTAGAACCAAGGGGAAACACCCCTACTTATGTAAACACTATAAATACCCCCTCCCTAGAAGGGAGAGGGTTGTTGGTTCTAATTGCAATTATCATTTTCATTAATCCTTCATTAGTTCCTTCCACTTTCTCTCACTAAAACTTTCTCTCTCTAGAAATACATATTGTTGTGATAAGATGGTGACCTAACAGATGACAAACCTACTGCCCAGACAATCTTCATGGCTAGCATTTCACCAATGGTCTCTCCAAA
Source organism: Chrysanthemum seticuspe (assembly GCA_019973895.1). Lineage (NCBI taxonomy): Eukaryota > Viridiplantae > Streptophyta > Magnoliopsida > Asterales > Asteraceae > Chrysanthemum > Chrysanthemum seticuspe. Next base: position 218,129,734 of record BPTQ01000008.1, on the reverse strand, counting down.
GGTCTCATCACCACAACAGGCTGGTCCATCCAAAGACTCAATCATTTCAGAGGTATTAAAACTATACGATGAAGTTGATGAGCAAAAGATACATAACGAAGTACAATCACATGAAACTAATGAATCAGATATAGATAATGTGGGTAATAGTTATATTGTCCCATATGATCAATATGTGATACAAAGTGAAAGTAAGATCGTACCAAGTGATGCATCTTCTGCAGTCAATGATGACTATGTTTTTGATGAATACACTGCATGTGCCCCTGATGATTCTGTCATCTCTGAACTGAATGCCTATAAAGAACAAGTTGCCATTTATGAACAATGTACTAAGTTTGAGTTAACTACCCGTGAGCAGGAAATGGATGACCAAATGCGTACAATTATTAGAAAAAGTAATTTTAGGGAAGAAATATTAAAACAAGAGCAAGATTCCTTAAAAGACAAACTAAAAAAAACTGTTAAGCAAAAGCAAGAATTTCAAGAAAATGTTAAAATGCTTAAACAGGAATTTAATGCTAAGGAATCAAAACTTTTAACTGATTTTTCCAACCTAAAAACTTTGAAAAACAAGCTTGAAAATAAGTTGTACATACAAGGGAACACCATTCAGACTGCTCACATGATCACTAAGCATAGAGTCTTAAGCGATAAACGTAGCATCCCCCTTATAGAGGTACCTAATCCCGAGTATGGAAAAGTTGCTAGAGCAGCTCAAAATGTAATCTATGATGGCAATGAGATTCTTAAACCTAGACAGAAACCTAGTTGTGCTGAGTGCACTGTGCAAGATATTCAATTAGAAGATGCCTTTAGGGAGAAAATGAATAAGAAGCTAGAAGATCCTGAGTGTAAAAAGCAAAACATAACGGTCAAACCCCATGATTACACTAAAGAAAATTGGATTTCCCTAAACAAGTTTAAGCCTCAAACCCTATTAACGCCTGAACAAGTGTTCTGGAAAAAGGATTTGGATAAGCTAAAAGCAGATAATCTTGTTGAAACAAACACTCCCCTTAGGAAAGTGCTTCCAGCTACTGTGTATCCTCCGAATACACCAATGCATTTAGTTCCTAGAACTCTTCCCACTAATAGCAAGACCCTAAGCAGCTTGTATGTTGTTTATCAACTATTCGTTGATTTTGAGAAGACTTGCAAGAAGAGAATCACACCTACAGGGATTACTGAAGGGGAAAGGGGTTTTGAGCAAACTAAAGAATGCTATTTAACTGAGGTCATGACTTTCTTTAAACAATTAAAAAGTCAATTTGAGAGTCTTAAAAAGGGAATAGACACAGAGATTAAAGAAATGGAAAAGGAATTTGATGCAATGATTGTTGAAGTCAATAATTATGAATGTTAGCTTAAGAATAATGAAATTTAGATAAAGAATCTGCACATCATTAATGATAATATGATCTCTCAATGTGTTGTTCAAGATGTGTTCTACAATGTTACTAAGTATTCTATTACTGCTTCTCAATTTCATGAATTATCTGTTGCTTTAAAAGTTTCCCATGATCGTGTCATTGAGCTTGAAAACAAAAACTCAAAACTAAATGAGAAAATTGACCGGGATGATCACGATAATTTGGTAAAACACTTTTCTAAATTGGAAGTTGAACATTTGGATTTGCAACTAAAATATCAACATCTCAAAGAAAATGTTAAAACCTCAAACATCAAGATATCCTCGGATGTTCCAGAGTTTGATGCAGTTTTTGAAATCAACAAACGTGATGAACAGATTCGAGCTCACTGTAGCACGATCAGAAAGTTAAAAACCCAAATTTCACAATTAAAGGGTGAAAAGAACAATGTGACTGGCTCCCAAATGCCGCCTCCTTTAGATTCTCAATTTTCTCAAAACTTTCATCTTCAAAACATCATTAATGTATTACAACAAGAAAATGAGAGTTTTCTAGAAGAAAATGAAAAGGTCAAACGACACTTCAAAGAGTTATACGATTCAATGAAAGTCACTCGTGACAAAAACAATGAAAAAATAACTTCGTTACAAAAGGAAATTGAGAATCTGAAGAGTCAGGTAAAAGGAAAAATGCCACTTGTCTTTAATGAGAATGTTGCATCAAAGTCATCTGCAGATTCTAAATATACTGTGACTGTTAAATACATTCCTCCTCATCTTAGAAATAATGAACTTGTGTTTCATAACTATTTCTGTCACCTTAAGGATAGTCTAGAATGTCTCCGAGAGATTGTAGAAGAGGATAGCTTAAATAAGCCACTTGATAGTGAAATTAGGTATACATGCTTATATGCCAAACGATCTCAGGAGCTGTTAGAATGTTTAAGAGCAACATGCCCTAAATCCTTATGTGAGAAAGATAAAGCTGTGATGCCTTGTTCTATGCCCAGTATTAAGAAAGTGAACTTTAATGTGCCTTCAAGTAGTTCAGATCCCAGCACTTCTAAACCTGAAATGCAAAAAGTAGCAAAACCAACTAATGTTCCCATTCCCTCTACAGGAGTAAAAAGTGACACCAAAGCGAGCAGGTCAAAGCCTCAAGGCAACACAAAGAATGATAGGACCTTGCAAGCTAGGAATGTTCAGTGGAAGAGAGTAGAAGATCACCTTAGGAAGAATGAAACTATGTTGAATAAAATGAATCGTGTTGATTCTAGTGTTAGCTCTAAGCATGTTGTAATTAATGCGAATTCTGCTACTTTTAGCAAAACACGTAATGATGATTGCTTCGTTTCTGTTACTAATCATGTATGTGGTGTGAATGATTTGATTCATGTTGTTAAAAACCCAGTTAAAATCATTAATGCCAACAATCATGTTAAGAAGGCTAGAAAGCAATGGTGGAAGAAGGTTAGAAAACATTGGAAACCCACGGGAAGAAAATTTAGTAATGTAGGTTATCAGTGGATGCCTACTGGCCGCAAATTTAATCTTAATGAGTTGTGCCCTAAATTATCTAAGTCAATGCCCATTAGGAAATGGATGCTTTGAATAGGTCTAATGCGTACACTAGCACCTCATCTATCACTAATGATTCCATTGATTCTGCTTTTGGTGTGGGTGTTCCAATCACTGTTACTAACCAAATGGAACCCATTCTTGCATGGGGATCCTAATTATCCAATTATCCATTCTTGTCTGTGTTCAACTGCAGGTCATTTAAATCGTTCTGTGGTACTTGGACTCAGGCTGTTCCAAGCATATGATTGGAGACCGGTCACGGCTCGTGAACTTCGTGAGCAAATTCATCGGGACTGTTAGATTCGGAAATGATCACTTTGGTGTTATTTTGGGTTATGGAGATTATGTTGTTGGAAGTAGTGTGATCTCCAGGGTATACTATGTTGAAGGTCTTGGTCATAATTTGTTTTCTGTTGGTCAATTCTGTGATTCCGATCTAGAGGTGGCTTTTAGAAAACATACTTGCTTCGTTAGAGAAATTGATGGTGTGGAACTTTTAAGAGGAACACGTGGCACAAACCTATACACCATCTCTATCGAAGATATGATGAAGTCTTCTCCAATCTGCTTGTTGTCAAAGGCTTCGAAAAAAAAGTCATGGTTATGGCATCGTCGTCTCAATCACTTGAACTTCGCCACCATTAATGATCTTTCCAGAAAGGACCTAGTAAGAGGCTTACCTAGATTAAAGTATGAAAAGGATCATCTTTGTTCAGCATGCCAATTGGGAAAAAGCAGGAAATATGCCCACAAACCCAAACCCACAAACTCAGTTATGGAAGTTCTTCATACTATTCATATGGATTTGTGCGGACCTATGAGAGTGCAAACAATTAACGGGAAGAAATATGTATTAGTCGCGGTTGATGACTACTCTCGATTCACTTGGGTTAAGTTCTTGAGGACAAAGGATGAAACTCCAGATGTCATCATTAAACTTATCAAACAGCTGCAGGTTCGACTTAACAAGACTGTTAGAATCATCCGAACTGACAATGGAACTGAGTTTGTCAACAAAGAACTTAGTGAGTTTTATGAAAGTGTTGGAATCAATCATCAAAGAAGTGTTCCACGAACTCCTCAACAGAACGGTGTAGTTGAAAGACGAAATCGAACTCTTGTGGAAGCCGCAAGAACAATGCTGATTTATTCAAAGGTTCCAACATTTCTCTGGGCTAAAGCCATTGCCACTGCATGCTACACCCAAAATCGATCCCTAATTCACACAACTCATGGAAAAACTCCATATGAACTTGTCCATAATCGAAAACCTGATCTATCCTTCCTTCGTGTGTTTGGTGCTTTGTGTTATCCAACTAATGAGGGTCAAGATTTAGGTAAACTGAAAGCTAAAGCGGACATTGGAGTGTTTGTAGGATATGCACCAAACAGAAAAGGATACCGAATCTACAATAAAAGAACCCGAAATATCATGGAAACAATTCACGTTACGTTCGATGAGCTGACCGGTCAAATGGCTCTAGGACAATCAAGGTCTGGACCCGCATCACAACCTACATTAAGTTTCCCCATTAGTTCTTCTCTTGTACAAAATCCCTCACCAGCAATTTCATATGTACCCCCTTCGAAAGATGATTTGAAAAAAGTATTTGATCCAATGTTTGATGAACACTATGAGCCTACTGCTAATGATCAGTCAAATCCAACCACAGAGGCTGTTCCTAACCCAGTCAACGTAGTTAACTCATCAGTTTCTATGTCACTGAGTCAAGAAGCGCCTACTGCAGATCTCTCATCCTCATCATCAAATCCTCAATCATCAAGTGTACATCATGAAAATGTATCTGGCACCTATGATGGAGATAAACCATTTGCTACTCCCGAAGATGCTCCATTTGAGAACATATTTTCTCTTGAACCAACTTCAGAACCATCTTCATCAGGAGATCCAAACTCTGCTACTTCAGTTCCTCAACAATAACCACACGAACATCTTAGAAAATGGACACATGACCATCCATTAGACAATATCATTAGGAATCCCTCTCGTCCAGTATCCACTCGTAAACAACTTGAAACTGATGCCTTGTGGTGCTTCTTCAACTCTGTATTATCTAAGGTCGAACCAAAAGATGTTAAATCAGCAATGACTGAGGATAATTGGTTCAATGCAATGCAAGATGAAATTCATGAGTTCGATCGGTTAGATGTATGGGAATTAGTACCAGCTCCTGACTGTGCTATGATTATAGCTCTCAAGTGGATCTTCAAAGTGAAACTTGACGAACATGGTGATGTACTGAAGAACAAGGCAAGACTAGTTGCCAAAGGATACCGTCAAGAGGAGGGTATTGACTTTGAAGAATCTTTTGCTCCAGTTGCACGTATCGAGGCAATCAGAATCTTCCTGGCTAATGCTGCTAGTAAGAATATGGTGGTCTATCAGATGGATGTTAAGACTGCCTTTCTTAATGAAGATCTGAAGGAAGTGGTTTACGTCAGCCAGCCAGAAGGCTTTGTGGATCCAGAGCATCCCACTCATGTCTATTGCTTAAAGAAGGCTCTCTATGGTCTAAAACAAGCTCCAAGGGCGTGGTATGATACTCTGTCAAAGTTCCTCTTATCTACTGGATTCAGCAAGGGAGCAGTTGATCCAACATTGTTCACCAGAAAGTCAGGCAAACACTTAATTCACGTTCAAATCTATGTTGATGATATAATTTTTGCCTCGACTGACCCCAATGAATGTGACCGTTTTTCTAAGGAGATGGGCTCCAAATTTCAAATGTCAATGATGGGACAAATGTCATTTTTCTTGTGATTACAAATTTCACAAAGTCCCGGAGGCATTTTTATCAATCAATCTAAATATGCTAATGAAATTTTACAGAAATTTAGATTTGATTCTTGTGACCCTGTTGACACTCCCATGGTGGAGCGTACCAAACTGGATGAGGACCACTCAGGGATAATGGTTGATCAAACAAAATATCGTAGTATGATTGGATCTCTGATGTACATCACAGCCAGTAGGCCTGATATTCTGTTCGATGTATGCATGTGTGCTAGATACCAGGCTAAGCCTACCAAAAAGCACCTTGAAGCAGTTAAACGGGTTTTCGGTACCTCCAAGGAACCATTAACATGGGTCTTTGGTATCCGAAGGACACCGGTATGTCACTAACGGCCTATGCAGATGCTGACCATGCAGGGTGTCAAGATACACGTCGAAGCACATTAGGAGGTGCTCAATTTTTGGGTGATAAGCTTGTCAGTTGGTCTTCAAAGAAACAAATGAGCACTTCAATATCCTCTACAGAGGCTGAATACATAGCCATGTCATCTTGTTGTGCTCAAATCTTATGGATGAGATCACAATTATTTGACTATGGCTTTGAATTCAACAAAATCCCTCTGTACTGTGATAACAAAAGTGCAATTGCTCTCTCCTGCAACAATGTTCAACACTCTAGAGCAAAGCACATTGACATTCGAAATCACTTCATCAGGGAACAAGTTGAAAGAGGTGTGGTTGAGTTATACTTCGTGAGAACTGACTATCAGTTGGCAGACATCTTCACCAAAGCTCTTCCTAGAGAACGTTTTGAGTTTATTCTTCAACGACTTGGCTTGAAAAGCCTTCAACCAGAAATACTCAAACGTCTTCAGGAGGAAGACGAGGAGTAACGGTGATTGTCTCTATCTGTTCTTTGTATATATCTTTACAAAAACAAAATACAAAATTATAAAACCAACTAAAAGAAAATTAAAAAAATATAAAACTTAAAAAAAAAAAAAAAAAATCTGAAAATTTTCAAAAAATATTTTCATTTTTGTCTTAATCTTGTTATTCGATTTCATCTACGGTCTTTGTGTTGTCATTCAAAGAGTGACACGGGTCTTTAGATGAAGTTCGAATGTACATAAATTGTTTTTAAGAAAAAAAAAAAAAAAAAAAAAAAAAAAAAAAAAAAAAAAAGGAGATGGAGAAAAATGGTGGTTTCTTGTTATTTCAGGCAATAACCCGTATTTCAAAATAAAGAACAGAGCCATGCCTAATCAAATTTTTTGAAATCTCATGCTCTGATTCAATAAAAAAATGTTTGTCGCCAAAAAGACAAATGTTTTCCTTTCAAATATTTTTCCTTCTGTAAATTCTTCTGAAAAATATTTGTCATCTAATGAAAACAAAATTGCTTTGAAAATAACTTAGACTCTATTTTTGAAAATCATCTGGATATATCAATTGTCAAAATCTCTATCTCTCAATCAACAACTAATGTCATTGATTGAGGTCTACTTTTGGACAATCCAAAAGAACAATGTTTTAAAATGTTTTATACAATTGGTTCAAGACCTTGGCTAATGTTATGTTTTCATAAGATACTTAAGCATGTTTGAAAAATGGAGATAAAAGTCTCAAAATCTGATCCTTATCAGTTAAAATGTTTTTCAAAAGAAAGTCACAATTCTCCTTAAAAGTTTTTCAAAATTAATTTAAATCAATAGAGATCACAATTCTCAAAAGATTTGAAAATTGTGATCGGGGGAGAATTTGTGATTTAAATTGGATATAATCTGATAATTCGATAAGTGGTTTAGAAATATATTAACAAGCTCTCCTCCCTACATGTGCCAAACGATTTCAAATTTTCCATGCACATGTTAAGCGGGAGCATCTATCTCAAACCAAAAAGGATTGAAACGTGATTGATTTGTCTCTAAGTGCATGTTCTCTCAAATATGTGCAAAATACCTTCTAATCTCGATGCACATATTGAGGGGGAGCAATCATAAGAAAACCTCATCCTTCCCAAAATTGATTTTTCCAAAGTGTTTAAACACTAGATTTAATCAGGAAGTGATGATGATCATTTTAGAAAATGTTAATCAAAAGATTGGATCTTTCATGCTCAATCTAAGATTTCAAATATCTTATTGCCTCCATGTGCTAAAATAATTTCTAATACTTGAAGCACATGTTGAGGGGGAGCATTTCTAAAATATCTAAAACAATTAAGGTACAAAATACTTTGATTTTATATTACAAGTACCTTGATTGATTTTCAAATGGTTTCGAGGTGGAACAACAATACCAAAAGACCGACCAATTTTACTTTATGCATGGAGATATAAGGATGGTTAGGTTAGGTATTCGTTCCCACGATCCTGCCAGAGCCGGAGGGATCTAGCCAGGGACAATCCACTAGATAGTGTAGAGTCCTTAGGTATGATGAAAAAAGGACAAAAATGAGAAGTGGGAAGAGCGCCGACTGAGATTGAGCTAGAACTGGAATAAACCCAACAAGGTTCTAGTAATGAAGTCTCGGTAAGCACTGAAGGGGTTGAAGAATGAAAAAGAATTGAATGTGAATAGGGTGAAAAGAAACAGCCCTCCATTTATTCAACCATAGGGCAGAAATCGGGTTCAATACATATGCTACTGGTGGTTACCAAGGTAACACCGGTATTGAAGACAAGACGTCATGGACCCAGTGACGCACTACACTAAACTTCCCATGCTACTCAAGTTCCTCTTAAAAAGACTTGTTTCATTCTCACGGGAAACCTACATAATCTATCGACTTTCTCCTAGAGATTGTTGATATTGAAGAAGGAGACCCTCTCCCTAGTCTCCGGCATAGGAACCAAATGTGCACAATTGAGTCTTGAGCCACGAGATCATCAATAAATCTCATTAAGGACACTGTCAATGAAGACTCACTGTTTCACACAATGTGGAAAGTGAGAATATATCTTAAGAGTCCTACGCATTATCCTTGTGGTATTGCCAGAACATCTGAGTGATATGTTCACATATTGACGATGAAGATGGAAATCCTTCTAGAGCCAACATCTAACAAGCTCTTGGTGGGTAACATGTGAGATCTATCCAATAGATCAACTGTGTATGGATTGACGGATACCTTTGAAAAATCGGTCGTTGTGCTTAAAATTCCTTTCTAGGAAACAATGGGGTGATTCAATAATTGAATCAACCTTGGTCTAGGAAATGGATTGACGGATACCTTTGAAAAATCGGTCGTTGTGCTTAAAATTCCTTTCTCTAGCACATCGACTGTGTATTAATATTTCAAATTAAAAGGTGTTTATGATTGATAATTGATTTTCCTTAAAACCTTCGTTGTATTACAAAACACTTTATATTAAGCAGTACACCATTGTTTTTCAAATCACTTTTCATCAATCAGTGAATCTCAATTCACTGGTTCACTCACTCCGTGTTGTCTTCTTTGAGACGTTCCGGTTTGAGAACAGCTAGAGCAGCTACGAAACCATGTCAAAGAAATTCTTAGGAATTCTACCTGATCACAGGCAGTACTTGTACTGATCAACGGGGAACCGTGTGCCGTGTACCTCAATTCAACGAAAGTGATCAAAGACACTTTCATGCGCTTTATTGCTAACTGTTGTATGCAGGTACACCCAACGTTTGCAGGTGATCAGAATTGAGAGGTCAATCCATAGCCGCATGCTCACACAACACATTCATTTCTAAAGAAATCATGATAAGTGCATCAACGACTCTGATATTTTCACTCCATGCTTCCGCTACGCTGCTTCAAATATCATGAATCAACTAAAGCTTCCGCTACTCTGATGAGAAGAAATCATGATCCAGAATGTGAGCATGTCGGTCCAATGTCACAACATCACATAATGTCAACACTACAAAGGAAGAGTCAGAGATTTATGGTTGCTGATAATCTCAAAGCTGGCTCAAAACTCATCATCACGTGGATCAGTTAAAGACCTCCACTTGGATTAACCAAACATGCAAAACATGAAGAATAAGAGACTACGGGCTACAGAGCAAAGAATTTAATCAAGAGTCCAAGAACAATCAAAATGTAATATCTGGTTGTATTCAATGTAAATTGAGGTGACCTCCCTTAGGGGGAGATTGTTAGGATTTAGAAAATCCATTGGTTAAAGTGTCGGTCACCTCAAGTATTTGTATTCGTTAGAAAGCTCGTAGTCGTAGTCATGTTATGTTAATAAGTAATTAGTTAAGTAACACCGTGGAGGACGGACGAGTCTTTACCCACTGTATGCCTGATCCACAGCCCGTATGAGGCGAGTCTTGTAAGAAACTATAAATACCCTCTACCTCCCAAGGTAGAGGGTTGTAGCTTCAATACCATTTTTCTTTGTTTCACATAGTTCCCAACTCTCTTCTCTTTCTCTCTCTATAACTTTCTCTCTCTAAACCTAATATACGCCCACTTTGTATTATGGTGTGATGTGTTTGTGAAATCCAAAAGATTACATAAATTGCTTATCTTGATGTAAAATAGGGTATGAGAACCCTAAGATACTGTCCAAACTGGACCAAAATCGTTTTAGGTTTTTACTCCACAAGTCTACCTCCTAAAATTCTGAAAATTCGATTTCTATATATAATTTTACATTTGCGACGGCGTCACCTTATAGTTGGGACGTCGTCAGATTGCCGTCATTAAGGTTTCGTCTTGGCCAAGTCATCATTGGGACGACGTCACGTGGTCAGTAGTGACGTCGTTTGAATATGGATCTAGGTCGTCTGAGAAGAAAATTCTCCGTGACGCCCTTACTCTTCAAAGCCTGACGCCGTCAGGTGCAAATTAGCAAAAATGCTACTGAGTCGTCACAAAATTAATTACGTAAAGAGGGACGGCGTCGCCCTCTGTTTGGGACGCCGTCAGGTGTAATTCCAGCAGCTTGAGTGTCTTGATCTTGACTTAGCCATTTTCTTCATATATTCACTCCTTTTCGTCCAAAAATGCATCATTCCAGCATTTTGCTTCCAAGAGACCTAAAAAGTTAAAAGGAACAAAATTAAACAGTAACGGATATAAAAGTCGGCGATTAAGGGCTTAAATGACCCTTTAAAAGTGTACGTTTTAAATCCTTATCAAGGAAGATTCTTTCTTGTCCTTTTATATTTTTTAGAAAGCTAAGGGCTAAATCTCGGGGCTTGGATTTTGGGGTGGTACTTCTACCGATTACTCTACTATTCTAATTATCTAATACTACGAGTAGTCTATGTCTTTTTGATTTGTGCTCGTATGATGATTAAAAATGTGCTTACCTAGATACTATTACTCCCTAGTTATCTTTTAGTGGTGGTTGAATTGTCACGTCCTCATTCTTAACGCGTTGTGTTTTCTAAGGTCGTAGGGTGTGCCTTTTTCCCTAACTCTTAGAGACTACCTTAAGGTTATTGCCTACGAAATCCGCTAGATGATTCATAAACTAACTTTAAGGTTATCTTTGGATGTTTAAACTACGAAATCCGCTAAGTGATTCATAAACTAAGGTTCACAAAGATTACTCAAGTATTTAAACACAACGATAGCCTAATTGTACTCCTTAGCCAATTACAATTAAGATAAGAGACAACCAATCAATAACTAATTACTAGGTTTCATAGATCTAAGCACACACACAAGAAATTTAGCCGGACTTGTTAAACAAGCAAGCATACACACATTCAATGGAGGACATGATGAAATCAATGGAATAAAACACTTATCTTGATGAGTAAAATAGGGTTTGGGACCCTAAAATACTGTCCAAGTCGGACTACAAGCATTTAGGCTTTTTACTCCATAATTCTACCTCCTAAAATTCTAAAAATTCGATTTCAATATATAATTTTACACTTGCGACGGCGTCGCCTTATAGGTGGGAGGCCATCAGATCGCCGTCATTAGGGTTTTCGTCTTGGCCAAGTTATCGTTGGGATGGTGTCACGTTGTAGTTGTGACGCCGTCGGGCTTCAGCAGGGACGTTGTTTGATTTTGGATCTGGGCCGTCTGAGATGAAAAGTCTTAGTGACGCCCTTCCTCTTCAAATCCTGACGCCGTCAGGTGCATTTTAGCAAAAAGTCTGCTGAGTCGTCTAAGATTTTTATTCATATAAACGGACGGCGTCGCCCTTTAGTTGAGACGCCGTCAGCTTTAATTTCAGCAGCTTGAGTGGCTTCGATCTTGACTTTGCCATTTTCTTCATATATTCACTCATTTTCGTCCAAATATGCATCATTCCAACATTTTGCTTCCAAGAGACCTAAAAAGTGAAAAGGAACGAAATTAAGCAGTAACAGATATAAAAGTGGGCATTTAAGGGCTTAAATGACCCCTTAAAAATGTACGTTTTAAATCCTTATCAATAACTCTAAAACACAATAAATTAAACAAGATTTAATCCGAAACTCAAAAACCAAAGCATGTGTAACTACGTTTATTGCATAATGTGTTCTAAATTTTCAGGTTTAATTGACAACAATCACAATCACCGACCAAACAAGTAATTTATAATCTATATTTTTTTATTATATTTGCCATATACCCTATATTTGATGTATTGTTTTTAAATATAAACAATATCCATGTCGGACTTGCATCGAGAATGTTAAATGTATGCATTCATTATGGTGGAAGGAACATAACTGATAGGATCCACAATTTTTATTGGGGTGGTGATGAAATTATATTACCATCAATAAAAGTAAGGTACATAAATTTTAGTTTTATTAAAGATTGGATTACAACAAATATCACTGAATACAACATACTTGAGAAGTTGTATTATAGAGTTCCTGGAAAACAAGCAGTGTTTTCGGTAGATGGTGGTCTTATGCCCTTTGAAAAAGAAGATGATCTTTAGATTTTGATTAGCCTTAAAAACAATGAACATGAGATCGATCTGTACATAAGTCATAGTTGTTATGGTCTAGTTTTTTTAGAGTCCATATACTTTGTTTGAGAGGGAATGGACATGTGACTTTGGTCCATGGCATGCGCATATTCCAATGGTAGAAGATGAGGAGTCATATGTTGAGATAGTTAATGAGGACAGTGATTCAGAATCAAATAGAATTGACTATGAACATGTTGTTGATAATAATCAACAAGTTATGAATTTTGGCTACAATATTGTTGGAGACAACTCATTAGAAAAAGAAAACGATCACTTGAACGAAAAGTTTCTTATGACAACTGGTATCATAAAAAATGTGGTATATAATAAGAATATGTTGTTGGAAAAATGTTTAGATTAAATTTTGTTTAGTAATTTTTTGTGCACGATTCCTTATTCTATTTGTGACACTGTCATATTGTCCATACAAACAAACGAACCTAGTGTTGTTTTGTATGCTTGCTTGGTGTTGTGCCATGCCAAGTGAGAGAAATCTTAATTGTATGCTGCAAGGTATACCATATATCAATATGACTAATGGTTTTCTTGACTGCAATGTAAGAAAACTAATATTCCAGTAGGAATTATACACATAAAATGTATGTTGCCCTATTTAGAACAAATGTCAATATATAATTAAAGCTACTTCAACACATTCATTAAATGGTTTAGTTAACATGCTTATGTTTTCTTGTAAGGTATAAACATGAAGTATGCAATTAACTTGAAATTACTATTGAGGCCAAGAGTCATTCATAATTACTTTAGTTAAATATCTTTATGCATTTTTGTAAAGACACAAACATGAAGTCTTTTAATTGTTGGAAAACTTATAACGAAAAGTCAACTTTATATTTTATGCCGCCACAACGAGTTAATTACGTAATTATTAATATAAAATTTCAAGAAAATATGATGGTGGAGTCCGCGTAATAAGAGGGCACGGTGAATGTGTCATGGTCATGTAATGGCGCCATAGTTGCACCCTCGTTTCTTATACTAGAATGTTATTGGGATAATGAATGTTAACCGGATTCTATTAGGAGATGTTTTATACGAGTGAATGGAAAAAAGAGAATGAGAATGAAGGGGCATTACTTTGTTTGTTGGCATATGAGAATGGAAAGGAAGAATGATTTATTGATTCTCATTCACGCTTCTACATTCTTTAAAAAAAGTGAAGAATTGCAAGAATCGTCCGAATAAAGCTAAATCATTCTTGCATTGATTCCTAGTTAGAATGGAAGCGGAGTATAAATAGGATAAGCATGTGCCATGCACATTCTATCAAAAATTGAAAAAAAACACATCTAAACCTTAACGCATTTTCTCTCCAATGGTGATTTTAATCTTTTCTAGGTTATCTTCATTCATAGTTGCTTAAATATTTTTTGGATCATATCTTAAATTTAAAAGATCATATCCATTATCTAATCTTTGGCTTCCTCCTTTTTAAGGATGCCTATATAATATTGTTTTATGGTGTCACTGTAGGATCGTAATATTTATTGTGTTGATGATTCGGGTGGTCTTGGATGATGGAAATACATGTTAGCCATTTGAGAGAGAAAGAGATGAGAGGGTGTTTCTTGGTAGATACTTGGCTTGAAACAAATGAAATGTTAGATTGAGAAGCACCACCCCTTCCAATGATGGAAGGGGTATTTATAGTTACAGACATAACGACCTCCTGACGGCCTGTGGATTAGGTATACACTGGGTGAAGACCCATCCTTCCTCCACGGTGTTACACTAAACTATTCTACGCTACAAACTAACTAATTAACTACTAAATAACGTAAATAACTGCAAGTCTACGAGCTAACATATGCTAGACCATAATTGGGGAGCTAACATATGCTAGACCATAATTGGGGTGACCGACACTTTAACATGGAATTTCCAATTCCTAACAATCTCCCCCTAAGGGAGGTCACCCCATGAAATACATTTTGCATCATAGCATTCTTTCTTTGTCTTTAGTTCTCGAGCTCCTAGACTTCCATTCTTCAAATTCCGCAATCTTTGTGCATTAGTAGCGATTCTTTAAAGTCCGCATAGTTTTGTACTTTGAGTGGAGGTCTTTGAACTGATCCACATCTATGATGATCTTCGAGCTTTCTTTGAGATCATCAGCCACAGTAAATCTCTGTATCACCCTTTACTGTTGTTAATACAAATAAACCGTAAAAACGTTTATTAATATTTTACGATCTCTTTGTGTTTTGTTGATAACAAATATAATGTTATCCTAAGTATAATTATAAGGATACATGTTATTTTTGTAAAGCATTTACATATAGCCATTTAAATACAAAAATGTAGTAATTAAGCATTTGTTGTAATAGTTTATTAGGATGGGTTAAAACCATAACCCATGGACCTTAACCCATACCCAAGTTGGCTAGATACAATGTATACTTAGATACATTGAATCTAAAGAAAACCCATGGACCAACCCATAACCCATGACCCATAACCAAAAAACCCATGGGCAAAGAGGAGCGTTCCACGGATCCCTAGGATTACACTAGACGGATCCCAAGTGGAAGGGATCCGTGGGATCCGGGGAACAGTGAAGATTTTTGCCTATAAATATAGAGCCATTTCTTCATTCTAACTCACCCCTCTTCTTACTAAATCTCTCAAACACTCTCATTCTCTTCTAACATATAGATCACTTGATCTAGAGAGTTGTTCTTCTTTCTTTCTATTGTGATCCTCATATAGGTCCTTCTCTAAGGCGAGATCACGAGCATTCTACAAGTCATCCAAGCAAGGGGTCCTTGATTGATTTGTCACTCCGCAAGATTTCTGTAGCGAAGATCTTGTATTTGATATTTCACATATTAGTTGTGTAATAGTCATGTTGGTTTGGTCCACCGTGTTACAGACTCGGTATCTAGCTTTGTACCGGAAAAAGTGTAAGCAATGTTGTGAAGGCTTCTCCGCCAAGTGAAGGAGTTTGTTGACATAGTGCTTGAACTCTCGAGTAGGTGACTCGGGGAGTGGAGTAGGGCAAGGAAGGTGTCCTTGTAGCCGAACCACTATACATCGGTTGTGTCTTTTCTTTCCCTTCGTTTTACTTTATTTACTTGCTTTATCATTAGATCTATACTTTCTCTACATGCATAAGATCTCACATATTAACGAATCTAAAGTTTTTGAAACTAACGTAAAATCGGCAAAACTATTCAACCCCCCCCCCCCTTCTAGTTTTCCACAATTGGCATCAAGAGCTAAGTTTATAAAAGTTTTAAAGTAAAATTGTATTTAAAAAACTTTTCGATCACTATGGGTTCTGAAATTTATAAGGAAGGGCAATCTATGCAACGACCACCACTACTTGAAACTAATGGTTTTATATATTGGAAAAATAGATTCGAAACATATGTGAAATCTAAAGATATTGATCTTTGGTACATTATTGTTGAAGGTGACTTTGAGGCTACCTCAAAAGACGATAAAGGGAATTTAGTTAACATACCTCATGATAAACTAAATGATGAAATGAAGAAAAAGCTTTCCAAAAATAGTGAATCAAAAATGGTTTTATATAATGCTTTACCGAAAAATAAATTCGAAAGAATTTCTATGCTTAAAACCTCTAAAGAAATTTGGACTTCTTTAGTTGTAACTCATCAAGGCAACCAACAAGTTAAGAATAATAAAATTGATTTATTTGTTCAACAATATGAACAATTTTCAATATCGGATGAGGAAACTATAGATCATTATTTTGCTAACTTTAATACTATTATTACATCGTTACAAGCACTTGATGAATCTTTTTCTAGCCGTAACCATGTTAGGAGATATCTAAGGTCACTTCCATCAAAGTGGAGATCCAAGGTGACGGCGATCGAAGAGTCAAAAGATTTGACAATCCTCACCCTCGATGAACTCATAGGCAACCTAAAAGTCTACGAGCTTGTCCTTGCCAAAGACTCCGAAGCCTCAAAGGTAAAAGAGAAACACAAATCTCTTGCCCTTAAAGCCAAAAAGGCTTCAAGCGATGAAGAGAACTCCTCTTCGAGTAGTGACGACGAGGAGTACGCTATGGCGGTAAGGGACTTTAAAAAGTTCTTTAGAAGAAAGGGAAGATACGTCAAACAACCAGATGACGATAAGAAAGGCTTTCAAAAAAGCAAAGAGGACGAGAAGCCAAAGGATGATCGTACTTGCTTTAAATGTGGGGACCCAAACCACTTTATTAGTAAGTGTCCCAAACGGGATGATCATAAATCGTTCGTGAGCGGCACGTGGGGAATGAGCGACGAGGAGGACGAATAAATTTGTCTCATGGCAAATGACGAGGTGTGCTTAAAGGTCGATCTAGACCCCGATGAATGGGTCAAGGATAGCGGGTGCACGAGGCACATGACCGGCAATAGGGATCTATTCTCCACATATGAATCCGTAAATGGAGGTAATGTGGTGTTTGGAAATAGCAAAAGTAGAATCATCGGTAAAGGTACGATTTCTAACAAATCTCTAACCATTAACGATGTGTGTCACGTAGAAAACCTAAACTTTAATCTCTTAAGTATAGGACAAATATGTGATAAAAAGTACAATGTACTTTTTACCAAAACCGGTAGTAAGATACTAAAAAATGGCATAACCATAGGAAGAGGAATTAGGAAACATGGAGTCTATTTCATTAAAATTGGTAATGAACCTAAAGACATACTTTGTCTTACCTCTATGGATGATACTTCGACCTTATGGCATCGAAGATTGGGTCATGCCAATATGCGACTTCTTCAATCGCTATCATCCAAAGATCTAGTAAGAGATCTACCTAAGTTAAAATATGAACATCACTTTTGTGATGCTTGTAATGTAGGAAAACAAGCTCATTCTAGTCATAAAGCTAAAAACATGGTGTCAACAACTAGGTGTCTAGAATTACTACATATGGATTTATTTGGTCCATCCGCTATCCAAAGTTATGGAGGCAACTACTACACTTTGGTCATAGTGGATGACTACTCTAGGTATACATGGACAAAATTTTTAAAGAACAAAACAGAAACCTTTAATTATTTTGAAATATTAAGCAAAAAGACCCAAAAACAAATAGGAAGTCCTATAGTGTCCATTAGGACGGATCATGGTAGGGAATTCGATAATGAAGTGCAATTTGGAGCCTTTTGTGACGCTAATGGTATTACTCACAACTTCTCAGCTCCACGCACTCCACAATCGAATGAGGTAGTAGAAAGAAAGAATAGAACCCTACAAGAAATGAGTCGAACAATGCTTAATGAACAATCCATACCTCAAAAGTTTTGGTGTAATGTCGTTGATACTTCAACGTACATACTCAATCGAGTATTAATAAGACCAATCTTAGGTAAAACTCCATATGAGTTACTCCGAGGCAAAAAGCCTACGTTAAATCACCTTAAAGTCTTTGGAAGCAAATGTTTTATTCTTAACACTAAAGATTACCTTACAAAATTTGATCCTAAATCAACCGAAGGTATCTTTCTAGGTTATTCGCCAAATAGCAAAGCTTACGTCATATTAAACAAAGAAACAATGAAGGTAGAAGAGTCATTAAATATAAAATTTGATGAAAGTCCACCCAAACCCTCTCCACCTCTTGTCGATGACGAGATCATAGAAAGCGATGCTATAGTAATAAAGAAAAAGATAAATGAAGAAGAAGAACCTTTAAATAATGAAATCATAAACATTAAAGAGTCCAAAGATCACTCCGTAGATAAAGTCATAGGAAAGCTGTAAGAACCCCAAAAATTCCCTCAAGATCTTTGTAAACATAAACACAAATCAATGCCGAATTTGGTGCCACATTTTTTTTTATGAATTACAAATCCATAAACCATTACGTAAACATGAACAATTCCAAACACCGACAAGTATGTTTCGAACCATTTCACGATATCAAAATTTCTACTTCACATTTACAATTTATTGGGCTCGGGTTACCAAACTCCACTCAAATTTCATTGTCCCTTGGGCCTCGCACCTAGCCAAGCCCAACACCATCCTACTTATACTCCCTTGGGCTCTTGTATACCAACTAAATCCAACCCACTTTCTCTCCTTGGGCCTCATTCTCAACTCAGCCCAAATGCACCTTTTAATTGGTTTTGAAACATATTTCACACAAGTATCATTGGTATATATTTGTTCTCCTATTTCTGTGACCCTAGCGAACCCCACCCAAACATTCAACAAAGCAAACTTGGTCTATCACCTTGCGTGTGTGTGTACAAAAAGAGACCAAAGCATAGACCTAGCCACCCTATCGCCATTCTTATATTAAGCCTAAATATCCCCTTGACCACCATTGACCTATTAAACCAAAGGATAAAGTGTTTCCATATTTCTTGTTGATTGACAACACAAAACGTGCTCCCCTTGTTGAGTGAGTAATCATGCATGTGCATGTGATCAAAGCAAACCAAGCGCACCCTTTTATTAAACTTATAGCACAAAATAATTGCAAATATCCTTCCCTATGTATCGGTGGACCAGCGAGAATCAAAGCAAAACACGTTTACAAATATTACATGTTCCTTTGCTTTTCTGTACATGCAACGAAGCCCACCCAAGTAGAAGTAAAACCATGCATCAACTTTGTTTATTTATTCATTTTTTTCTTCTCTTCTGTTAGACGCAACCAACAAAGAAACCATGGTTCTTTTTTTGCTACTATCCCACGACAAAAACCATGCAACACCTTTTATGTGTATTTTATTTTTCTTTCTTTTGTTTCTACTGCTACTCCCCACGACAAACATCAACATAAAGCTTTTCTTTGCTTGGTCAACCAAAACAGGAATACTACAATTTGATAATTTTGTTCCATCTCTACTTGGTACTCATACACACACATGACAACAACATATTTTACTTCCTTTGGCCTCCTACTTTGCGTGTAAACTCAACCAACGAAGGAGACCAAGACACTTTTAAGCCACCCTAGAGGAATAAACAACTGCCCAAAAATCTTTGACCCCTTTTTTTTGACTTCATAATCCATCATGTAATATGTCTAGTTGATGTGATCTATCCTAAAGCATGCCCCTAAAGGGTGCTGAATTCACAGCAATTAGGAGACACACGCACATTTTCTTTCCCATCTTGGAACTAGGAGAAGCTTGCTTATAATATGGGACAAGCCATACCCATTTTCTACTATAAAATCTAACTCACACTACACTTAAACTCATCTCATTTTCACTCTCTCAAATGAAACACCCACTGTGATAATAAACAAAGCTCACTACTCTCACACTTTAACTAAATAAATCGCTCACTGTGGAGATTGGGGCAAGCAAAGGAAAATGCATAAGGGTCATAATCGTAGCTTGGGTATAGGACTCGAAAGGGTAACCTTGGAGGTCCTGATCACGGATCACTCATTCTTTCGATCTCGTCACAACTCATTCGAGTGTTGTAAGTCTTACCATTCCTCCTTCGACGCTCATTTTTTTCATCTTAGTTCTTATCACACATGAATATATCACGTATTCATGTTATATGCATCGAAATAGGTCGACTAATATGAAACGTTTATAAAATAATAACGAATCCCAAGTCGGGCCTCGAGGCCCAAACATATAAACTGTAACCCAACACGTTTCAACCCGGCCAAATTGTAAGCAAAATAAGCTCATAAGCTAATAATAAGCTAGAACTAAGCTTTTGAAAAGTTTGATAAGCTAACTTTAGACGAAAAGTATTTTCGGATTAAGAATGCAAAATATGCTGTTTTCGGGTTAAAAATGTATATTATGGAAAGTATAGGGTGTGTTGTGTAAGTTTTCAAAAGATAGAGGTCACTTTTATACAATTTACGTATGCATGAGAAGTCCGGGGTGTAAAGTATAATTATGGCAAACTTATTTCAAAAAGGAAATAGAAGTTTTAGTGTTGAAAATATAAACTTTGAAACTTGGGGCTAAAAGTGTAAAAATTCAACTTTTAAAAGTATTTTATCAAAACAGTTTCAACAAGGGACTAAAAGTGACAATTTTGGAAACTTTGAGTATGAGATACTTTTGGATATAAAGTGTCATTTTTCTAAAGTTTAGGGGTTAAACTTGTACTTTTCGTAACTCGAGGGTAAAAAGTGTAAATTTGAGAAAAATATTTAGAAAACTTGTAAACTCATAACAACTTTATAAAAACGAGTATTTTGACGACCTATTATTCATAACGAGAATTATCACATCGATATCTAATCAAACTTATATATATATATTTATAAGAAAATAAATATATGAAAATGCTATAAAATATCAACATGTCTTAAAGTAAATAAATTAAACTGTCGGTAACCTCGTCATATTTATAAATTAACGCTAATAACGCTCTATTGAATTTTATATTCAATACTCTATCTTTTCGGTCGTAAACCAAATGTATATCATTATTCTGAGACATGCCATATTATATCTAGGTTTCGTGTTGAAGCCGTTGTCATATCGTACTTGCTATTGTTGTGCATTTCCTACCGTATCACTAAGGTGAGTTCATAGCCCCACTTTTACTCTTTTAACTGTTTTATAAACTCCTTGGGGGAGAATACATGCTACTACTGCTTTTATGATCACAATTGCTTGAAAACTGTTTGCTGTTCACTTGATATTATGACTTTGCCTAAGTTGTTTGCCAAAAGTCCCCTACATCATGAACCATTAATCACTTGCGAGTGAACGCAAATATCGTGGATAGTACTATGGGAACTGACGACCCCGACTCGGTTATCGGAAATAACCGGGGCGCACTATATTTGGTATCTCTATGTAATTGGCTATTACATCTCAGAGGGGCAATTTTATTTACTTACACCAGTAATTAGGTGTATGCAGTTAGTTTGGTGTCATGAGCTTAGTGCAATAATATCAACTTTCTTTTATGGGCGTATAACAACGTAGCCCATGGCTTCTTTTAAAACTTGAAAATCTTGTGATCAACTGCTTTATTACTAAACCTATGAATTCACTCAACCATTGTGTTGACTTTTTAGCATGTATTTTCAGGATGAAAAGGCGATAGCTAACTCTGGAGGCGCTTGGGCATTGGCATGGCATGGTCATAGATGACTCTGATTTACTTATGGGGACCATATTTTATTAATGGGCCATTTTCCGCAACAATTCAAACTTTGTAAACTCTATTTTACTTCAATAAATGAAATCTTTTAAGAAAAATCGTTATTTTTCACTTTGTGTTATGATCCAATTGAGTAACATCCCAAAAACCTTTTCTTCCGCTGGAAACCATTTTTGGGGGTGTTACAAAAGCTAAACGAGCGAACATTAAGGTCTCATGTTCAAAATCAAAGTAGCTTGCTTTGTTTTGTTTCAACCATAGAACCTAGGAATACACAAGAAGCCATAAAAGATGAGAGTTGGGTAATGGCTATGCAAGAAGAACTAAATCAATTCATGTCTAATGATGTTTGGAAGCTTGTCCCTCCACCTAGTAATCAAACCATAATAGGAACCAAATGGGTATATAAAAACAAATTAGATGCAATCGGAGTAGTGTCTAGGAATAAGGCTAGACTAGTTGCCCAAGGGTATAACCAACAAGAAGGAATAGACTTTGATGAGACCTATGCCCCCGTGGCTAGATTAGAGTCTATAAGAATACTTCGTGCGTATGCTTGTGCTAATGATCTAAAGCTTTATCAAATGGATGTCAAAAGCGCTTTTCTAAATGGTCTCATTAATGAAGAAGTATATGTAGCTCAACCTCCGGGCTTCATCGATTTTGAAAAACCCAGACATGTATATAAATTAAAGAAAGCCCTTTACGGTCTTAAACAAGCTCCAAAAGCTTGGTATGATAGACTCAAGTCATTTTTAATTAAAAACAACTATACCATGGGGTTAGTTGACAACACACTTTTTACTAAGAAAAGAGAGTCACATATAATCATAGTGCAAATATATGTAGATGATATTATATTCGGATCCACTTGTCAAGACATGTGTGATGATTTCTCTAAAATCATGCATGACGAGTTCGAGATGAGTATGATGGGAGAACTTAGTTTCTTTCTTGGTCTACAAATTAAACAAGTAGAAGATGATATCTTCTTTAATCTATCTAAATACATAAAGGAGATGTTAAATAAATTCGGTCTTGAAGAGTCGAAACCAATTAGGACACCAATGTCATCCGACACCAAACTCACAAAAGATGAAGACGGCGAATCCGTAGATAATACTAAATATCGTGGCATGATAGGTAGTCTTCTCTACCTCACGGCAAGTAGGCCGGATATCATGTTTAGTGTTTGCTTATGTGCTAGGTTTCAAGAAGACCCTAAAATATCACACCTAGAAGCCGTAAAAAGGATATTTAGATACATTAAGGGTACAACACAATTAGGATTATGGTATCCTAAGGGCACAGGAGTAGAAACAATTGTATATGCAAATTCTGACCATGCAGGGGATTACGTTGATAGAAAAAGTACAAGTGGGGTATGTACTTTCATGGGATGTTGTTTAACATCTTGGTTTTCTAAGAAACAAACGGCATTAGCAATATCAACAACCGAAGCCGAGTACGTCTCCGCCGGCAAAGCATGCCAACAAGCACTATGGATGAAACAAGCGTTAGTCGACTACGACATTCATCTACGTGACATAGCCATCCTATGTGACAACAAAGGTGCCATCGACTTAAGCAAGAATCCGTTATTGCATTCTCGCACAAAGCATATAGAGATTCGACATCACTTCTTAAGAGACAATGTTCAAAAGGGGAACATCTCTATTGAGAAGGTAGCATCCGAAGACAACATAGCCGACGTCCTCACCAAACCGTTGAAGCGGGAACAATTCAACCTACTTCGTCTTGGTCTTGGTCTAATGGAACAAACGTCATAACTTATTTGACTCTACAAGGTATGTAAACACTAGCCTTCTTCTTTCTGAGTCTAGGATCTCTATTTCACGCACAACTCACAAACAATACGGGAATTTTCAAAACCCAAGATAAGTTTTTTACTTATAGCTTTCTTATTTTTTTTTTAACACATACACATTTTCAAAGAAAAACTCTTTTCAAAATGTTTTCTAAAAGAATGATACCTTCCCGTATCAATTTCACAAAAGCAATTTCTCACTTCTAGGACAAATCGCTTTTTCATTATTAATACAAAGTAAAAAAAAAAACCCGTTTTCATTGCATCTCATGTCTTTTGAATGCTAAAGGGGACACATAACTAATATGTGTTTTCGGGTACATTCATTTAAGCAACAATGAATTAGGAGCATTGATAACACTCAATTACGTACTTATGTACTAAATATGTGTTTTTGGGTTATCTCAATAGGATGCTTTTTCTACTTCTAGTTTATTTTTCTTTTTCCTTTTAGAGGTCGAGATAACCGCAACTCCAAATAGTTTGCATATAGGCACACAATAGGCAAAAATGTTTCCAAAAGGAAAATTTTGTGCTGCCTGAATCACCAGACCCACGGATCCCAGCCTTCATGCTGGACGGATCCCTCAAGGGAAGGATCCGTGGGATCCGTGAGACAGAAGCTGTTTTTACCTTCTATTTTTCTCACTTTGGATGAAAAATCCACATTTGTTTTTTTTTTTTTTTGGAGTATGCTCTTTAATGCTTGTGTTCTCATGATCACATGCCTTAAATTCATATCTAATCATTAGATTTTAATCCACATTTTAAGTCAAGCATTCATTACATTGCTTTGTTTTTCTATATATAGAACTCCCAAAATGCTTGCATAATCCATCTCATCCTCACAAACACAATACACCATGTCCTCCACAAACCCTTTAGATGAATCACCTAGTACAAACAATCATCTTCATGATACCCAAACCTTTGTACTACCACCATCCAAAATACCACAATCAAACTCTAGGATATCCGCACGGATTAGTATCCGATCTTGTTGCTTAGCAAAACCAACCTCAAATGGTTCTTCCTCAACTAACAACTCACCACAAGATGCTTCCTTTATAGCACCTCCCTCATCACCAACAAGTACACCAACTTCATCACCACCTAAAGTCACTCTTTTGTAACTCCTTAAGACTCCAACAAGATCTAAACAACCTAAACAAAAAGAAATAGTCTTTTCAACACCCCCCACATCTCCAAATACTATTTTTCAAGATCTTGAAACATCACCACCATTAGCTCCCATCACATTACAAGAACGTCTAGGTTCTTTACCACCACCATTTACAAACATTCCGGATGTTGATCCATATTTTCCTATTTTTCCACCACATATTCCGCATAACTCAAATCAAAACCACCCGGAAAACTTCCGCACTCATTACCCACATCATTTACATTGTGAACATTTCCAATCCACTAGGGAAATCGCAATAGAAGTTAGGGAAGAAATGCGTTTCATACTCAACCTCATCCTTGATCGCATCAATACCATCACTCATCAAAACCTTCATCCATAACCTTATGCAAGCATGGAAGGAATCACTACTACTATTTTCTATTTTTAGTATTTTTTTTTTCTTTTGAAGTCATTTTCAAGAACAAGTCTTGTTCTTATTGTTACATGCTTGTACGTGGCATAAATACCACTACAATTTGTTGTTTTATTACAAGGTCTTGTTTACATACCTTGGCTCCCAATCTTGATTCTCGTCAATCACAAGATTATTTAAGCATGTTACTAACCTTTCTTTTTGTAGGATTTTTTTATTTTTCTTCTCTTGACGCCCCAAACAAGAGGGAGCTACAGTCAAGGGGGAGTTAGCGTTTATTTCTTCCAAGGGTTAAATTTTTGTTTCGACAAAAAGAGGGAGAAGAAGTAAAACTTAGGGGCTTTCAGAAATTACATCTATTATTAAGTTTTACTCATCATAACATTATGTTTTGTCATCAACAAAAAGGGGGAGATTGTTAATACAAATAAACCGTAAAAACGTTTATTAATATTTTGTGATCTCTTTGTGTTTTGTTGATAACAAATATAATGTTATCTTAAGTATAATTATAAGGATACATGTTATTTTTGTAAAGCATTTACATATAGCCATTTAAATACAAAAATGTAGTAATTAAGCATTTGTTGTAATAGTTTATTAGGATGGGTTAAAACCATAACCCATGGACCATAACCCATGGACCATAACCCATGGACCTTAACCCATACCCAAGTTGGCTAGATACAATGTATACTTAGATACATTGAATCTAAAGAAAACCCATGGACCAACCCATAACCCATGACCCATAAGGAAAAAACCCATAGGCAAAGTGGAGTGTTCCACAGATCCCTAGGATTACACTAGACGGATCCCAAGTGGAAGGGATCCGTGGGATCCGGGGAACAGTGAAGATTTTTGCCTATAAATAGAGAGCCATTTCTTCATTCTAACTCACCCCTCTTCTTACTAAATCTCTCAAACACTCTCATTCTCTTCTAACATATAGATCACTAGATCTAGAGAGTTGTTCTTCTTTCTTTGTATTGTGATACTCATATAGGTCCTTCTCTAAGGCGAGATCACGAGCATTCTACAATTCATCCAAGCAAGGGGTCCTTGATTGATTTGTCACTCCGCAAGATTTCTGTAGCGAAGATCTTGTATTTGATATTTCACATATTAGTTGTGTAATAGTCGTGTTGGTTTGGTCCACCGTGTTACGGACTCGGTATCTAGCTTTGTACCGGAAAAAGTGAAAGCAACGTTGTGAAGGCTTCTCCGCCAAGTGAAGGAGTTTGTTGACATAGTGCTTGAACTCTCGAGTAGGTGACTCGGGGAGTGGAGTAGGGCAAGGAAGGTGTCCTTGTAGCCGAACCACTATACATCGGTTGTGTCTTTTCTTTCCCTTCGCTTTACTTTATTTACTTGCTTTATCATTAGATCTATACTTTCTCTACATCTATAAGATCTCACATATTAACGAATCTAAAGTTTTTGAAACTAACGTAAAATCGGCAAAACTATTGAACCCCCCCCCCCCTTCTAGTTTTCCACAATTGTGTTGCCTTCATGTGATGTTGTGAATTTTGGACCGACATGCTCACACTTTCTGGATCATGACCTCTTTTCATCAAAGTAGCGGAAGCTTTACTGTCTCATGATATTTGCAGCAGCGTAGCAGAAACATAGTATAGAAATATCAGAGCCAGGTTCTGTAGTTATGCACAAGTCATGATTTCTTCAATTAAGTGTGGATGCTGTGAGCATGCGACTTTCGATTGACTCCTCAATTCTAATCAGCTGCAACCTTCCAAATGTACCTGCAAACAACAGTTAGCAATAAAGCACACGAAAGTGTCTTTGATCACTTTCATTGAATTGAGGTACACGGCCCACGGTTCCCCGTTGATCAGTACAAGTACTGCCTGTGATCAGGTAGAATTCCGAAGAATCTCCTTGACAGGGTTTCGCAGCTGTTCTCAAACCGGAACGTCTCAAAGAAGACAACACGGAGTGAGTGAACCAGCGAATTGAGATTCACTGATTGATGAAAAATTGATTTGAAAACAATCGCGTATTGCTTAGAAGAAAGAGTTTTGCAATATGACGAAGGTTTTATAAGAAAGATCAATTTTCAATCATAAAAACTTTTTGTATTTGAAAAGAGTACACATTCGATGTGCTAGAGAAAAGAAGAAATTCGCACATCAAACTATTTTTCCAAAAGTATTTTTTCAATCAGAGATACTTTTTGTGTTTGAAAATATGAATACACATTCGACGTGCTAGAGAAAAGAAGATTTGCACATCGAACGGTTTTTCCAAAAGTATTCATCAATTCCATTCCTGGACCAAGGTGGATTCAAGAATGAATCTCCCCATCGTTTCTATCCAATTGTCACAAGCTTGATCTTACGAGAAGATCTCACATGTCACCCACCAAGAGCTTGTTTGATGTTGGCTCTAGAAGGATTTCCATCTTCATCGTGAATATTTTCATATCACTCGGATGTTCTGGCAGTACCACAAGGATAAAGCGTAGGACTCTTAATATATTCTTACTTTTCACATTGTGTGAAACAGTAAGTCTTCAAGAATAATGTGTCCTAATGAGATATTGTGGATGATCTCTTGGCTCTAGACTCAATTGTGCACATTTGGTTCCTATGTCGGAGACTAGGGAGAGGGTCTCCTTCTTCAATATCAACAATCTCTAAGAAAAAGTCGATAGATTATGTAGGTTCCCCGTGAGAATGAAACAAGCCTTTTAAGAGGAACTTGAGTAGCTTGGGAAGTTTTAGTGCAGTGTGTCACTGGGTCCATGACGTCTTGTCTTCAATACGAGTGTTACCTTAGTAACCACCACTAGCATATGTATTGAACCCGGTTACTGCCCTAAGGTTGAATTATTGGAGGGCTATTTCTTTTCACCCTTTTTCACATTCATTTCTTTTTCATTCTTCAACCCCTTCAGTGCTTACCTAGACTTCATAACTAGAACCTTGTTGGGTTTATTGTAGTTCTAGCTCTATCTCAGTCCGCACTCTTCCCATATCTCACTTTTCTCCTTTTTTTCATCATACCTAAGGACTCTACACTATCTAGTGGATTGTCCCTGGGTAGATCCCTCCGGTTTTGGCGGATCGTGGGAACGAATACCTAACCTCACCATCCTTATAACTCCATGCATAAAGTAAAATGGTCGGTCTTTTGGTACAGTGCATTCTTCCTTAAAACCAATTGAAAAATCATTTGGAAAATCAATCAAGGTACTTGTGATATAAAATCAAAGCATTTTGTACCTTAATAGTTTTGATCATTTAGAAATGCTCCCCCTCAACATGTGCATATGATCTTGAAATTGTTTAGCACATGGAGGCAAGAGTTCTTTGAAATAATTTCTTGATCACAATTTCCGTAGAAAAAGCCATTTGATTTTCTTGGTAAATTCTCCCCCTCAATATGTGCATAGGATATTTGAAATCATTTTATCACATAGAGGAAAGAGTTCTTTTGAAGTACATCCATGATCACAAAAGCCATTAAGAAACCATTAGAAAATCAATCAAGGTACTTTATATTGAAACATAGAAATCTTTGTACCTTGAAAGTTTATTTTCTTTTTGAAATGCTCCCCCTCAATATATGCTTCGAGATTCGAAAGTGTTTAGCACATATGGGAGAGCAGCTTGCACAATTGAATTAAATGATCACCTTTTATCAAATTTCATATTAAATCACAAATTCTCCACCGATCAAAAATATCAAACCCTTTGAGATTTTGGATCCCAAGAGATATAATAAGGTTTAGAAAACATGGGAGAAAATGCGCCTGGTTTAAATACTCTTCTGGTTTTTGGTTAAATGCTCCTCCACAATCATGTGCATAATGTATTTCAAAGTCGTTTAACACATGAAGGAAGGAGTGCCTTGAGACAATCACCCTTTAAAACCAATTTGAGATTTAAATCACGATCTCTCCCCCGATCAAAAATTTCAAACCAATTGAGATTTTGGATCCCGATTGATTTAAATCATTTAGAAAATTTTGGGAAAGACGTGGCTTGATTTAGTTTTGAAAAATGACAGATAAGGACCAATTTAAGACATTAAAGATTGTTAGTGTCAGGTATTATTGTTTTAAGAGATCTTTAAGTAAAATAAAACAAGTTCACAATCAAACAAGAACAGAAAAAATTTTATTTTGAAAGATCTTTGAGTTTTAAAGAGAATCATACCATGACATAACATTAAATCTTTAGATCACCACTTATTATTGTACAAACCGGACTTTTGTGAAGAAATATCGTTTGAAAATATTTTATTTTAAATCACTCTCCCCTTCAATCGATGACCGTAGTCAAAGATTGAGTGACTTAGGTTTTGATAAAATAAAGTCCGGTGATTTTCAAAATTAAGTCCAATTAATTTTCAAAACAATATTTTTCCATTTTTCAAAACAATATTATTCAAAAATTGTTTAAGAAATGGTACACTATTATCATGCACAAAGATACGTTAGGTGGTTGAGAAGCTTCTATTGTTGCTGTAGGGCTTGGAAGAAAAACCGTTTGTTGATGCAGTGAGACTTCTTACGTTGCATTTTAATGCCAACTGAGGTCAAATTAAGCTCCGTTTCTTCATTTGCTGATGAAGAAAACCATCTGCTGATGCAGTGAGACCTCTTACATTGCATTTTTCCATGCTAACTCTCCATAGAAGCCCAATTAAGCTCCGTTTCTTCATTTGTCAACCCAAGATATAGTTACCCTTTCCTTTCGGCATCCAATCATCTTTAATTGTGGGATCCGGATCGGGAACATTCTTATAATCCATAATATATGCATACGTTAGTAGACATACAAACAGATATATGGTGGTCGACAATACCCAAACAACAATCGACTAATAAAAGTCAATCCAACATATCAATTAGTTCTTAGAAATGTATGGGAATAATGTGTTTATCAAACTCTAATCATCTAATCCTAACAATCATATTCTAAATTCCTAGTCCTTCGACATAGGCAAATATCATTTTTAATTAAGCACGTAGGATAATTAAGAAAGTCCGATAGATGATATAAATTTGAAAAACATTCTCCCCCTCAATCAATGACTTATTTTTCTGAAAAGGTTAAAAGCGCTGAAGTCATTGATTGAGTTTTCAATTTTTAGGAAAACTCTGAAACCGATTGATTTACAAGCAACTCATTTACCACCATTTTGTTAAAACAAATATTTTTCTGAAGAATTTTTGAAGGAAAAATATTTGAGTAGGAACAGCAGTCCTTCGACATACTTTCCTCATTTTGTTTTAGGATAAGTGCACGACATATTTTGAAAATAGGTTTAGTGCAGCACTTTCCTTTCTTGAAGAGCGGGTTGCTATCTGAAATAATAGCAAGCCATGGTTTTAGCACGGGTTACAGTCTGAAGTAACTGCAAGCCATAGTTTGAGACATGTTTTGGAAAAGAATATTTACACCTCCTGCTCGAACTTCATCTATGGTCCCGTGCCATTATTGAATGACATTTCTAAGACCGCAGATGTTATCGATACCAGAAGACATGTCTTGAGAAAAACAATATTTTTGGTATTTTCTAATTTTTCAAATTTTTATGGATTTTTGAAGGTTTTATATTTTTCTATTTTGTTTTTGTTGGTTTTATAATTTTGTATTTTGCTTTTTAATAAATATTTACAAAGATAGAGTAGATGATATAATAAGAAGATGATGATACGAGTACCGAGATAAGGATATCGAGCAGCCCCGTTGTAGAAGATAGAAATCATCATCTCTTAAACGTCCACCACCAAAGCTTCCGAGGCTCTTGAAAAGAAGAAATAGAGCCTTTAAGAATGTGAGACTTTGGCAGCTTCCCACCAAACCGAAAATCCATTAGATGAGCAGATTCGAAGCTCTATATCAAGCTTGCCTTAGACAGGTGCACAGAGAAGCACACCATTATCATAAATCCCGCTGCTCCTTTTAAGAACGATAATCGAGATTCTCCATTCGGGGTTATATCATCAACAAGAACAGCAACGTATCATCCCACTCATAAATAATTCTTCTCAAATTTCATTCTAAGTGATTTCGATATCCCATTCCACTGAAGTCAGAAGCAATCCATTCCAAAAGGTGTCAAGAGAACAATTCCATCAAGTAGATGAATTGATGCAGTCAGCCTCTAGGAAAAAGCTCAAGAACCCGAATACACATAGACCCAAAGACAAAGAAACTTATAACATCGAAGTAGCAGATTAAGTCCGATATCCAAAGAATAACCCCGAAGTATACTTTTCTCTCCCCTGAAGAAAGTGTATGAAGCTCAAGAACCCAAAGTACCCAAATGCCCAAAGAAAGAATAACCGATAAGACTGAAGTAGCATGCTGAATCACTGATTATCTCTGCGGATGTCATCTCCGGAATAAGTGATTATCACTGAATCACCGACTACGCTCTCAAGTGAAACAGCTGAGCATCCCCAATGTACACAATTTCTCTCCCCTGATGATTGCGATAACATCGAAATCATCACACACTTGTGTACTTAAACTAACTCTTCCATGTCTTCCCCCACATAGATGGAATAAGAACACTAAACGCCATGAGTCAAACCTTGAGTTTCTCTGCGGTAATGACATTCGTCTTCCCGGGATATCTTCAATCACTTAGAAGTATTAAGTTCATCAATGTTTACTCGCGTTTAGATGCGTGTCTCCTTCCCCCTTGCTGGTTTTGATGCTTCGGAATCAGCAAAACATTATAAGCCCAAATACTTGAAATCTGTTGAGAAGATCACTTGAGGTCTTTGTGAGAATCAACTTGCTAAAGCAGAATGTGAGAAAATCTAATTAGGGATTAAATTTGACATATCACTCTCCCCCAATTAGTGCTCTCCCCAAAACCGACAATCTGTTTGATAAATGCCCAGACTAAGAAGAAGTCTTTAGATAATCAAATGCAACTCGTCTTTAGTCTTCTAACATGTAGCAGAGAATGTAGAACCGACTGTAGACTCGACCTTCTTCAAGATTGTCCAATTGGGGAATAGAAAGTTAACATCTTCATCTCACCAAATGCGTTCCAATTACCTTATATGTAGCAAATCTCCTTAACTAAAATCCCTCCACAAACAAGAAAAAAAAGATGTTCATCAAAGAAATCAGCCCGGCAGTTAGAAGCACTTTGTCATTAATCATATCAGCCCGTGTGAAGATGTCAACCAGCGGCTCATAGAAGAAACACCATGTAAAGATGACCCGATAAGAAGAAGCTCGGTTCTTACATGAGTTAGGAGCCGTATGACCATATATTCTCAGATATAACTCAACATGTAGAATTATCATACTTTTTCTCCCCCTCAAGAATTTCATACGGAGATGCCATTCTTGATTAAGCAAGTGAATATCTTCAACAATGTAGTCTATTCACACTTCTCCCCCGCAAAATTATCACAGGATGTCGCCATCGTCATTATAGATGAGCAAGTGGAATAAGAAAATAATCAACAGTAGCCCGGTTCACTTGATAACTGAAAGCGCGTGGAAAAAGTATGAAGCATGTTGATGAGAATGGTCATAATAAGAAGATTTCTCTTCTTCAAAAGATAAAGCGCACTGAAACGTACACTTTTCTTTTCTTTAGAGTACGAGGCATGAACTGTTGTGTTCATACGTCATCATCTCTCTCTTTTCAGCTCTCTTGGCAAAACTTGTAATCAACCCCATTATCATTCAGTAGGCTCTTTGTCGTGAGAGCTGATGGAGAAAACCCAATATGATGAATTTGACCCTGAAGTAAAACAACCCGAACTCGTGACTTAAACTTGCACATATGTAACAAAGAGCGGTGCAGAGACTTCATCGTCCATTGAATCTCTAAGTACTCTATACTCTTCATCCAACCAACCATCAAGTATAAGACGTACATCACCTCTTGAAAATCCACAATTGAATGTGACACTGAGCACTACAACGTAACTCCTTAAAGTGATAGTTATTTTGTGGTGGTACGAGCCCAATTCCCCCAAGTGGTAAAAGAAAAGGAAGAAAGTCACCCAACAATAACTAGATTTCCAAGTCTTCGTTTTTGATAATAAGCTTGAACAAGGATCTTGAAGAATCTTCATCCAACCATCCCCGATACCTTCAGATACTAAGTACACTCGCCCGTGATATTTCACTTCAACCTCAAATAAATAATAGTGAATTGACCCCGTTGTCACATCTTGTTAAAAGCTCAAATCTGGCCTCCATTGACCTTAAAAGTGAACTTTGATAATGGTTTCATCCCGACCATGGTTAAAAGCACGTAACCCCGTAAAACCATGTAATAGCTAAACTGTCATGACGAACACACATCCAATTCATGAAGTACACCCTTTTATCCCTTCTTCGAAGTAGAAACCGTAGCACCAGCATCACATAATATCCAGAATTACACTTTCCCTTTCTCCAGGATGGTTCCATCATTACGGGATTTTATAATTCTATGGTTTAAACCGAGAAATAGTTTCTTTCGCGGAATTTTACAAAACCAAGAATAAACCGTAAGATAGATCCGGAAATGCACTTTACTTTTACCAGGATGTTTCCATTGTCACGGGATTTTACAAGTCTATGATTTAAACCGAGAAATAGATTCTTTCGCGGGATTTTACAAAATCAAGACAAAACCGTAAACAATGTCAGCTTGAATGAGTTATGACAATTTTGGTTTCGGTGAATATCTGTTTTAGGGGAACATGCAGCGGTTCATCAAAGGTTCATTCTCCAACATCAACAATATCATCAACCATCCAATACACACATTGGTAAGCACATCATTCACGCATTTTGTCGGCAATTGCAGTGGCCACTTGAAGAAGTAAACCCGATATACCAAACTTGAACATGAAGTAGAATTCCCCAGATTTGCTACTTAAGCTTGTACTAATCCTTGTGAAAAAGAAACGGTGTACCCAATATACAAAACCTCTTGACATTCTCAACTGAGTGAGACACCAAAGTGATAGTTGCGTTGTGGGTTAAGCGGGAAAGAATCACAACCGTAACTAAATAGCCAAGTCTTTATCACACTCAATAAACGCACAAACAAGTCATCTTCGCGGACGGGTAGAAAGAAAGAAGACGAAAATAAGTAAACGCGTCCGGAAAACCTCATTTCAAATTCAAATAAGAAATACCGAACAAACAACCCCGTGGACAAACATGTTCCAATAACAATTTTAAGCCATGACAAATAATCTCCGTGAAAATGTATAACCAAAGTATCAACCCGCACAACACAACAAATCTCATCATCAAATCCCGTCATTAAATCTCATCGACAAATCACAAGTCGCAACCCATAATATCTCATAAACCATAAATTCAGATTCTCGAAAATATATATCCAATAACACATAACCCGATCAAATTTAGCGCAAGATGTCTCGGTTTAAAATTGTATCATCAATCCCAAGAAAATATAAACCAGCCCAATATGCAGTACAATTCAAGACATATAATACTAGACCCATGATAACGTCTCATAGCCCACATGCCATCGATAGACAAAAGCCCACGTGGCAAATATTTTATGTTCAGCCCACAAGCAATCTCGCATGAATCCGCCAAGTGAAGGAAAATAGTCGGCCCATTATCCAACTCATACCCAAATTAATTGGATATAAAACGCAGCCTATACATTAACCCCTAAAATCACGAAACCCTAATCCCATTTTATCACAAAGAAATACGCCTACCACCTAATCTCTCTCTCACAAATAAACGCAGCCATCCCTCAAGGCTCAAACCCTAAAATGTTCCTACAACAATCCGCCTCAATCTCTAACAGATCCTCTCACCAAAACAAAGATCAATCTTATTATTATTTTAGCTCGCACGAATCAAAAAGAATCCTTCTCTTATCATGAGATTGCCACAGGGATGGTATGAGATTCTTTATCAGGGCCACATGGATGGTTATGAGGACCTTTGAAGGTACCAAAGACTTATGCCACAGGGATGGTTTCATGGTCTTGCATCACGGCTACTAGGGCATTGGAACCTAACCGGTAGGTCTTATGAACGAATAATCCATTTTAGTTTTGTTTTGATCATTGTTCTTTTAACGAATCAAAGATGGGTATTAACAATATTGTTAAAAACACATCTTTAAATTCGGATATTGTTACAAACTTAAGATTGATGATGATAGGATTAACTCGTGCAAAAGACACTTGGATGTCTTGATGTTTCATTTGATAACCACGAGTCATGAAATCTGAGATCCATTTTATTTTCCATGTCTTTAGAGATTAGATCTATGATGATAAGGGATTCAACAAACAACGTGTTATATATATTAGACACGAGTTCGAACCCATTCTGAGATCCCATGAGTTGTATGAATTGTTTTTCTTATTGAGTCTTGACCAAATAAATGAAAAAGGATAACAAATTTGTTATTTGATTTTCATTGACTGATTCGGATAGAACTTTAACGAGTATGTATGGATCGATGATGGATGAAAACCTTCGTGTCATAGACCTTGGAGTCTTAATATTTCATTGAGATACACGAAGAAACTTCTGAGATCTTTGTACTTTCAGATTAAGTTTGAGTCATGAGTCATTGATCAGTGATGCATTTATTCTTGTGAGAACTGACTTTCAAGTCATGATACGCCATTTGGTAACACGAGAAGTATGAGCTGAGATCTTGATAATTATTTATCATTTGAGTCTTGTGAGTTGGGATGTATGATAAGAGTGGATAAGTTGTGGCTGATGTAGTGAGACTCTTATGTTGATTGATGTTGTATAGTTTAAGTCTTGAGTTCTTTTGGTCTCATGTGGTCAACAAAATGCAGTTAGGTTGTCTTTCTTCTTCATCTTCTTTTCTGTTCATGTCAAGTCGCTACCATAAATTTGGAGTCAAGTCGCTACCTCAATGGTCATGAGTCAAGTTGCTAGCATAGTCAAGTCGCTAGCAAGGTCAAGTCGCTAGCAGAGTCAAGTCGCTAGCACTCATGACAAGTCGCTACGACTTGTAAAGACTAGTCGCTAGGCAGATTATTGACTCAACTCGCTACACCAAATCGCTATAAATAAGGTACAATAAATCTAGACACTTAGACAAGTCGCTATGAAGGAACATATGACCAACTCGCTATGAAGAATGACCTAGAAAAACTGCATAAAATTGCTTCTGTTTTGACCTCAAAAGTGTCCAGATGACACAAATCATTCATGAACATTCACACACTTAACATCAAAACCAGATTTAAGACCATCAATACTGTAATAAAAGCTGTTTAAAACTGTGTAAACTTGATAAGAGAGCCATTTAACCATATCAGTTTTAAAACCAATACATGAACAAGTAAAAACTGGTTTTGAACATGGCAATCGTGAAAAAGAAATGATCACTCAAACACCACATATGAAATCAGATTCAAACATCAAAGACCAGCCATCACAAACCGCATGAAATACCACTCGAAAAACCATGCAAATCATGAAAACAACACAATAACCTTGGCTCTGGTACCAATTGTAGGATCGTAATATTTATTGTGTTGATGATTCGGGTGGTCTTGGATGATGGAAATACATGT
Source organism: Chrysanthemum seticuspe (assembly GCA_019973895.1). Classification (NCBI taxonomy): domain Eukaryota; kingdom Viridiplantae; phylum Streptophyta; class Magnoliopsida; order Asterales; family Asteraceae; genus Chrysanthemum; species Chrysanthemum seticuspe. The sequence goes on along the minus strand of BPTQ01000008.1, from coordinate 218,093,069 downwards.
TAGCCATTTGAGAGAGAAAGAGATGAGAGGGTGTTTCTTGGTAGAGACTTGGTTTGAAACAAATGAAATGTTAGATTGAGAAGCACCACCCCTTCCAAGGATGGAAGGGGTATTTATAGTTACAGACATAACGACCTCCTGACGGCCTGTGGATCAGGTATACAGTGGGTAAAGACCCGTCCTTCCTCCACGGTGTTACACTAAACTATTCTACGCTACAAACTAACTAATTAACTACTAAATAACGTAAATAACTACAAGTCTATGAGCTAACATATGCTAGACCATAATTGGGGTGACCGACACCTTAACATGGAATTTCCAATTCCTAACAGTCACAGTTATGTGCATACTAGGGGTTCGGTCATTTGCCTCTGAGAGAACACGAGTGAGTTGGAACCAAAATTAAACTTTAAAATATAAGAAGATAATGAGGACCCCCTTCACTCCAACTCAGTGCAGTAGAATACGAGACGATTGCAACATTCAATAATTATACATCTTAGATGTTCCAAAATATATTTAGACGACATACTATTTGATGATAATTCAGGAGTCATTCTCTACTTTGGTTATCGAGTTGTTGTCAGAGGGTTAATATATTGTTCTTTATGTTTTTTATATGATGATCTTTTGGTGTCAACTATAGACAATTCGAGTTCAGTTTTCGTGTTTGTTTCAGCCATTTTTGTTGCTGCGTTTTTTATGGTGTTTGCTATGTCTATTTGAACATCTTAACTCTTAAGTGTCTCAACATTAGCTATATGTAATGTTGAGAAAAACTCTGTTAAATGCTCAAGTTAGCCATTTCTATAACTGTTGGTTCATATATATAACTAGGCTACTAATCACATTGTGATTTTCAGACAAGTCTATTCTACGGTCTTACCAAACAAGAGAATTAAGCATGTAACATATTTTTTTGCTTGATTCTCGAGACCTCAACTCTCTCAACCATGCTCCACATCGCACACCACAACCAACTTTGCCCTTGGGTCTTTCTCTTTCAATTTTACACAATCAATTACCTTAAGTACATTTCTGGTCTTAAGCTTTAGCCAACTGTTTTGCTTATTAGTTGCTTATCCCATTTAGCTTTTTCGAATTTCTTATTTTTCCCAAGTTCTAATCAAGTTAAGGTATTTTTCTGCAAAAGTTGGTATTTTTCTAAAATGTTTTAGTATTTTTAATAATTAGTTTTTACGTTTTTAGTTTTTAATTCTTAATAATTATTTAAAAAGTCAAAAAAAATATTCCGCTTTTTCTCAAAATTTTATTTTGTGTTTTAGTACTTAGGAAAATTAGATTTACATTCCTAGGTTTTAAATTGCATAATTTGATTTTAATTCGCGTTTTTAATTCCCGTAGTTACGTTTTTAGGCTTAGATTGCGTTTTAGGATTATTGTGCTTTATGTTATTGTTTTATATGCTTAATTAGCTCATTTTAGTTTATGTTTCATTATCATAGTGTAGAATCCCATTATTCAATCTATTTCCCTATTCGAAATCACGTGAACGCGACGCGAGTTATAAACTCTATTCATCCTTCGTTGGGAGAACGACCCAGGAAATACATATCTTTGTATTTCTTCAAAAAATATTTGTACTACGAAATTAATAGTACCAAACAATGTAATCTAATCACATTTTTAGGGGTTATTCTCTTTCTATCCAATTCTATTCTTTTTTATAATTCCATTTTCAATAATTGAGTCGTACCAAACATTCCCGGTGTAAAAAGGAGGTGAGGTTATTTAATTTTGTATTATAAGAATGTTATTGGTGATAATGTTTTTTAGTTTTGTGTTATTAATGACGACTTTTATAACTCTCGCTTTGCTCTCTTAGAGGTTGAACTTTTTCTATTTAGAATTTACTAAATTAGAAACATTATTGTTCTGTTTTATTTAGTTATGATACAAAAGTACAAAAAATGATGCATTAAATACTATTAATAATGCAAAGATCCGACACTCCGTTTATACATGATTCTGTTCAAGACAACTCACTCCCTCAAACCATTTAACACTTCATATTCCCACACACTCTCTTTACGTGCATATAATAAACTCACACACACATACAAAGAAACATCATCACCTAGTTTCAAACCACTATGGAACGATCTTCGTCCCGACGAGATGATGACAACAGTGAAAGCGATGGAAAGCACACCAAGGAGTCGGGAGAAATTGAATCAATCGAGAGGATATTCGAAAGCAAAGAAGTCCCAAAATGGCAAAACCAGCTAACTGTTCGAGCATTCGTATGCAGCTTTGTTTTGGGGATCATGTTTACGTTCATTGTTATGAAACTCAATCTAACGACAGGAATCATTCCATCACTTAATGTCTCGGCTGGACTCTTGGGATTCTTTTTTGTCAAAACATGGACAAAGTTTCTTAACAAATCCGGTTTGCTGAAGCAACCTTTTACGCGACAAGAGAATACGGTTATTCAGACATGTGTTGTTGCTACCTCCGGCATTGCGTTTTCCGGTATGTTTTCTGTCTTTCACAGAGTTCCTATTTTCATGGTGATACTAGTTTTTGTTTTTAGCAAGTCAGCTGTTTACTGCTTTATTTTCGCAAAGCAAATCACGAGAAAATATGATGTAACAAAAAATACGGATACATTAACATTCTAAATTTAGTAAGTATTATATGAATGAAATGAACTTTTTTTGTTATTACACAATGAGCTGTATATTTAGTAGTTTGCTCTATTACCTAAATATGCTAACTAATCCTTACACTAATTTATTGCATGTGTGACTGTTTTTATTTTAAAATTGCTTATCATGTGAACATTATAACACATCATCTTGACGTGAAAGATAAGAACCATCTCGTAGGTTTTGATGGATGCATCCAAAAGACTTTGGTTTGTTACTATGCTATTTTTGTAAACTTAGATACGATGAAGATTCAAGACATAACAGTTGTTAACGTATATAAAAGTCAATAATGGTTGTAAATGTAAAAAAGATTGCTCAAAAATACTTTCTTGTCAAGTAAATATATTATTCATATCTTTTATGTCTACCAATTCATTTTCTTACCATCATCATCATAAACACATGATACGACTGATTTGTTTGTAACATAATGAACTGGTTTTCGATATACAAAATTAGATATTACGGGCATTACAGGGTAGTACTAATTAATGGACACCTTATAAATTTAACTCTTATCAAATAATCCACTAAAATGGGTAAACGGATGAGTTCAGGTTACCTAGGGAGGGCCACCTTTTTTTACTCACGTGGCCTCTCCGGGTCACGGGACAGTTTCCAACGGCCACCCCAAATGTACACACCTAACGACGTTTGAACCTTTGACCTCTTGTAAGGAAACCAAGAAACTTACCACTATATATAACAATATGTTCATGTTAGGAGTTACTTTTGTACTATCATGGCAAAAACTATAATAGTGATAGTCATACTGCAACATATTCCTAATTTTGTAGGGGCTGCCAACCCACCGTTCCTAGTCACTTTTCAAGATGACCTCTAGAACAAGGTTTCATTGTCGTGTTTGGCCGTCTTTTTGCCTTATGTTTTCGGATCCTCATCCAAAGAATGGATTTCTGCAGTACAATATAAAGATAGCTAGTACTAACAATGTTAATTATTGTATGTCGAGCTTAAATTCATTCAAGTACAAATACGATTGATGTATTTATATTTAGTAGTTTAGATTAATTGGCTAGGGTCATTAACTGGCTGATTGGCAGATTCACAAATCAAGCTAGGGGTTCTATGTCCTATCAAGAATTTTTGCATTTGTTAATCTCAAGTTATTTAAACTCAGATTTATACATTTTATTGTGTTTACATTTAATAAGATGACATGTTTTGTAATTTTAACTTAATGACTCAAGTTCGAGTAACTTACTCTTAGTTAATTCTCTTTTCTTGCTATGATGATTTCTCACAAAGTTAACAACTTTACTCAATTTTTAATAAAAGAATGTGCTTTGGAAAAATTGTGTTTCGTTTTATATTACAAATGGGATAGAAGGACAGACAAAAGACCTGCATCATGTGGTTTAAGATCCTTAAAAGGTAAATATGACGTATCTGGCATGATTATTGCACATATGTAGATACATGTTAAAGAACCTGTTGCAAGGTCCCTTTTAGATACTCAAACCATGTGGTTAGCGTATCTGCATATCTCATGTGAAATTGTGTATATGATCAATGGATGTGAAATGTGTTGTTCGTTTCATTCTAGATAACTCTCAGAACTGGTAAATATAGTTTGAGAACTGAAAATCATAGTGGCCGGGATTCATATATGACAACTGAAAATCATTGTAGGGTGTCAGTATATTAGTAATTTGCTAGTGCTTGTTACAAAAACAATATTAATTTGATAAGTTTTTAAAACTTAATAGTTTATGGATATATTAATTTACTAATTTATGGGGACATTATTTTTTCTGTAGATGTTGGAAAACAGTGAAAGGTTAAAGTTATTTGCAAGTTTTTATAGAAACATCTGAAAATGATTTCTAATGAACTATGTTAATGTTTAAATTTGTAACATAAATTGTATAACAGGAGGGTTTGGTAGTTACCTATTTGGCATGAGTGAAGTGATAGCCAAGCAGTCAAACGAAGACAACGCTGCCGAGAATATTAAGAACCCTTCTCTCACTTGGCTGATTGGTTTCCTTTTTGTTGTTAGCTTCCTTGGACTGTTTTCTGTCGTACCTCTCCGTAAGGTAAATATAACACCAGTGCAATAGCTCACACGCACAAATACATAGTAAATGATTTGACACAGACCATGTCAATGTAATCAGTCTGTCTTAATTGTACATATTGCAGATAATGATAATCGACTTCAAACTGATTTATCCCAGTGGCACAGCAACGGCTCACCTTATCAACAGTTTCCACACTCCCCAAGGGGCCAAGTTAGCTAAGTAAGGCTATGAACAGGCTCAACTTCTAATCTCGTGGTCATAAAATATCAGACCGTAAGGGTTGGAAAATGGATTGAAATGATTGGGTTGAACGGTGTGTTTTATAAACAAAACTATTAAGAATATAAACATCTTTTTTCCTATTTTATTGTAAATGTTCAATTATATTAAGTAATCTAATTTTTTAAAATAAAACCATTTAGAAGACAATGAACGTTATAAAGACACTTTGACCGGACTTTCAACCCTTCAACTAGTATCTCTTTCAGATAATTTTATTTTGACCTCTTAGGCATAAACATTTACCCAAATCAACTCGTTCAAAATCTTACAACTTTTTGTCTTCCAAATGACAGGAGACAAGTTAGAACTTTGGGCAAATTCTTCACATTCAGCTTTCTCTGGGGTTTGTTTCAATGGTTCTTTACTGCAGGAGATGGCTGTGGTTTCTCAAGCTTCCCTTCACTTGGTCTTAAAGCATATGAACACAAGTTAGCACAAATATATCTTCTAATATTCTCATCGTTGTTTCTTAGTTCTTGATTCTTAAACTTATTGAGTTTTTTTCTTTTCAAAACCAGGTTTTACTTTGACTTCTCAGCAACTTATGTGGGCGTTGGCATGATCTGCCCATATCTGATCAATGTATCTTTGTTGGTCGGAGCAATAATTTCATGGGGTTTAATGTGGCCACTCATTGACCTAAGAAAAGGTGACTGGTACCCTGCAGACCTTGATGCAGGCAGTCTCCATGGTATTCAAGGTTACAGGGTATAATCCTCATCATTTCTAGTAGTTCAAGCCAAATAATTAATCATGTTATCTTGAAGATCATGTGTTTTAAATTATCCTATGTGCATTATTACACGCAGGGACGGAGCTACTTAGAGCCTTGGATGGGCCATGGCCTACCCCAACTTTTTATTACTTACTAATGGGTTCCATATATTGTAGGGTAGTTATTTCACAAGATGGTCTTTTTGCCCACCCAAAGATAAAAAAGAGTGCCCCATTCAAATCATAATTAGGGGTTAAATGTGTGTCGTTCAATTAAGTATAAGAATGGAAGTTTGATCGGCAATAAAAATGAACAAAAATACTGACCACGTAATTATATGTTGTTCAACTACATCCAACTTCAATTAATGACTTGTTTTTTGCTTCAGATTTGCAAGATTATTTCATTCTTTTCATGAATATTACTTGTAATGAGTACTGAAATCTATGTTTAGGTACTGTCAAGGAATAGGAGAGCAACACTTGTATTACGTTGGTTCAAAAAAAAAAAAAAAAAAATTAAAAATTGGCCCACCCGGTAAGAAAATTCTGGCTTCGTCACTGATTACACGCAGTATGGTGATGGGTCAAAACAAGTGATATGACTACTAGTCAAACTTGCCATGTCGGGTTCTATTAGTATTTCATTAATTCTTTAACTTTAAATATTACAGTACTATTTAAGAGTTTTTATTTACCTTACACACTTCTTAAGTTTCGAACCGTCTAACCATATGACAGGTTTTTTTTTTTGGGAAAACATGGCTTAGCACCTGAATCAATCATTGATAAGTAAATGTCAAAATGACACATACCATCTTTTTGTGATTGCAGGTGTTCATTGGCATAGCGATGATTCTAGGTGACGGGCTGTACAACTTCTTTAAAGTCCTTGGTCACACATTCTTTGGTCTATACCGCCAAGTTAAAGAAAAAAGTTCAGAAGGTGATATCCCAGTTAGCCGTAACTCCTCCCCCCAACTTCCATCCATATCATACGACGACCAACGTCGTACCCAACTCTTCCTCAAAGACCAAATCCCAATGTGGATCGCCATAGTCGGATACCTAGTCATAGCAGCAGTCTCCATCATCACACTTCCACATATCTTCCACCAACTCAGATGGTACCACATCGCGGTCATCTATTTACTCGCCCCGACACTCGCCTTTTGTAACGCATACGGATGTGGTTTAACCGACTGGTCCTTAGCCTCAACTTATGGAAAACTAGCCATCTTTATAGTGGGGGCATGGGCCGGTGGGGAACATGGGGGTGTACTAGCTGGGTTAGCCGCGTGTGGGGTCATGATGAACATTGTCTCAACAGCTTCGGACTTAATGCAAGACTTTAAAACCGGTTACATGACATTGGCTAGCCCACGGTCCATGTTTGTGAGCCAAATGATTGGGACTGGTATGGGGTGTATTATTTCCCCTTGTGTATTTTGGCTATTTTACAAAGCATTTGATCTCGGTACTCCTGGTTCAGAATACCCCGCACCTTATGCTCTAATCTACCGAAACATGGCTATTTTGGGAGTTGAAGGTTTTGCAGCGTTTCCTAAACATTGCCTCGCTTTATGCTATGGGTTTTTTGGTGCGGCTATTGTTATTAATGGAATAAGGGACTTGGTTGGAAAGAAAAAAGCCAAATATATACCGATCCCAATGGCGATGGCGATTCCATTTTATATTGGAGGATATTTTGCTATCGATATGTGTGTTGGGAGTTTGATTTTGTTTGTTTGGTCCAAGGTGAATAAAGCCAAGGCTGCGGCGTTTGGACCAGCAGTTGCTTCTGGTTTGATTTGTGGGGATGGAATATGGACATTGCCGAGTTCTATACTTGCTTTGGTTGGTGTCAGGCCTCCGATTTGCATGAAGTTTCTTTCGAGGTCGGCCAATGTCAAGGTTGACAAGCTTTTAGGTTCTTGATTAAGTATGGTTTGTTGGTTTTGGTTTAGTATGTTTAATGTTTGGTTTATGTTAATTTGCAGTTAAGAGATAGGTTAAGATAGAGTTGATGCTATATTAGTTAGTATTGGCCTAGAAATAAATATACTCTTTGCTGCACTATTAATTAAATTTAGATTCATGGTTTGATTTTGTTAAGTGTATCATTTGGCTTCTAACGAGCGGTACGTGAATACGTGATCGATGATTAATGAGCTTGAATTTAACGAGCCCTTTTGTATGCATGTTCGGGTTTGGTTCGGAAGTTGGGGAACTTGAAGTTCATTATAAACAAGGGTGAAGGCTGAGAATACGTAACAAACTTTCTCAAATATACCGAAGTACGTAACATACAAATTTTATTATCTAAATTGCTAAATAACTTTCAAATTTTGTTCAATGTACGTAATATTGACAGGTTACCAAGTTTTAAAGTTACAACATTGGTCCCTGTCATTTGCATTCACTTTCACCGTTAGTTATTTGACATTTTTTTCACTTAAAAAAATTACAGTAACGGTCCTTGTAGTTTGCTTTGACTTTCACCATTAGTCCTTTGTCTTTCATATTTTCTATATACGTTTTTTACGCGTTTTTATACACATTTTTTTACATATTTTTATACACGTTTTTTACACACGTTTTTATATACATATTTTTACACATTTTTATACACGTTGTTTACACGTTTTTATACATGTTTTTATACACGTTTTTATGTACGTTTTTATATACTTTTTATACACGTTTTTTACACGTTATTATACACATTTTTTACACGTTATTATACACATTTTTATACACGGTTTTATGTACGTTTTTATACACTTTTTATACACGTTTTTTACACGTTATTATACACATTTTTTACACGTTATTATACACATTTTTATACACGGTTTTATGTACGTTTTTTATACACTTTTTATACACGTTTTTTTACACGTTATTATACACATTTTTTACACGTTATTATACATATTTTTATACACGGTTTTATGTACCGTTTTTTATAAGTTTTTACACGTTTTTATACACGTTTTTACACACGGTTTTATATATGTTCTTTACACGAATTTAAAGTGTATAAAATGTGTATAATAACGTGTAAAAAACGTATATAAAAAGTGTTTTTTACACGTTTTTATATATGTTTTTCACACGTTTTTAAAAAATGTGTATAATAACGTGTAAAAAACGTGTATAAAAAACGTACATAAAACCGTGTATAAAAATGTGTAAAAAAATGTGTATAATAACGTGTAAAAAATGTGCATAATAACGTGTAAAAAATGTGTATAATAACGTGTAAAAAACGCGTATAAAAAGTGTATAAAAAACGTACATAAAACCGTGTATAAAAATGTGTAAAAAATGTGTATAATAACGTGTAAAAAACGTGTATAAAAAGTGTATAAAAAACGTACATAAAACCGTGTATAAAAATATGTAAAAAATGTGTATAATAACGTGTAAAAAAAGTATATAAAAACGTACATAAAAACGTGTATAAAAACATGTATAAAAACGTGTAAACAACGTGTATAAAAATGTGTAAAAAAATGTATATAAAAACGTGTGTAAAAAACGTGTATAAAAATATGTAAAAAAATGTGTATAAAAACGCGTAAAAAACGTATATAAAAAAGATGAAAGACAAAGGACTAATGGTGAAAGTCAAAGCAAACTACAAGGACCGTTACTATAATTTTTTTAAGTGAAAAAATGTCAAATGACTAACGGTGAAAGTGAATGCAAACGACAGGGACCAATGTTGTAACTTTAAAACTTGGTAACCTGTAAATATTACGTACATTGAACAAAATTCAAAAGTTATTTAGCAATTTAGATAATAAAATTTGTATGTTACGTACTTCGGTATATTTGAGAAAGTTTGTTACGTATTCTCAGCCTTCACCCTATAAACAATGTTACGCAAATTTTGATAAAGTATGACTTGATAGTTCGAACTCGAGTAAAGCTTAATTGACATATACTAAACTCATTCACTTTAAAGTCCTTAAGTATAGAATACAGATTAGCACCTTAGATATAACTAGATAAGTACCTGTGCATAACAACGGGATTTTATCACGCCTCATAATTATGATTGTGATATTTTGGTTAGGTGTTTCGTATAACATTTATTCATACAACGTAAAAAAATCAAAATGTAACTATAAACTATTGTAACATAAAAAAAAAAAAAAAAAAAAAAAAAAAAAAAAAAAAAAAAAAAAAGTTAGCTAATTTCACAATTGAAGAAATGAGATACATTAGTTTTAAGTTAGGGGTAAATTGCAAATTTCGTCCCTAATGTTTGCCAAAATTGCAAATAGCACACCAAAAGGAAAAAAATTACAAAATAGCCATCAAGAGCTAAAGTTGCGTGCAAAATACCACCAAAGTTAATGAGCGTTAGTTCTCCCGTTAGTTAAGCTCAACGCATGTGAAATTACTAATATACCGTCGTCTTCTTCCCCCAATTTGAATTTCTTTTGAATTTACAATTATTTTTATTCAAACACCAAGAACATCAAACACAAATCTATATTTTTATTTAAATCCCAAACTTTTTGTTTTTAGCACTCTACGATAATGAATCGTTAAATGATAGTTAAATACAAGGATTTTGATTATGAAGAAAACCAATTCTCTAGCAATTTGTGTCTCATACAAGTGTTGAGTTTATCAATATAATGGAGACAACCACAAAATCATGGTTCTTGATATCCAGTTCTTCATCCCTTTACCATGACAACAACAATTACACAAATTAAGAATCTACAAAATCATTGAATCTCTCCAAATCCTAGACTATGATACTTGCAGCAAACCACATCAATTAACCAAATTCAATAGTATCCAAATTACAAAACAAATAAGTCATTAATCACAGCCAATAATTGGCACTCTACCACTAACAAAAATCAGATTCCACTTGAACATCTTTCCCCTTTTAACCTCACCCAGTTCTCTAGCACTAACATTTATATGAGATACAAATTGCTAGAGAATTGATTATGAAGAAAACCAATTCTCTAGCAATTTGTATCTCATACAAATGTTGAGTTTATCAGTATAATAGAGACAACCACAAAATCATGCTTATTGAAATCCAGTTCTTCATCCTTTACCATGACAACAACAATTACACAAATTAAGAATCTACAAAATCGTTGAATCTCACGGGTACAGACCCGAGTTCGATTCCCCTTGGAGCAATTGCTGTGATGATAAGCCTAAGCAATGGTTGGGTCCATCGCACTACATTTCAAAATCATTGAATCTCTCCAAATCCTATACTATGATACTTGCAGCAAGCCACAACAATTAACCAAAGTCAATAGTATCCAAATTACAAAACAAATAAGTCAATAATCACAGCCAATAATTGGCACTCTACCACTAACAAAAATCATATTCCACTTGAACATCTTCCCCTTTTAACCTTACCCAGTCTTTCCTCCTTTCCTTCCTTTGTCTCCTGGTCTAATAGGCACACTGAAGGCTCGTTCTCAATCTCTGAGTCGAGGCTAAAAAATGTAAAACTCGATATCGTGTGGACGGGCGTGCAAAAGTCTAGGGTAGCATTCGATGACCCGCCACTACTGCGAAACCAAAACCCGCAAGAATTCACAAATGGTGTTACTGGCTCCTCAAGGAAAGATGAAAACAATGATTTGCAACTAAAGGTTTCGCATATAATTGGTAATCCTGATCCCATACCAAAACTGATATTGTGGAAAAACTAGAAGGGGTGGTTGAATAGTTTGACCGATTAAAACTTGGTTTAAAACTCTTTAGATCGACTTATGTCAATCTATTTAAACATGTGTGTTGGATGTTGATAGATAAACATATACTCCCTCCGTCTCAATATAATTGTCCACATTTCCTTTTTTGGATGTCTCAAAATTATTGTCCACTTTCCTTTTATAGTAAAAGAAAGAGAATTTAGTGGAGGAATATTCCTTTTGAATGGTTGAAAATTAAAGTGGCCCCACTTTTATTAAATTGTGTGAATCTTATCTAGTGACAATAATTTTGAGACGGAGGGAGTAAATAAATAAAAAAAAGAGAAAGAGTAAGAAGAACAAAACCACAACGCGAGTATTTATAGTGGTTCGGCTACAAGGACACCTTCCTTGCCCTACTCCACTCCCCGAGTCACCTACTCGAGAGTTCGTAATCACTACACGACACAACTCCTTATGGCGGAGAAGCCTTCACAACGTCGCCTACTCTTTTTCCGGTACTAGGCTAGACACCGGGTTCCTCCACAAGGTAGAACCACACCTATCACAACGTCGCCTACACTTTATCTGGTACAAGGCTAGATACCGAGTTCCATTACGAAGGAAGAACTACTACCCAACACTACACAACACCTATCCCAAAAAGAGGCCCACTCCTTATTACAACATCATCAAGGATATCAATATCCTTGGATACAACCTATCTCTATTTGTACATCGATACACCATATCGATTGTACACCCTTGGCATCTTTCACTAATGCCTTTGACTTGACCCTTTTTGGCATCCTTCACTAATGCCTTTGACACGGACGTTCAGCACCTTTCACAATGCCTTTGTCTTGACTCCTCTGGCATCATTCACTAATGCCTTTGACACGGACGTTAAGCACCTTTCACTAATACCTTCGTCTTGACTCTTTCGGCATTCTTCACTAATGCCTTTGACACAACACTTCTAGGGAGGAAGAAAGAACTATCAACAAGAGAACCTCAGTAGTCTTGATGATGACGAAGCATGGAAACTCATGGACTTGAGCTTTCTTGACTTCAAGAGGTGGTGAATCTCGCCTTTAAGAGGAACCTAGAGAATCACACAAAAACAAACACAAACTACATAGAAAGATCCTTTGGATCTAAGGTTAGAGAGTTTACAATACTAGGAGAAAGTGTGTGTGGAAGTGGCACCTTACAATGAAGAAATGGCTCACTATTTATAGACAAAAACATGCTACTGTTCCACGGATCCCATGGATCCCTTGCTTGAGGGATCCGTCTAGTGTATTACTAGGGATTCGAAGGACGCTCCCCCTAAAGTGGGTTGTGGGTCATGGATCATGGATCATGGGTTGTGGGTTTTGATCCATGGGTATCTAAATAGATACAATGTATCTAGAAGATTCAATGTATCTAGTCAATGGGTCATGGGTTAGCTCCATGGGTCATAGATCCTAGACTTTGGACCATGGGTATCCAAGTAGATACAATGTATCTATTAGATGCAATGCATCTAGTCCGTGGGTTATGGGTTAGCTCCATGGGTCATGGGTAATACCCTTTTATGACTTATGCATGATGTCATGCAATGGGTTATGGGTTATGCTCCATGGGTATGGGTCATGTACTTTGGGTTTTACCCAACTACATTCAATGTATTTAGTCAATATGTCAAATACTAAAACTTCTACCCATTATATTACCCATTATAATACATACTAATTATGTATATATCTACCCAATATGTAAACACTAGTTGTTGTACATATGTATTACTAAATCATGAAAACACTATTACTTGTTTAGCGTTTTATGTGAAAACGTAAGTGTGTTAGTAAACTATTGGCTCAAACCATTTACGTAGTTTATTTGTTTCGTTAAAATGATTTTACGTTTGTTATCGACAAAACATTAGAAGATCGTAAGATATAAATAAACGTTTGTATGGCTTATTTGTATTAACAATCTCCCCCTTTTTTTGATGACAAAACATAAGATTATTTTAAGGAAAAACTAAAATTCGTAAAAGTTTGAATTGGATTCTCCTCCCCCTTTGTGTCGAAACAAAAAGAGCGTCGAAAATGAAACTAACACCTTGTTTTAAGAAAAACATGTGAAAGAAAAAAAATGAGAAATAGAGAGTAAGTGAGGAGAAGACTTCTCGACTTAGCTCCCCCTTGACGAGTCCATCCCTTTGTGAGGGCGTCAAGTAAGAAAAACAAAATACTAAACTAGTGTATTGCAGCTATGTTTGCAAATAGTTTCATCTTTGTGACGAATATGCTCCCCTTTGATGATTGTAACTTTGCAAAGGGACGTCATGTAATGTAATCCTAATGTGAAATATATTGCAAATGATTTTGCAATGTATCCCTTTGACACGAAACTCCCCCTAGCTTAGGGTGTCAAAGTCTTCATGTGTATATTGAAAGTCTACAAAACAAAGGTTAGAAAACAAGTATATAATGGATAATTTTCTGCAAATAAGACTCAATTTAGTAGTAAACCAGTCTTCTGTTGCACGGATCCCACGGTTCCCTCTTTGGAGGGATCTGTCTATGCAAAACGAAGGGATCCGTCTGACTGTAAGCAAAATACAGCAATGGTTATGTAACAAATGCTCTTGACATCAAAAATGAGATATGTATTAAGGTAGCAAACATACTCTCAAGATAATATGGCACATAATATGTAATCTCATTCAATAAAACATACGAGAAATGATCTACAAATCTCTAAAAACTAAGAGAATGATTTAAACATGAAATGTGATTCCTAAACGATCTAAGTTAAGCTTAAGACTAGGACACCACTTGAATCCTTAAGCTCACGGTTGTTTAGGTTTGTTGACATCATCGAAACGTTCGAGGGGGTGATAAAACATGAAACGTTGCTCTACACGTAGTTCATGTATCAAGCCTTCAACGTATTGACAATGATAACAATCCTTGTTATGGCTTGGAAAAGGTGGTGGTAGAAATGGAGCGGCTTGATGTGGAGGATCAAGTGAAGAGGGTTGAGGATCCTCAAAAGAAGGAGGGATTGGTGGAGGCACATTCAATGATGGCTCAACAAAGGATAATGGTGGAGGTAGAGAGGTGTCAACTTCCATGTGGTCGGGTGGTTGACTTTGATGATTCCTCATAATCCAAAATGGACTATTGGAGGGTGACAGAGAAAAGGATGTCGGGGCTAGTGTTGATTCAACACCTTGATTTTGTTGCGCTATTCTTTCTAAAGAGAATGTTGGCAATGGTGGAGGATGAGATGGCCTAGGAGGCAAGTCCTCTAGATTGTAGAGGTGTGGTGATGAGAGTGGAGTGGTGAATGATATGGCTCTAGGCACTAAGGGTGATGGTTTAGTGGAAATATGAGTGTTTGGTTTAGGGGGTATAGAGGTGTTTGGAATTGGTAGTTTTGTAGGAACAATCCTTTTGAGGATTGGTTTGATAGGTGGAGGGGAGATCCTACCATTTGTGTATTTAACGAGAGATGATTCGGTTGAGGAAATTTCGTGTAAAACACGAGCAAGTTTCTTGGGTGGTCCTTTGGTGGATGAGTTAGCACTAGGAGCTTTCCTCATGATGAAATGACTAAGGAAAAGGTTTCTAAATGCTGAGAATTAAGTTGTGGTTGATGACTAAGAAGTTCTAACAAGATGACTTATAAAGGGAAGGATTTGGGAAGTGTATTAAAGACTTAAGCCACTAAGATCCTTAGAAATGTGATGATTTGCAAGCACAAGGGTCAACTACAGATTTGCATTGATCTATGAGTTAATTAAGACAAGATGGAGTGTTCAAGTTAGCAAGGAGAACTTGAAATGATTGTTTTAGGTAAGATTTGCTGAATCTGTCACCCGGATCCCACGGTTAACTCTAATAAGGGATCCGTCTAGGCTAATCCTAGGGATCCGACTCTCAGCAACCAAGAAAAGAGGAAAAAGATGTTTTGTGAGGTCTAGTACCTACACATCTTGAGTGTTTCAGTCTTCTTAAGTGTCTTAAATGAAAAGGGACTTAAATGATCAAGAGCAATGAGTGCTAGTAGCTAATGATTGCCTTTTACGGAAGAATATGGGACTTTATGAGCATCGATGAGTGATCAAAGATGACACTAATGGATTTGAGAGTGTCAAGTGGTGTTTAAATGATCCTCGAGATCAGATGGTAACTTAAAAGAAATTTGGAAAATTCCTTAAAATCATAAGAAATGAAAAACTAGTTTTTAGCCTATTTTGAGGTAAGGATGACTAAAATCAATTTGCTAAAATTGAGAGAAATATCAAACTAGGTGTTTTGAGATGAGAGGAACAATGTGTAAACATTGGAGCGGAAAGATGGTGAGTTTTGAAGTAATGATAAATCAAAAACACCTTGAATGTGATCCTAAGTCATCCATGAGTGAATGTGAGATCAGCTGAGCCTAAGGAAAGTTTAAGTGATCCTAATGTAGCATGTTTAACTAGTCTAATGAGGTCTGGAAGGTTGGATTGATGCAACGAAGCTAAAATTGCACTTATGTCCACCTGGATCCCACGGATAACTTGAGGGATCCGGCTAGTTATAGCCAAGGGATTCGGCATCTAAGACAGATTCCTTAACAGAATGGTTGCAAGATTTTGTTCCACGTATCAAATTTTGAAACTAATGATCTCTACAGCAAGCATATACATATATAAGTCTAGCATAGCAATGAGAGCATGTAAGAATAGCATATAAGCAATCAACTGAGATCGAGCTCACAAATAACACAGAGGTTTATCAAACTTAACAAGCACTATTCAAGAAGCTCAAAACATATTTATGATCTAGATTAGTAAATCGTTTGTATTAACAATGGCATGCAAGGTATGTGTTAAGAAATAAAAGAGTACATGATGGTGTTCAAGACAATAGAGTTGTGAGGTGCTAGTTCAGGACAATCCTAGACTTCATTTAGATCCAAAAGGTGGAGTTGTTATTTGTGGAGATGAAGGAATTGTGTTTAGAAGAGTAAGTGTTGGATTTAGAAAGGCTTGAAGCATGTACCATTTTGTGAGTTGGTTTTGGCCAAAATATGTTTGCCTATGTGTTGGTATTTGAAGAGTAAGAAACACATGTATATGCGTCCTTAAGAAATTGAATTGTTTTAGAAGGTTGTTTTGGTCAACGGAAGCAATGAACTATGTATAGTCATTACGGATGGTGATTAGCATACAATGAGCTTCGTCCATGAAGTCATGTAGCTCTTCTCGATCAAAGCAAGATAATCGCTTGATGAGGCAAGTGGTTATGATTAACTTAAAAGAAAAATTAGTTTTACAACTTGTTTGATTAGTAATCCTAAGACAATGCAAAGTATTTCCATTGTAAATTTACTTTAGGAAAACATAGGAGTATAAATTTCTCAAGTGAGAGAATGAATATGAGACTATTACTAGCGGTGCTCAATTACAGCTAAACACGACCATTTTTACGGGCGATTCGACATACCCAACTTCTATCAAGGAAGCAATTCAACCGTTAGGTCAAATTGAGTTTCTAGTGCAATAAGTTCTCCAGTATTCATTCTCAAGTTAGGAAAATTTATATTCCTACAATGGCCTATCGAAGAGTAACAATGATGATACTTTGCTTCATTTTTATTAATATTATGCCTGAAACAACTAAGGTGATGAAGGTGTCATGTTTATATAAAAATTAAAGTTGTCCATATGATGAACAAAAAATGGTTGGATGAGCTAGTTCAACATATGTTATTGGAAAGCTCGAGTTTGGATTTTCGGATATGACCAATTATATTTGCATTGCAAAATAATTTACTTGAGTATATCAGATGAAATAATCAAGTTGTCAATCCTACTATGAAGCTTGGAAAGCGATCACGAAAAGGAAAACGGGAGAGTACATCATCAACACAAGTGTAGGTTATGATCCGATGTACATTCTTGTTGTTTTTAGAAAACGACACAAGAAAATATGAAATCAAGAAATCATATAAGCACATAAAACATTTATGTTGCACACATGACAAACTCAATCAAGAAGCCATTTAGTGTATTACATGTTTTAAACATTTTTTAACTTATATGACTTATCTAAGTATTTAAACTAACATTTTCGACAGAACTAGATGTTATCCCAAACATTCCTTCAAATAGCACATTGATTAGTAGAGTATTACTAAATCGACAAACAAGAGAATGAATAGCAAGGTAAGAAAACCACATATGTTATTCAATCAAACAAGCACAAAAGCTATTTGAGATAAGCAAATAATCAAGTAATGCAAGGTAAGACAATTAATCATTTAGCATAGCATACGAAAGTTCTTTTCATCGCTTTGTGTTAAATATAAACATGTATACCAAGCTTGATTAGTTTCTTTTATATTTATAAATATGATCAAAACCTTAATTTCAAAAAAGGACACATTGTTATTCAAAGACGAAAACATCCGTCTCCAATTAGATCAAAAGTTTATGCAAAAGTTATGACCGAAAAATGACTTTCTATTATAAATCAATGATTTTTGTAAATTTTTGTTTTGAATCAGTTTATGAAATCATTTTTAAATGAAAGCAGACTCAAATACCTTTAAAACGTAGGTGGCATGACTTCTACGGACTTACGGTTAATTAGTTATGAATTTTTGAAATTTAGACAAAAAATGTCTTCTGTTGCACGGATCCGCCGGATTCCTTCCAAAAAGGGATCCGCGGATCTGACATAGTTTCACAAAAAAACATATTTTGACCCGACGAAAAGGTTTAACCTTTGTAGACTTTTTAGTGAGGTTATATTACTAAAAACTTCAAATAAACATATATCAAGCTAGAATGAACATATATCAAACACAAAACTTCAAATAAAAATAAATCACTAAAACATTTTTCATATTATGCTTATTATAAGATAGAAGCATATATCACCATTTTATCCACAAGCAATTTAGCACGTCTTTGACCAATAATTGTAATTAAGAGAACATACCTTTGCTATATTCCCTTTTTATGGTTTTAGAAGCCATAGACGCGAAATACTTCATGAGCTTTTAAAATACTCAAATCTTAGTATGAAGATTTCTCAAAAAGAAAATGTTAGAATGATATATCGTTATCCAACATTTAAAATATGATGATTTCTAAAAACATGACTTTTTGTTTTAAGAAATTTCCTTCTTTGTAGTTTTCAAACATACACGGATCGTATCAAGTTTTTAAAGTACAATATACTCTAAGAAACTGGGTAACGAAGCTCTGATACCAATTGTGGAAAAACTAGAAAGGGGGGGGGGGGTTGAATAGTTTTACTGATTAAAACTTGGTTTAAAACTATTTAGATCGACTTATGTCAATCTATTTAAACATGTGTGTTGGATGTTGATAGATAAGCATATAAATAAATAAAACAAAGATAAAAAGTAAGAAGCACAAAACTACAACGCGAGTATTTATAGTGGTTCGGCTACAAGGACACCTTCCTTGCCGTACTCCACTCCCCGAGTCACCTACTCGAGAGTTCGTAATCACTACACGACACAACTCCTTATGGCGGATAAGCCTTCACAACGTTACCTACTCTTTTTCCGGTACTAGGCTAGACACCGGGTTCCTCCACAAGGTAGAACCACACCTATCACAACGTCGCCTACACTTTATCCGGTACAAGGCTAGATACCGAGTTCCATTACGAAGGAAGAACTACTACCCAACACTACACAACACCTATCCCAAAAAGAGGCCCACTCCTTATTACAACATCATCAAGGATGTCAATATCCTTGGATACAACCTATCTCTATTTGTACATCGATACACCGTATCGATTGTACAACCTTGGCATCTTTCACTAATGCCTTTGACTTGACCCTTTTTGGCATCCTTCACTAATGCCTTTGACACGGACGTTCGGCACCTATCACTAATGCCTTCGTCTTGACTCCTTTGGTATCATTCACTAATGCATTTGACACGGACGTTAAGCACCTTTCACTAATGCCTTCGCCTTGACTCTTTCGGCATTCTTCACTAATGCCTTTGACACAACACTTCTAGGGAGGAAGAAAGAACTATCAACAAGAGAACCTCAGTAGTCTTGATGATGATGAAGCATGGCAACTCATGGACTTGAGATTGCTTGACTTCAAGAGGTGGTGATCTCGCCTTTAGGAGGAACCTAGAGAATCACACAAAAACAAACATAAACTACATAGAAAGATCCTTTGGATCTAAGGTTAGAGAGTTTACAATACTAGGAGAAAGTGTGTGTGGAAGTGGCAACTTACAATGAAGAAATGGCTCACTATTTATAGACAAAAACATGCTACTGTTCCACAGATCCCTTGCTTGAGGGATCCATCTAGTGTATTACTAGGGATCCGTAGGACGCTCCCCCTAAAATGGGTTGTGGGTCATGGATCATGGATCATGGGTCGTGGGTTTTGATCCATGGGTATCTAAATAGATACAATGTATCTAAAAGATGCAATGTATCTAGTCAATGGGTCATGGGTTAGCTCCATAATGGATCCTAGACTTTGGACCATGGGTATCCAAGTAGATACAATGTATCTATTAGATGCAATGCATCTAGTCCATGGATTATGGGTTAGCTCCATGGGTCATGGGCATTACCCTTTTATGACTTATGCATGATGTCATGCAATGGGTTATGGATTATGCTCCATGGGTATGGGTCATGGACTTTGGGTTTTACCCAACTACATTCAATGTATTTACTCAATGGGTCAAATACTTAAACTTCTACCCATTATATTACCCATTATAATACATACTAATTATGTATATATCTACCCAATATGTAAACACTAGTTGTTGTACATATGTATTACTAAATCATGAAAACACTATTACTTGTTTAGCGTTTTATGTGAAAACGTAAGTGTGTTAGTAAACTATTGGCTCAAACTATTTACGTATTTTATTTGTTTCGTTAAAATGATTTTACGTTTGTTATCGACAAAACATTAGAAGATCGTAAGATATAAATAAACGTTGTTACGGCTTATTTGTATTAACTGATATCATCGATCCAGGCCATGAACAAAGAAGATGATGGGATTTCTGTTATCTCAAATTCTACAGGGAGCGAGTCTGTGGCATTAGTCCATAAATGCAGGATCATCATTTATGTTTTTTTTGATGATTCGGGTGTTCTAGGATGATGATAGAACATGTTAGCCATTTTAGAGAGAGAAAGAGTAGAGAGGATGCTTTCTAGAGAGAGAAAGTGAAAGAGAAAATAGAAAGGTTAGATTGAAAAGCACCAACCCTTCCCTTATAGGGAAGGGGTATTTATACATCTTCCTACACGTCCCTTATTGACTGTGGATCAGGCATACAGTGGGTAAAGACCCGTCCGTCCTCCACGGTGTTGCTAAACTAACTAATTAACTAATAAATAACGTAATGTCTATGAGCTAATATATGCTAGACTATAATTGGGGTGACCGACTCTTCAACATGTATTTTCTAAATCCCAACAATCTCCCCCTAAGGGAGGTCACCCCATGAGTTACATTTTAATTCCTAGCATTCTATCTTTAACTTCATTCTTGAGCTCGTAGACTTCAATTCTTCAATTTCTGCAATCTTTGTGCTTTAGCAGTGATTCTTCAAAGTCTGCATACTTTGTACATTCAGTGGAGGTCTTTGAACTGATCCAAGACTTGGTGATCTTTGAGATTTCTTTGAGATCATCAGCCACAACAAATCTCTGAATCATCCTTTTGTATCGCCTTCATGTGATGTTGTGACTTTTGGACCGACATGCTCACACTTTCTGGATCATGACATCTTTTCATCAGAGTAGCGGAAGCATTGTTGTATGTCTTTGATTGTCATGGTTTTCTTCAATTAAGTGTGTGTGTTGTGAGCATGTGGTTATGAATTGACTTCTCAGTATCAATCAGCTGCAACCGTCAAATGTTCTTGCAAACAACAGTTAGCAATAAAACACACAAAAGTGTCTTTGTTCACTTTCGTTGAATAGGGTTGCAAGAACCACGGTTCCCTGTTGATCAGTATAAATATTGCCTGTGATCAGGTAGAGTTCCTAAGAATCTCCTTGATAGGGTTTCGCAGCTTGATCTAGCCGTTCTCAAACCGGAGCATCCCAAAGTAGACAACACGGAGTGAGTGAACTAGCGAATTGAGATTCACTGATTGATGATAAAGGTTAAGGGTGATTTGTCATTACTAACATGTCACGGCGAAGTGGACAAAATCAATGATACATGACCAAATCCATGGCCAATACACCAAATATTGCTCATTGCATCACCTAGACACGCTTCATGACTAAAGGGTAGGATAAGACATGGGATATATAAATGGTGTAAAATAAAAATCAATCAAATAGTCTAAATCCATAACCACCACTTACCGTCCGCCCAAAGTTCAAGTTTCGAAGTTAAGAAACCGGATCATGATATACTAGGTAGATGTGTCATTAGAGGACGTCATGATGGGCACACTACCTTTTCTCCAACTGTTGGTGCAATTACCAACTTAAATCTTCAAGTGTGACCGAGGTGGCCTCCTCGATACTAAATCTAAATTAAGCTCATAATATAGTGCTTATAACATCGCACTTTACAATCAACTGAATAACAAATACATAGCTTTTTTTTTAATCATAACTAGAACAAATTAACGTAACATCCCCCCACTTGAGATGAACAATGGGAATTCGGGGGGTCTTCAATGATCTTTAAAAATATGTCATCGACGAAAGCGTGATTCCCGAACCTTTCCACTTGAACCTTGAACTTAGGCAAATGATGACTTCCCAATCACAAATAAAGGCTACAGGGTAGGCTAAGGAGTATAGGTGTAACGAAACAATATATTGGGTTAACAAATTGAAAGGAATGGCTTAGATGGGTGTATCTAAGGGTATCCTGCACTAAAGGTGAGTGCAACAAAAGGGTTTCACATGGGGGTCGAGAAGTCGAGGTGACTAATTGATAGACACACAATGGTAGGATACTTGGGTGATAATCCTATAATATTGCCTTCTTAAACTGAAAAGTCCAAATACATCGATCTAACTCAACATACCTCGTCTATGGTCTCGAAATGATGCAAAGGCCAAGTTCTAAAGTTTACAAGCTACCGGCACCCTCATAATTTGATGGATTTGGGGTAAAAATATGGAAACGGATAAGGCTAATCTCACCAAATAATATCAAGCATTGTATGTGCTCGGCTCAGGTCTAATCTAGTTAAGTTAAGAAAAACATGTCAAAATTTAAAAAATGACATAATTTTTCAAAATAAACTAGAAAATCGAGGGAAAAATAAAGTTCAAGAGACAATTCTACTCCCGTCCCCCCACTTGAATTGTACAAAGTCCCTTTTGTACTAAGTGTTAAATAAAGGTGAAGAGAAAAGTAGAATTAGAGCGAGAACTTCCCTGAAATTTGCTTCAAAAAGAAAGAAGGCCCACGAAAGAGAGTCGTGCCTTCGCATAAGCATCCATGAGCAAACTTCAATCCCTGAAATCACACTACCGACAAGCATAATTCTAAAAAGAAAAAAAATGAAAAATAAACCTAACTCACTTTCGTAGGAATCACGGTTGCATTTAGCGCATGCAACAAGCCTTTTAAACCAGTTGGTGTCCCCAAGTGGACGAGTGTAGTCTCGTGAGGGCTTACAGGGAACATACCCACAAAGTTCATTTAAAAGACTAATACAAGGTTATTGTGTTTAAAATGAAATAAGTAATGCAGAGGATAGTTACGTCGTAATTTCAGAAGGAGTTACGCCGTAACTAGGCAAAACCTGGCATACGCTGCAAAAGTGTAGCTACGGCGTAACCATTGAAATGGGATTATACCGTAATTGGTAATGCTTCTGAGGTTCTGCTGCAAAAGGGCCTGTTACGACGTAACCATGAGAATGAGTTACACCGTAACTCTGGTCAGATCAGCATGCTGCAGCAGCTACTTTTCTTCGTATCCTGTAAAAATGGTTAAAAACACAAAACCCAACAGAAATGGAAATAAAACAAATGAAAGGGATAATTCGGATTGTCTCCCGAAAGAGCACTTTTCTTTATTTACGAGTCTTTAATTTAGACTCAGAGCCTCGGGGCTAGAAGTGCTTGTTGGTCATTTTGTGGATATGGCAATCTCTACGTTGGATCCAACTGATCAGATTCTCATCCCGTCTGTAGTCCGTCCCTAGCTCTAAACATCCCAAGTAAAAATTCTTGATCTTCTGGTAAGGGTGGTCAATTCCTTTGGCCTTATCTTCGTCACTAATGTCGAGTAGTGGCTGAGCATGGCTCAACTGCCTCTTTGTCCATTTTTTAAAATTTGTGACAGTCCGTGGCACTTTAAAAACCGTTTTATCCTCGCCAATATTTAACCATACCAGCCCTTCTTTTTCATCCTTTTCTAGCCCATATAGTTCTTTAAAGGGTTTCCCGAAAATTACCCCGGTTAGCCCATCTTCTATGAACTCGCTAACGTCATCCAAAACCACAAAGTCTACCAGAAATGAGTGAGTCCCAACAAAGACACTGATATTTGTTGCAATAACAAGGAAATTGTTTCCTCTATATTCAAGTTCTTTTTTCATTACCTGATTGTAGCATTCCTTAGAAATGATGTTAACTGGGGAATCTGTGTCAATGAATGGAGTGAAATCAATGAACCCAATTTTGCATGAAATTTTCAGATAATGAGGGTTCCTATGATGGATTCGAGCTCCCATCTCGTAAAATTTGGGTTGGTCAGAAAACGTTTTTTCAGAGTTGTTGCTCCAATGGACCATTTCGACGTCGCTAGAAAAAACATCTGCACTGACTCCTAAGTCTTGTTCTTCAAAATTTACAAACACATCGAAATTCTTCCCTGAAGCTATCTCGTCAAGATTTGTAGGAGTTTTAGGGGAGTCACTAAGAAAATCATCTAATGCATCACCAAAATCACCAATAGGGTCAATTGCAAAAACTTTTTGAGGGGTGGATAGAAGTTCATTAGGTCTAAATGTGTCAATTTCCCCGTTAGCCTCGAGAGTTAATTTTAAGGCGAAGACATCCACCTTTGCATGGGCAGTATCAAGCATTGGTCTTCCTAAAATAATAGGTATTCTGTTGTCTTCAGGAATATCCAGAATCACGAAATCAACTGGGAAGAAAAATTTCTCTATTTCAACCAACAAGTTCTCAACAATTCCCAAGGGTGACTGCATCAATCGATCGGCCATTTCAATCTTCATTTTGGCTGGCTTAAGTTCTCCAATACCCATACGTAGGAACATTGAATGAGGCATTATGATTATGCTCGCTCCAAGATCAGCTAGGTCGTTACACATATTGAGACTCCCGATCAAGCAAGGGAGAGTGAAACAACAAGGATCTTTTTCCTTTTGCGGCAGTTCATTTCTTAAAACTGCTGAACATCTCTCGTTAAGTTGAACCATCTCATCAGAATCGCTGCTTAACTCCTACAAAATATTGTTAGGATCAGTCTTAATGGAATTAACAAGAGGAACATTTACCGGGAGGGCTCCAACATCCAGAAGCAAGAGTTTCTCCTTGCTGATTCTTCGTTTAACCTTCTCCGAAAAGGTAGTGGGCTACTCAAAGATTGTTTCAACTGTGTTGACAACTTATTCTTCACGTGCAGCGAGGTAATTAGCTATAGCTTTTGAACATGAATTCACACTCTTCTCAAAACCCTTTATGCGGCCTTCATGAGTCTTGAGAGAAGAAACTGTGTTTTCCACGAACGTTTTCATCATTTTTTCAATTCTCTCATCACGTTCTTTAGATTCCTTAATATGGTAAAGGATCCTTTTCTCTAAGTTGTTTCTGTTCCTGGTCCTAAATACACTCTTAACCTTCTCTACCCTACAGGCTTCAATTTATTTGCCCTTTCCAACCTTTGCTTTTCGAAAATTTCACCATGATTATATTCTTGCTTCGTCAATGTTTTCATTACCTTATGATCAAAATTATCCCTTGGTCCATACCCTGTCTCCATATGCCATGTATAGCAATGTTCAGAAATCCGTTGAATACACTCCAAAGCTTGGTCAGGGGTCATGCTAGGAATAGGTCTAGGAGAATCAAGTAATTCACGTGTCAGTGCATTAATTCCCTTGTAGAAGACATAGACGATTAGATGTTTGTTCAAGTCATGAGTGGGACATCGATAAAGTAGCTCATTGAATCTTTCCCATGCCCGGTAAAGTGTCTCTTAACCTTCTAGAACGAATTGATGGATCTTACTGAGAAGTTTAGCCATTTTCGAAGGAGGGCAAAATTGTAGAACGAATTCTTTCCTTAAATTACCCCATGATTCTTTGCATTCGTTAGGGAGTTTATTGTACCATTTTTTCGCAGTTCCTGTAAGAGTTATAGGAAAAATTCTTGCTGTAACCGAATAGCTAGGGATACTCCGGACGCTGAAAAGAGATGATAGGTAGAGTACTTCTTCCACATGATTCTGAACATCCTCATTTTCATCTCCTGAAAACTTAAGCTCGTGTAACTGTAAGGATTTAGAAAATCCAGTAGTTAAAGAGTCGGTCACCTCAAGTATATGTATTCGTTAGAAAGCTCATAGTCGTAGTCATTTAATGTTAGTAAGTAGTTTGTTAAGTAACACCGTAGAGGACGAAGGGGTCTTTAACCACTGTATGCCTGATCCATAGCCCATAGGAGGCGTGTCTTGTAAGAACCTATAAATACCCTTTTCCTAGCAAGGCAAAGGGTTGGAGCTTTCAATATCATTTTTCTTTGTCTCACTAAGTTCCCAAAACTCTTCCACTTTCTCTCTCTAAAACTTCATTCATACGCCCCATATGTGTGTTTATTTATGTGTTTGTGAAAACCAATATATTACAAATGGTATCAAGAGCCATGGTTTGATCACTCATCTTTCATGTTCTTGGATTTCTTGTGGTTTTCATAAGGTTTTTGGGTTTAAATGAGTTTAGAGTAGTTTGCATCATTTGGATCATTTCTTGTGTTAAAGTTTGAATTTTGATTGTACTTTTGGGTTTAGAATCATTATAAGTGTTTAGGTTTTGGTTTGGAAGGTTTGAATCATCGTGGTTGGGTTGTTTTTGAATTGAAAAGTGGTGTTTTTTGAAAATTTCAAGGATGCGATTTGTGTCTCGACAAGGAATTCTTCTATGCGATTTTTCCTAAATTCTATGCGATTTGTATCTTTAACGAATGATTTTTGAAGAGATTTGTCATACTTTGGATGCGATTTGTCACTCTTTGTGAAGCGATTTGTCTAGCATGCGATTTGTCTATTGAGATAAAACGACAAGAAAGGACAAAGTAGTGGATGTAGTGGGTGTACTTGTGTAGTATGCGATTTGTCAGTTTATGCGATTTGTCAACATAAGCGTTTTGAAACTTATGCGATTTGTCTAGGGTGCGATTTGAGATTTGTCTGGGGTGCGATTTGTTTTGGGTGCTATTTGTCTAAGGTGCGATTTGTCAAGTGTGCGATTTGTCTATTAAGACTTGTCGTTTCTTCGTGTTACGTTTTACGGTTTTCTCTTGATTAAGTAAAATCCCGTGAAAGAATCTATTTCTCGGTTTAATCAAAGAGTAGTAAAATCTCGTGGAATCTGTAATCATGTCTACAATCACTTCATCCGTTGCTGATGACGTTCAAGCTGCAGGTTCTGATACTTGTCCTCCCATGCTGGATAGAACCGATTATGACTCGTGGGCTCAAAGAATCAGACTTACTGCTTAGGAAAGGAAAATGGGGTTAACATCCTTAAGTCAATTGATGAAGGACCATATCAAATTGACACCAGAGATATCCTTGAAACTGCTGCTGATGATAAGGAGAAGAAGAGATACGATGCAGACATCAGGGCTTCAAACATTATACTTCAGGGTTTACCTAAGGACATCTACAAGCTGATCAATCACAACACGCTAAGGCAGTATGGAACAATGTTAAGATGCTTCTCTCTAGTTCTGAATTGACTAAAGAAGACATGGAGTCTCAATTGTATGATGACTTTGAGAACTTTAAAATGAAACCATGGGAAAGTGTTACTGAATATTATGTGAGATTCCACAAACTTGTGAATGATATGAGGAATATCAAAATGACAATGCCAAATATCCAGCTCAATTCAAAGTTTGTGAACAACATGAATTCCGAATGGCACAAATTTGTCACTTCAGTTAAACTGAACAAAGGATTAAGGAACACCAATTACGAGCAACTGTATGCTTATTTGCTCCAAAATAAGAAGCATGCTGCATTTGAACGAATGATCATGGAAAAGTTTAATACCACTACTGGTGATGCAAGTTCTTCAAATGATTCAACTACATTCTACACTAATGTAGGAATAACCACCAAAGCATCACAAGTCATACCTACTGGGGATGGTAATCACAAACTTATTCCAGATCCAAGTTATAAGCCTTCAGACTCATTCATGAAACAATTTGCTCATCAAGTGGCTCTAATGGTCAAGCAAAACCTGAACTTTGCCCCACCCACTAACAATCACCTCAGAGCTGCTTTTAACCTTCACAATCATGCTACGGTTAAAGATCGAAGGGTGGTTGTGCAAAACGTGCACGGAAGGTAGAATGCTTATCATCCACATAATGAGCAAGGAAATGTTGGGGTTGGTGGTGGTTATGGTAATGCTGTTATGGGTGGAGGATATGTGGGTAATCAGAATCATGGAAGAAACATAGCCTAGGGACAAGGAAAGCCAATCAAGTGCTACAAATGTGGTGGATAAGGACACATAGCAAGGAACTGCAATCTTCCAAAACGTCCACAAAATGCAGAGTACTTCAGAGATAAAATGCTACTAGTGCAAGCTCAAGATAGTGGGGCTGTGTTGAATGAGGAAGAATTGATATTCCTAGCTGAGGGAAATGCCAAAACGTATGATGCTGATGTGGATGAACAGCCAGTACAGGATATGGGTCAAAACAATCCCAATCAACTGAAATCATTGAATCAAATATTGAAAATATGGGTAATAGCAATATTGTCCCATATGATCAATATGTGAAACAAGATGAAAGTGAAATTGTACCAAGTGATGCATCTTCTGCAGTCAATGATGACTATATTTTTTATGAATACATTGCATGTGCTCCTGATGATTCCATAATCTCTGAACTAAATGCCTATAAAGAACAAGTTGCCATATATGAACAGCGTGCTAAATTTGAACTGACTACCCGTGAGCAGGAGATGGATAACCAAATACGTACAGTTATTAGAAAAGGTAATTTTAGGGAAGAAATGTTAGAACAAGAGTTAAACTCCTTACAAGAAAAGCTCAATAAAACTGTTAAGCAAAAGCAAGAACTTCAATAAAATGTAAAAGTTCTTAAACAGGAATTTACTGCTAAGGAATCAAAACTTTTAAATGACTTTTCCAACCTAAAAACGTTGAAAAACAAACTTGAAAATAAATTGTACGTACAAGGGAACACCATTCAGACTGCTCACATGATCACCAAGCATCGAGTCTTAAGCGATAAGCATAGTATTCCCCTTGTAGAGGAATCCAATCCCGAGTATGGTAAAATAGCTAGAGCTGCTCAAAAGGTAGTCTATGATGGTAATGAGATTCTTAAGCCTAGGCAAACACCATCATGTATAGGAAGCACAGAAGAGGATAGAAAATTAGAAGATGCCTCTAGGGAGAAAATGGCAAAGAAGTTAAAGGATCCTTGGTGTACGAAGCATAATATAAAGCTTAAATCCCATGATTACACTAAAAAAACTAGATAGCCTTGAATAAGTTTAAACCTCAAACTCAATTAACCCCTGAGCAAGTATTCTAGAAGAAAGATTTGGATAAGCAAAAAATCGATAATCTTATTGAGAAGAATCCTCCTTGTAAGAAAATGCCTCCAGCCACTGTGTATCCCCCAAATACACCTATGCATTTAGTGCCCAGAACCCTTTCGACTCAAAGCAAGACCTTAATCAGCCTATATGTGGCCTATCAATTATTTGTTGATTTTGAGAAAACATGTAAGAAAAGAATTACACCCACAGGGATTACTGAAGGGGAAAGGGGTTTTGAGCAAACTCAAGAGTGTTATTTAACTGAGGTCATGCCTTTATTTAAACTACTAAAAGAACAATTTGAGAGTCTTCAAAAGGGCATTGATACAGAGATCAAAGAAATGAAAAAGGTGTTTAATGAAATGGAAATTGAGGTAAAAGATTATGAACGTGAGCTTAAAAGTAATGAAATTGAGAGAAAAAATCTGCATAACTTAAATGATAACTTGATTTCTAGATGTGTTGCTCAGGATGTGTTCTATACTGTTACAAATTATTTTATTACTGCTTCTTAATTTCATGAATTATATGTTGCCTTGAAAGTTTTCCATGATCGTGTCATTGAGCTTGAGTCCACAAATTCAAAATTGTACATGAAAATAGAACAAGATGATCATGACAACTTGGTCAAATAGTTTTCTAAATTAGAAGTTGAACATCTTGCTTTGCAATTAAAATTTCAACATCTAAAAGAAAATGTTAAAACCTCAAATGACAAGACATCATCGGATGTTCCTGAGTTTGATACAGTGTTTGAAATTAGCAAACGTGATGAACAGATTCAAGCTCATTGTAACACGATCAAAAGATTGAAAACCCAAATTTTACAATTAAAGTGTGAAAAGAATAATGTGACTGGCTCCCAAATGCCTCCTCCTCTAGATTCTCAAAACTCTCAGAATTTTCATCTTCAAAACATCATTAATGCATTACAACATGAAAATGAAAAGGTTAAATTGGATTTCAAAGAGTTATATGAATCAATTAAAGTCACTCGTGACAAGAACAATGAAAAGGTAACTTCTTTGCAAAATGAAATTGAGAATCTGAAGAGTCAGGTAAAAGGAAAAATGTCAATCACCAATTGTGAGAATACTGCACCAAAGGTGCCTGCTTGTGCTAAATATGCTATGGCTGTTAAGTATATTTTCACCTCATCTTAGGAATAATGAACTTGCACTTCAAACATATTTTTCGTACCTTAAGGATAGTCTAGAATGTCTCCGAGAGATTGTTGAAGAGGATAAGATAGAGAAGCCACTTAATAGTGCGATTAAGGATGCATGCTTGTATACCAAACGATCTCAGGAGCTGTTAGAATGCCTAATAACTATATGTCCTAAATTTGGTACCAATAAAGATAGAGTAGTTATGTCGTGCTCTGTGCCTAAAGTCAAGCAAGTGTCCTTTGATGTGCCTCCTAGTACTTCAGATCCAGCACTTCTAGAACAGGAATGCAGAAAGTAGTGAAACCAACTAATGTTCCCATCATTCCCTCTACAGGAGTAATCAGTGACACTAAGGCAAGCAGGTTAAAGCCTCCAGGCAATACAAAGCAAGATAGGATCTCACAAGCTAAGAGTGATCAAGGAAAGGAAGTAGAAGATCATCCTAGGAACAATAAGTTTGATTTTAATAAGACGAATCGTGTTGATTCTAGTATTAGCTATAAGCGTACTGTAATTAATTCGAATTCTGCTACGTTTTGAAAATAATGTAATGAATGTTTGGTTTCTGATACTTATCATGAATGTGTTGTGAATGAAGTAAAATATGTAGCTAAGTCTCCTGTCAAAACCGTTAGAACTGCTAAACAGGTTAAGGATGTCAGAAGACCAAGGTGGAAAAAGGTTAAAAAACATTGGAAACCAACAGGAAGAAAATTTAGTAATGTAGGTTATCAATGGAAACCTACTGGCCGTAAATTCAATCTTAATGAATTGTGCCCTAAATTATCTAGATCAATGCCTATTAGGAAATGGATGCCCACTGGTAGAATTATACCTTTAAGAAGTGAACACACTTTGAATAGATCTACTATCACTACTAGTCCTGCATCTACCTCTAATGATATATTTGATTATGCTTCTAATGTGGGTGTTCCAATCTCATTTACTAACAAAATGGAACCCATTTATCCAGTCATTCATACTTGTCTGTGTTCAACTGCAGGTCATACAAATCGTTCTGTGGTATTTGGACTCAGGCTGTTCCAAGCATATGACTGGAGATCGCTCGCGTCTCATGAACTTTGTGAGTAAATTCATCGGGACTATTAGATTCGGGAACGACCACTTTGGGGCAATTATGGGTTACGGAGACTATGTTGTTGGTGACAGTGTAATTTCCAGGGT
This sequence comes from Chrysanthemum seticuspe, assembly GCA_019973895.1. Lineage (NCBI taxonomy): Eukaryota > Viridiplantae > Streptophyta > Magnoliopsida > Asterales > Asteraceae > Chrysanthemum > Chrysanthemum seticuspe. The sequence continues at coordinate 218,061,459 of BPTQ01000008.1, read as the reverse complement.
CTATTATATTGAAGGTCTTGGCCATAATTTGTTCTCTGTTGGTCAATTCTGTGATTCTGATCTAGAAGTGGCCTTTAGAAAACATACTTGCTTCGTTAGAGAACTAGATGGTGTTGAACTTTTAAAGGGAACCCGTGGAACCAATATTTACACCATCTCTATAGAAGACATGATGAAGTCCTCACCAATCTGCTTGTTGTCAAAGGCTTCGAAAACAAAGCCATGGTTATGGCATTGTTGTCTCAATCATTTGAACTTCGGAACCATAAATGATCTTTCTAAAAAGGACTTCATAAGAGGTTTGCCCAGATTGAAATATGAGAAAGATCATCTTTGTTCAGCATGCCAATTGGGAAAAAGCAAGAAATACGCCCATAAACCCGAACCTGCAAACTCAATTATGGAAGTTCTTCATACTCTTCATATGGATTTGTGCGGACCCATGAGAGTGCAAACTATAAACGGGAAGAAATATGAGCTAGTCGTGGTTGATGACTACTCTCGGTTTACTTAGGTTAAGTTTTTTAGGTCAAAGGATGAAACTCCAGATGTCATCATCAAACTTATCAAACAACTGCAGGTTCGACTTAATAAAACTGTCAGAATTATCCGAACAGACAATGGAACTGAGTTTATTAACAAAGAACTAAGTCAATTTTATGAAAGCATTGGAATCAGTCATCAAAGAAGTGTTCCACGTACTCCTCAACAGAACGGTGTAGTTGAAAGACGAAATTGAACTCTTGTCGAAGCTGCAAGGACTATGCTGATCTACTCAAAGGTTCCAATGTTTCTCTGGGCTGAAGCCATTGCCACTGCCTGCTATACCCAAAACTGTTCCCTTATCCATACCACTCATGGAAAAACTCCTTATGAACTTGTCCACAATCGAAAACCAGATCTTTCTTTCCTTCGTGTATTCGGTGCTTTATGCTATCCAACGAATGATGGTCAAGATTTAAGAAAGTTAAGAGCTAAGGCGGATATTGGAGTTTTTGTTGGTTACGCAACAAACCAGAAGGGTTACCGAATCTACAATAAAAGAACCCGTGAAATCATGGAAACTATTCACGTCACGTTCGATGAGCTGTCTGAGCAAATGGCTCCTGGAAAATCTAGTTATGGACCCGCATTTCAACATTCATTAAGTAGTCCCATTAATTCTTCTCTTGTACAAAATCCCTCACCTACAGTTCCATATGTACATCCTTCTGAAGAAGATTTGAAAAAAAAATTGATCTGATGTTTGATGAATACTATGAACCTCTTAACAATGATCAATCTACACCATCAACAGTGGCGGCTCCTAATCCAGTCAACACAGATAATCCATCAGTTTCTGTGTCACTAACTCAAGAAGCACCTGTTGTAGATCACTCATCATCATCCTCAAATCTCGAGTGTACATCATGGAAATGTTTCTGCTAACTATGATGGAGATAACCCCTTTGCCACTCCAGAAGATGCACCATTTGAAAATATATTTGCCCCTGAACCAACACCTAAACCATCTTCATTAGGGGATCCAAATTCTGCTACATCAGTTCCTCATCACCAACCACATGAACATCTCAGAAAATAGACACATGATGACCATTGGGCAACATTATTGGAAATCTGTCTCGTCCGGTATCCACTCGTAAACAACTTGCCACAGATGCCTTATGGTGTTTCTTCAATTCTGTATTATCAAAGATCGAACCTAAAGATGTCAAAACAGCGATGTCTGAGGACAGCTGGTTTAGTGCTATGCAAGAAGAAATCCATGAGTTTGATCGTCTTGATGTATGGGAATTGGTACCTGCTCCAGATTGTGCTATGATCATTGCTCTCAAGTGGATCTTTAAAGTAAAGCTTGATGAGCACGGTGATGTTCTGAAGAACAAAGCAAGATTAGTGGCTAAAGGATACCGACAAGAGGAGGGTATTGACTTTGAAGAATCATTTGCTCTGGTTGCACGAATTGAGGCTATCAGAATCTTCCTGGCTAATGCAGCTAGCAAAAACATGGTGGTTTATCAGATGGATGTAAAGACTGCTTTTATGAATGGTGATCTCAAGGAAGTAGTTTACGTCAGTCAACCCGAAGGTTTTGTGAATCCAGAGCATCCTACCCATGTCTACCGCTTGAAGAAGGCGCTTTACGGCTTGAAGCAAGCTCCAAGGGCATGGTATGATACACTGTCAAAGTTCCTATTGACAAATAGATTTAGCAAAGGAGCAGTTGATCCCACGTTGTTCACCAGAAAGTCAGGCAAACACTTAATTCATGTACAAATTTATGTTGATGATATTACTTTTGCCTCGACCGAACCTAATGAATGTGACCGCTTTTCTAAGGATATGGGCTCCCAATTTCAAATGTCTATGATGGTACAAATGTCATTTTTCTTGGGATTACAAATTTCACAAAGTCCCGGAGTGTTAGGAATTTTATAATAGTGGGTTCCTGCTGATAAAGGTTCCTACTGATAACTTTAGTGTTCCTGCTGATAGTGTAGTTACTGCGGATAGTACAGTTGCTACCGATAGTTGTTTTTGTTTCTGCGGATATGTAGTTTCCGTATTATTAGAATTTAGTTAGGATATGCATGAGTTAAATTAGGATTAGATAATACATATCTTTTACGTGTTTTTCAAGCTGCTGAATTAGGGTTTCTTAATAGTATAAAAGAAACCAGCGGCTAGGGTTCTTGACACACTTGTCAATAACATTGTTAGTAATTCAATATAGATCCATAGAGGATCAAGCCTTTTGTGTTTATTTTCTTTTTGATTCTTGTGTTTATATTCCGCGTAAACATAAGTTTAGTAAAGGTTCTCCATAGTTTTCTTGTGATTACACAGGTTGACTACACTTTTATTAAGGCTCATAAGATCTATCTGGGACTGATCCATCAAGTGGTATCAAAGCCTGGTGAGAATCTTTCAAAGAAGACACTCTTACTCTCTTTAATAATGACATCATCAAAACATTCCGAATCAGAAAATGAGGACAAGCCTGAGCCATCCAATGCTCAGTCTACAATTCAGCAGGTTGTTACCACCATGTCCAACAACAATGCAAAGTTTCCCTATCTGAAGAAGGACGAATATGACATATGGGCTATGAAGATGGAGAATTACATTACCAACAGTGACTACCATCTCTGGAACATTGTTCTAAAAGGCAACAGCAAGAAGAAGATTGGTAGAGATACAGAAGGTAATCTGATCGTTCTACCAGCAGCAACAACTGAGGAAGCTATTGCCCTTCAGAGGGAAACAAAGGCTAGGACTACCTTGCTCTAGGCACTTCCAGATGAGCATATGAGTGACTTTCATCCTCTTGATGATGCAAAAGAGATCTGGAAGGCCATCAAGGCAAGGTTTGGAGGTAATGAAGAATCTAAGAAGATGAGGAAGTCTATGCTCAAGCAGAGCTTTCAGGAGTTTACAATTTCTGAAGAGGAGGGCATACACAAGGGGTATGACAGGTTTCAAAAAATCTTGAGCCAGCTCAATCAGATGAAGTCCAAACCTGACAATGAGGAATGCAATCTCAAGTTTCTTCGTGCTTTACCTTCTTCCTGGAGGCAGATTTCTCTCACTCTCAAGGCAAAGGGAGGCCTTGATTATATCAGCTTTGATTACTTATACAATAAGCTTAGATCTCTTAAAATTGATATCAACGGTCATTCTTCTTATTCTCCAACTCCAACACACTCAACTTTTGTTAGTGCTACCAGTGCTAACACAATGGTGTCTTATGCTGAGAGTCCCACTTCTTCATCAGCAGCAACCAGAACACACACTTCTTCTACAAGAAAAACAAAGTCCAATTCTGTGATATAGGATGTGCTTTACTCTTTTGTTGCTGAAACTGAAGACTTAGGCTACACTCGTTATAAATCTAATCTTTCTGCAAAACCACAAGATACTCAAACTAACATTACAGGTTCCTCAGATGATGAGTCAGATTCAGAGTGTGATGAACAACATATTGTTGTTCCTTCTTTTCCTACAAACCACTTTTCAGGTACCAAGGACACAACTTCTTCTGATGTAGCTTCAAGTACTTTAGGGTATGCAGAAGAGCTTGTGAAGCTTCAACGCCAAGAGCATGCAGCAAAGGATGATGCTGAAAAGTATGGTTATGAATTCTCCAAAGAAACAGAGGAACTCTTAAGGCAGGAAACTATTGAAGCCCGCAGGAAGTTTGATGCTACTGATATATCTGTTCCTGCTGGTAATGTGTCTGATCCTTCTGGTAATGGCTCAGTTGCTACTGATGGTGATTCTGCTGCTAGTGATGATGTTCCTACGATTCTCTCCACTACTCCATCTGTTGATACTTTGGGTTTGGAAGATTCTCCCACCCGATTTTCTAGTCCATCTGACTTAGCTAATTTACAACATTCAAGCTCTGAATTGGATGACATTCATTATTTGTCAAGAACAGGCATCTTTGATTCCTCTTCCTATGATGATGACTTTGCTCCTACTCTTAATAATATGGCCACATCCATTGATGTTAGTCCTAATGCAACAAAGATGATTAACACAGTTCATCCACAATCTCTTATAATTGGTGATCCTACTTCCTCTGTGCAAACTAGAAGCAGGGTGAAGAAGACAAATTTTGGTGAATCTGCATTTCTCAGTTACATTCAGGATCAACATAGGAACAATCATATAGACTATCATCATTATCTATTTGCTTGTTTCCTCTCTCAAGTTGAACCTACCAGTGTTGTACAGGCTTTGGCAGATGATGATTGGGTAGCTGCTATGCAAGAAGAAATGCAACAATTCTTAAATCAAAATGTGTGGGAGCTTGTTCAGTTGCCTCCTGGCAAGTATGCCATTGGGACAAAGTAGATTTTGAAATGTAAGAGTGATGCAAGGGGGATTGTGGTAAGAAATAAGGCGAGGTTGGTTGCCCAAGGTCACAGACAAGAAGAGGGGATTGATTATGATGAGGTCTTTGCTCCTGTTGCTAGAGTAGAGGCTATTAGACTCTTCTTGGCATTTGCTTCCTACATGGGCTTCATGGTATATCAGATGGATGTAAAAAGTGCTTTCCTATATGGTGAAATTGAAGAAGAAGTGTATGTCACTCAGCCCAAGGGATTTGGAGACCCTCACAATCCAGATATGGTCTACAAAGTGGTTAAAGCACTCTATGGACTTCATCAGGCACCTAAGGCTTGGTATGCTAGGCTCTCTTCGTTCCTGCTGAAACATGGATATAGGAGAGGTGCCATTGATAAGACTCTCTTTATCAAGAAGAACTCCAAGGATATCATTCTTGTTCAAGTGTATATGGATGACATTATCTTTGGTTCTACCAAAGAAGCTTGGTGCAGGGAATTTAAGGAGTTAATGAAAAGTGAGTTTGAGATGAGTGCAATGGGTGAGCTTACATTCTTTTTGGGCCTTCAAGTGCAGCAGAAATCAGATGGTATTTTCATTCATAAAGAGAAATATGTGCATGACATCCTCAAGAAGTTTGATATGGAACTAATTAGGACTGCAACTACTCCCTATGAAGCTCCTAAGGCTAAGTCAAATAATGAACCAGATCCTGCTGTTAATGTTCATCTCTACAGATCCATGATTGGTTCACTCATGTATTTGGCTGCTTCTAGGCCTGATATTATGTTTGTTGTCAGTGCTTGTTCTAGGCATCAGGTCACTCCTTTGACTTCCAATTTGACTGCTGTCAAGTAGATTTTTAAGTACCTCAAGGGTCAACCTAAGTTGGGTCTTTGGTATCCTAGAGAATCTCCATTTAAGTTGGAGGCTTATAGTGATAGTGACTATGCTAGTGCAAACTTTGATAGGAAATCTACTACTAGGGGTTGTCAGTTTCTGGGAAGGAGATTAATCTCCTGGCAATACAAGAAGCAGACCATAGTAGCTACATCTTCTACTGAAGCTGAATATGTTGTTGTTGCTAGTTGTTGTGGTCAGGTACTTTGGATTCAAAATCAGTTATTGGATTATGGGTTCAATTTTATGAACACTAAAATCTTTATAGACAACCAAAGTACAATCTGCATTGTTAAAAATCTTGTTTTTCATCAAAGAACAAAGCACATAGAAATAAGACACCACTTTATTAGAGATGCTAATGAAAAACACCTTATTCAAGTGGTTAAAATTCATATAGATGAAAATGTAGCTGATTTGTTGACAAAAGCTTTTGATGGTCCAAGGTTTCAGTATTTGGTTGTCCATATAGGCATGCTCAACCCTTGATTGTTGTGTTTGAGGGGAGGATTATGCCCAAGGGGAGGTTTTTGGTTTAAGGGGAGGATTTATGTTGTATATTTTGTATACTTTTGCATATATTATGTATATATTTGTATATATTGTTTTGTATGTTCTATGTTCTACTAACCATATTGCAGATCTAATATCAAACAAACAATCAGTGGAAACAGACAACAAAAGATTAATCTACCAAAGTATTTTATTCATAAAAACAAATTGCATTCTGAGATGCAGTATCACCATACAAGACTTCTTAAACATTGATGCTGATTACATTAAGACGCAACCCTAACAAGCTTCACCAAAGACACCTCTAGACTCAAGACTCCAGCTTCAAACTTCAAGGCTTCTTCTCAGGCCTCCTATTTTCCCACTCGGGCATCCTCTGATGCTCCTTTCCCCATGTGTTGATGAATGACCACACTGGTTTTGCAGCTATACCAAGCACTGTAGCTCTCTTTTCAGATCTTGGAGCTGAAGGGCCTGGTGGTGCAGCAGCAAGAGGAGCAACATTGATTGGCCTGTAAGATGGATCATTCTCCTCATCAGTATCTGCATTCATAGCATTAAGCTCAGAGCTGGATACTTCAAACTCCACATGTGGAGGAGGATTGGGCAGATCCTCATCTGAAGAAGTGTATGCAAATGGTGACTTGTGAGGAGGTTCTCTAGATATGTATGTCACACTGTTTGATGCACCAGGGGGAAAATAGTTTAACCATCCATCATGGGATGGTTCACTGTCAGATGAAGATATCTCGATGGGATGATTTGGAGAGTTGTTCATGATGATTTGGTTGGTAATCGTCTCTGTTGTTAGGGTTATGTGGGTTGTATGTTTGTTGAGGCAAGAGGTTGGTTAAATAGGCATAGTGGAATCTAAGGTCGGTAGAATTTATGGATGTAATTGATGGTTGGAATTTGTATCGTTAAAGGTTCTGATTAGAGACTGTAGATACACTGTTATTGATTCCTTCTCCATTCCCTCTGTTAACATGATGGTTTCTGCGGATGGGCTGTGGATTCTGCTGGCAGCATTGAATTGGTAGCTGCGGACAAAAGTTAATTGGTTTCTGCTGTTTGACTCTTTATTGCTGCTGGTATTGATATTTTGAGAATTTATCTTGGGATTTAATTAAAGTCAAAATTGGTCAAAGATCCGGTCCGAGTTTGTGGCCAATTTAAACGGCTATTTTTGGTAACTCATTTAAATAGTCAATCAGAAGTATCCCACAACCTAATAACACAATTCCCTCTCAATTTGAATCCAGCTCATCCTCAATCTTCTCAATCTGCATCAATGGCAACACTCCATTACAAAGGAGATCATAATAAAGTTGCGTTCTTTGAACATGCCAAAGGGAGTGATTTGTATGATTCAATGATTGATTTCCTTCTGTGCTCAAAGATCAGGTATGCTCTAACTCACTCTCCATCAGTTGTTTATGACTCTTTAGTCAAGCAATTTTGGTCCACTGCTCTTGAGCGATCTCCAAATGGTCAAACCAAGGAGATTGTGGCTACCATTGATGGAGAAGAGGTTGTGATAATTGAGTCTCTCATTAGAACTCAGTTACTATTGGACGATGAAGGAGGTGTGTTTGAAAATAATAGGGATGAAATTATCACTGGTTTAGCAAACATTGGGTATCCCACTGATGGGAAATTCATTTGGTATAAAAATAAATTTTGCCCTAAATGGAGGTTTTTGGTACACACTCTCCTTCAGTGACTTAGTCCTGAATCTGGGGGTTGGGATCAGTTCTCTAGCTCTATTGCTACTGCTGTTATTTGTTTGGCTCAGGGGAGATCTTATAATTTTTCAAAATATATCTTTGAGGAAATGCTTAGAAATATCAAGGATACAAAACATAAATTTCTAATGTATCCTATATTCCTTCAAATGATATTAAACTTTGAACCCTCTGATAAAACTCCAAAGGCAATAAGTAAATTAACTGCTAAATTGTTTGCAACAATGAAAACAAATTTTGCTAGAGAACACAGACCTCTGTTACCTTCTATGTTGTCTGGTGGCAATGTTGCTGCTGGTGCTTCTGCACCAGTTACCACTGATGACCAGCAACCCCCATCTCCTCCACTTGTTGCCCCACCATCACCAAGGGTGATTGCTCCTGAGGAGCCACTTGTTGCCTCTGCATCATAGGAACAATCTCATGTTGAGACTGAGGACAATCTTGACCAACCTGTTGTCCAACCTTCTAGTTCTCCTAGGCATGATTTTGAGGAAGACACCCATTTTGGTGATGACTTTTATGTGTCTCCTCCCAGGTCCAATGAAGCTCCCAATACCTCAGGCAATCCTGCTGGTGGAGCTGAAGATCCTGATATACTAATGAATATGTCTAGCTTACTTGACAGGTATTCTAAGAAGGTTGATGATTTGGAGGCTCAGCTCATAGAAACAAGAGACGAGCTTAAAGAGACTAAGCAGACTCTTGGTGGTGCTTTGGTTAAGCTGCTAAAGAGGGTGACCGATTTGGAGGTTAGGCTCAACAAAAGGATGAGCAAAGTAGTAGTATCTGATTCAGAGGAGGAGCAGGATGTTGAGAGCACAAATATTGATCTGGAGGCTTTATATGTTTTGGCATCTGTTTCATTGTGAGAGACACAAGCTCAGAAAGATCCAGAGTTTCAAGTGTTTCACAGAAGGAGGGCTAGAAAGAGGAGTTATCTCAATCCAAATGTCCTCAAGACTAATATGGTGGATTCTCCTGATACTTCTGGTGCTGCTGATCATGTGCAAATTCCTCCTGAATTTGTTTCTACTGATAAGGTTGCTAAGGATAAGGAGCCTTCTGATGATGCTGAGAATTGTGTTCCTTCTAATAAGCCTAATACTTCTGACAAGCTTGTATCTGCTGACACTTCCTCTATTGCTTCTGAGGGTCCAGAGCCCATTCCTTCTGATCCTAAGATTTCTTCTGGTGAGGTTGACCCCATGCCTGCTTCTCAGGTTGATAAGGGAAAGGGTAAAATTCTAGACGAGGATATGGACTCTGATGCATTTAAGGCAGAGCAAGCTAGACTTCTTATACTTCATGAGATTGCACACGGTGATAGTGAAGTAGCTAAGAAGGCACAGGCTACTTATGATGCATAGTTTCTAAGTCAGTCTCATACAGTTCCTGATATTACTCCACAGAGAAAGAAAGAACTTGATGCTCTTTCTCTACAATTCTCAGATACAACTTGGAAACAATTGGAGGATAATGTCACTTCCAATCCATCTCTTATACAATCTATATTGGGTGACACATTTGATTCTGAGAATTATGTTGGGGATATTCTTGATTTGGTTAGACAGAGAAGGAAAGCAGATGCAGAGCGTAAGGCTAAAGCTAAAAGGGATAGACCTCTTTCTCAAGCTGAACAGAGGAAACATATGAGATAAATTGTGAAGAATACAAGTTTTGTTGTCTATAATACTGGATGGACTATGGCTTTTGTGAAATCTCTGCCAGATGATAAGTTGGTCATATAGAGTATAATAAGATTATTACAAGGTTAGAGAAAGATGGCATCCATCCTTATGCCCGATTGAAACGTTCTTCATCTATTTTGGAAGGATCTGATCCTAAAAGATTAAAGACAGTTGATGCTTCTGATAATGCTCCAGTTTTTGCTGAAGAGACTCTAGGAGATATAGATCAGCATTTTTCCTCAGAGGATACTCCAAAGTCTTCTGCTGAAGTTCCTGTTTCTGTTTCTGCTGAAAGGGCAACATTAGTTTCTACAAATCAAGGAAAGGCTTCTTCTACTACTGCTCCAGAACATGTGTTCATTCCTGATTCTACCCAAAATCCACCAGTGGTTCCCCCTGACAAGGAGGAGGTTGTTCCCCCTGACGTTCCAACTGTTGATATGTCTGCTACTTCTTTTCCTTCTTCCACATCTAGACGAAGACAGAAGAGTATAGCAAGAAAGAAGGGTGGTTCTCTTGATCTTCTGGCTTCTGAGAGTTCGTTTATACAGGATTTTGTGGAGGATGATTTTGATGAGGAGCCAGTAGTCTGGTCCATGTTTGTGAATGGGAACTCACACCTACTGGTCTTGGTGGTTTGGGTGCATGTAACTCTGTGTATCGCAAAGATGGGTCTGTCTGACACTTTACTTTTCTTACTGAGATCCTAAATTTCCTGGACAGACAAGATCTTATTGCACTTTATGGAATGGTGTCAAAACATTTTGAATCTCATAAAGAAACAGGTGTTGGTTTAATGTTGCTGGGTGATCTTCAAGTTTTGTTTGATTCCACATATCAGGATGGTGCAGGGTTTAAGATTTGGGAAGGTCAGGATCAGTGGAAGTTTATGGTTGGACATTTTATCCATTGTCTAGTGTTCATGTGGTGCAGACCTGGTCTGGGGTTTATGTTTATATGTTTTCAGATCAAGACTACCCTTTGTTTGTACCTTTGCTAGAGCAAATGCTGAAAAGGAAATTGGGTTTCTCTACTGCTCCTGTTGGTAATGATATGGTTAATGCAGAGTAGTTATTCAAACGGGTGAAGGATAAACTCATTGCTGCTTCTGTTGATTCTTTTTCTTGAAGTCTGGTATGTTGTTATATGTGCTCTTTATTTCTTATCTTTTATTTTGTGTTTAAAAAAAATAAAAAAATAAAAAATAAATAAATAAAAAAATCTTTCCTGTATATATTTTGTTTGCTAACTTTTATCTTTGAGGATCCTGTTGTACAATGGTGTCTCATATATGGTTTTTAACTAACCATGTCTTCATTGACAAAAGGGTTGACTTGCTATGGGGGTACGGCTCTAGTAAGTATTCTCAAATCCGTTGATAGTTGTTGATTTACTAAAAATCAGAGGGTCTATCAATGTACCTTGGTCTAACACACCAAACATTGGCTACTCCATGAGCAAACGGCTCTGGTAAAGAGACATCAAATCCGTTGTAAGGTTGAAAAATTTCCAATAAGTTGTATGGTGCTCAACTCACCATGTCCTCATAGATGAAGAGTTGGCTAGCCCAAAAGTTCATGGCTTGTGGTAAAGGCAGTGGAATACCATGACTAGTCCTGAGTTCACGGCTTCAGGTAAAAACAACTCAAATCCGTTGATGGCTGTGATGGTTTGCCAAAAACCATTAGGGTTCTCCAACACACCATTGATTCATGTTCTAAGTGTTGGACTGGTTCTTGGTTCACCAGGGTGATTTCATGATTCCACTCAAGAACCAACTAGCCCAAGAGTGAGTAGCTACTTGGTATAGGCTCATCAAATCTACTCAGGTTACTGTTGCTGATTGGGTTCTGATGCTTCTACATAGGAGCTGCTGATGGGTCTTTGTGCATTCATGCTGATACTGGTGGTACTAGGCGTTGCTGCTGGTTCATTCTTGTGCTTCAGTTTATGTGGTCTTCAATCCTCTTGCACGTTAAAGATCTATCTGGATACTTGAAGTTAACAAGGTCAAATTCAAGTTTAGGGAGGATTGTTAGGAATTTTGTAATAGTGGGTTCCTGCTGATAAAGGTTCCTGCTGATAACTTTAGTGTTCCTGCTGATAGTGTAGTTACTGCGGATAGTACAGTTGCTACTGATAGTTGCTTTTGTTTCTGCGGATATGTAGTTTCCGTATTATTAGAATTTAATTAGGATATGCATGAGTTAAATTAGGATTAGATAATGCATATCTTTTACGTGTTTTTCAAGCTGCTGAATTAGGGTTTCTTAATAGTATAAAAGAAACCAGCGGCTAGGGTTCTTGACACACTTTTCAATAACATTGTTAGTAATTCAATATAGATCCATAGAGGAGCAAGTCTTTTGTGTTTATTGTCTTTTTGATTCTTGTGTTTATATTCCGCGTAAACATAAGTTTAGTAAAGGTTCTCTATAGTTTTCTTGTGATTACACATGTTGACTATACTTTTATTAAGGCTCATAAGATCTATCTGGGACTGATCCAACACGGAGGAATTTTCATTAATCAATCTAAATATGCTAATGAAATTTTAAAGAAATTTTGATTTCATTCTTGTGACCCTGTTGACTCTCCCATGGTGGAGCGCACAAAACTGGATGAGGACAAATCAGGGATCATGGTTGATCAAACGAAATATCAAAGTATGATTGGATCCCTGATATACCTCAGAGCCAGTAGACCTGATATTCTATTCGCTGTATGCATGTGTGCTAGATACCAGGCTAAGCCTACCAAAAAGCACCTTGAAGCGGTTAAACGGGTCTTTCGGTATCTCCAAGGAACCATTAACATTGGACTTTGGTATCCGAAGGACACCAATATGTCACTAACAGCATATGCATATGCAGACCATGCAGGGTGTCAAGATACACGTCGAAGCACATCAGGTGGTGCTCAATTTTTGGGAGATAAATTAGTAAGCTGGTCTTCAAAGAAACAAATGAGTACGTCTATATCATCTACAGAGGCGGAATACATTGCCATGTCATCTTTTTGTGCTCAAATCCTATGGATGAGATCACAATTATCTGACTATGGCTATGAATTCAACAAAATCCCTCTGTATTGTGATAACAAAAGTGTCATTGCTCTCTGCTGCAACAATGTTCAACATTCAAGAGCAAAGCATATAGACATTCGACATCATTTCATCAGGGAACAAGTGGATAAAGGTGTGGTGGAACTATATTTTGTGAGAACTGAATATCAGCTGGCAGACATTTTCACTAAAGCTCTTCCTAGAGAACGTTTTGAGTTTATTCTTCCACGACTTGGACTACAAAGTCTACAACCGGAAACACTCAAACATCTTCAAGAGGAAGAAGAGGAGTAAAGGCTTTTCTTCATCTATCTCTTGTACATATCTTATCAAAAAGCAAAATACAAAATTATAAAACCCACAAAAAGAAAATAGAAAAATATAAAATTTCAAAATCCATAAAAATCAGAAAATCTTTGAAAAAGCCCAAAATATTATTTTTCACATCAACTTTTCAGTTCTTCGATAACATCTACGGACTTTGATTTGTCACTCAAAGAATGGCACGGGTCTTTAGATGAAGTTCGAATGTACATAGACTTTTAGTTAAAAAAATGATGGAGAAAAATGATGGTTTATTGTCATTTCAGGCAGTAACCCGTTTTAAAAGAAAGAACAGAGCTATGCTTAATCTTAATTTTAAACCCTCATGCTCTGACTCTAAAAACAAATGTTTGTCGCCAAAAAGACAAATGTTTCCTTTACAAATATTTTTCCTTCTAAATATTCTTCTGAAAAATAATTGTCGTCTAATGAAATCAAAATTGCTTTGAAAATAACTCGGACTCTATTTTTTTGAAAATCATCTGTACTCATCATTTGTCATACTCAATCAACAACTTATGTCATTGATTGAGGGGGAGAATGATTTCAATCAAATCAAAAAGGTTATTCTTCAAACAATTGGCACGTAAACGAGCAAGGTCTATATTTGGATAATCAAAAAGAAATTTTTTTGTACAAATTGGGCCCATACCTTGGCTAAGGTTATGTTTTCAAAAGATATTTATGCATGTTTGAACAATGGAGTTTAAAGTTTCAGAATCTGATCCTTATCAGTTAAAATGTTTTTCAAAAGCAAGTCACAATTCTCCTCAAAAGTTTTCAAAAATAATTTAAATCAATAGAGATCATAAATCTCAAAGGATTTGAAAATTATGAGCGGGGGAGAATTTGCGATTTAAATTGGATTTAAACTGATAATTCGATAAATGGTTCGGAAATATAATAACAAGATCTCCTCCCTACATATGCCAAACGATTTCAAATTTTACATGCACATGTTAAGGGGGAGCATTCATCTTAAACCAAAAGGATTGAAACGTGATTAAATTATCTCAAAGTGCAGATTCCCTCTAATTGTGCAAAACTCTTTCGAATTTCGATGCACATATTGAGGGGGAGAAATCATTAGAAAACCTCATCCTTCCCAAAATATTTTGTACAACGTACTGAAAATAATTGATTTGATGGGGGAAGTGATGATGATATCTTTAGAAATTTGTTAATCAAAGATTGAATTTCTCATTCTTAATCCAAGATTTCAAAGTCCTCTTGCCTCCATATGCCAAAACCACTTCAAATACCTATAGCACATGTTGAGGGGGAGCATTTCTAAAATATCAAAAACAATTAAGGTACAAAATTTCTTTGATTTTATATCACAAGTACCTTGATTGATTTTCAAATGGTTTTCAATTGGTATCGAGGCGGAATGAATAATACCAAAAGACTGACCAATTTATTTTATGCACGAAGATATAAGGATGGTTAGGTTAGGTATTCGTTCCCACGATCCCGCCAGAGCGGGATCTACCCAGGGACAATCCACTAGATAGTGTAGAAGTCCTTAGGTATGATGAAAAAGGAGAAAAATGAAATTGGGAAGAGTGCGGACTGAGACAGAGCTAGTACTGGAACAAACACAACAAGGTTTTAGTAATGAAGTCTCGATAAGCACTGAAGGGGTTGAAGAATGAAAAAGAAATGAATAAGAAAAGGGTGAAAAGAAATAGCCCTTCATTATTTCAACCTAGGGCAAAAAAAATCGGGTTCAATTCATATGCTACTGGTGGTTACTAAGGTTACACCGGTATTGAAGACAATACGTCATGGACCCAGTGACGCACTGCATTACAACTTCCCAAGCTACTCAAGTTCCTCTTAAAAGGGGTTGTTTCATTCTCAAAGGGAACCTAAATAATCTATCGAATTTATCTTAGAGACTGTTGATATTGAAGAAGGAGACCCTCTCCCTAGTCTCCAACATAGGAACCAAATGTGCACTATTGAGTCTAGAGCCAAGAGATCATCAATAAATATCATTAGGACACAATTAATGAAGACTCACTGTTTCACATAATGTGGAAAGTGAGAATATATGTTAAGAGTCCTACGCTTATCCTTGTGGTATTACCAGAACATCTGAGTGATGTGTTAACACATTCACAATGAAGATGGAAAACCTTCTTGAGCCAACATCAAACAAGCTATTGGTGGGTGGTATGTGAGATCTATCCAATAGGTCAAACATGTGACAACTGGACAGAAACGATGGGGCGATTCATATTTTGAATCAATCCTTGTCCAGGAAATGGATTGACGGATACCTTTGAAAAACCGGTCGTTATGCTTAAAAATTCTTTTCTATAGCACATCGACTGTGTATTACATTTTCAAAATCAAAAGGTATTTATGATAGAAAATTGATTTCTCTTATAAAACCTTCGTTGTATTGCAAAAATTCTTTCTATTAAGCAATACACGATTGTTTTCAAAATCATTTTTAACCAATCAGCATATCTCAATTTGCTGATTCACTCACTCCATGTTGTCTTCTTTGAGACATTCCGGTTTGAGAACGGCTAGAGCAGCTGTGAAACCCTGTCAAGGAGATTCTTCGGAATTATACCTGATCACAGGCAGTACTTGTACTGATCAACGGGGAATTTTGGGCCGTGTACCTCAATTTAATGAAAGTGATCAAAGACACTTTCGTGCGCTTTTATTGCTAACTGTTGTCTGCAAGAACACTCGACGGTTGCAGCTGATCATAATTGAGGCGTCAATCCATAGCCGCATGCTCACATTTCATGTTCATCTCTAAGAAATCATGATAAGTGTATATCTTCATCAAGTGACTCTGATATTTTCACTCCATGCTTCTGCTACGCTGCTGAAAATATCCTGAATCAATATAAGCTTCCGTAACTCTGATAAGAAGATGTCATGATCCAGAATGAGAGCATGTCGGTCGAAAAGTCACAACGTCACATGATGGCTACACTACAAAGGAAGAGTCAGAGATTTATCGTGGCTGATGATCTCAAAGCTGGCTCAAAACTCATCATCACGTGGATCAGTTAAAGACCTTCACTTAAAATAACAAAGCATGATGAGAAAGGTTTGATAGGAACATTAGAATTGTCTAAATTATAATATATAACTCATAGCAAACTTTAATAGTTAATAAAATTACACACCTTGTTTTCCATAAGAGTTTTCATTACCCTCTGTTGGAGATTGAATTCTTATATGACATTTTGGTCAACTAGAAAACATGTTTGACATTTTATGAGTTATAAAATTAGAAGCTAGACTAATTACCAAAAAAATTGGTAAAAGACAAACTAGTATATTTTATCTAGTTGTTTTGTTTTGACCAATTTAAGGTGCTACACACCATTATGGGGATAGTAGACCTATTAAGGAAGAAATTGATGATCAAATTTTCAAGTTAATAGCATTAATGGATGATCCATCATCTACAGAGTAGAATACACTCTTTTAGTACCTAAGTACTTGTTATGAATGGTTTTGCAAAGTAGTAACAACGTAATAGCACGCTATTTTCACTGTTTAATGAAACACTTACAATATTGTCAAATCGAGTGGGAGTATTGTGGTGTATTACTGAATAAGACATTATTGTAACGTTGTCTAATTTAGTGGGAGTTACAAGATTTATTATCTTGGTAGTAACTCAGATTATTTCTAGATTTTCTTGAAATAATACATTACGTTTAAAAATGTAGACATTAAGTGGTCCTACATCTACTTGTAATGCTTTTATATCTATGACACTATCATATTGCTCACATAAACAAACGAATGTCATGGTGTTTATCTACTACATGATGTTGTTCTATGCACAAGTGGGAGAAGTATTTATTGTGTGCAAAAGAACAACACATACAAATATGATTAATGGATTCTCTTGATCGTGAGGTAAGAGATTAACGTTCTAATAAGATTTTCTTGTTTAAAGAACATGTGTCAAGATTATAACATAGACTACTTTTATGTCTTATGTCATTCAAATTATAGAAACACTTGAAGTTATATTTAGGTTAAGTGAGATCTTGGCTAGATTGTAATCTCAAGGTAAATCTCCACTTGACGTGGGATCGGGCGTGGATGCTTTTGCAGTTTCTTAAGTTGGACACTTCAAGGAATGACATAATTAAAATAAAGTAATCTAATGGTACTTTAAATATTTGTGTATTCTTGGAATAGTATATTAACTTCAAAAATTAATTAACTGAAACCAAGACATGGTGTTCATAATTACTTTAAATTATACATGGTTATGTGTTTCTGTGTAAACTCACAAACATGAAGTCTGTTAGCCTTAATAGTTTATATTAGAAATGATGGTCATTCACATTTAGGAACTTTGTAACGTGTGTTAGATATCGTGCTAGAATAGTCAACGGGCTCGTGGATTGGGCTAAGCTAATTGGCTATAAGTTAAGTTAAGCTAGCCTTTCTTCATGTGTTATCCAATCCAAGTCCACGAAGCCCAAGCCAAAGCCCATTAGGGCATATGATACTTGTACTATATACACCCCTCAAAGTCTCATTTGAGGGGTGTGCTTGAGTGTGTGTGTGTGTGTGTGTTTTCTTTGGAATATACCACTTATTATTTTCATCTTTCTCTACACATATACACGGTTTACATCTTCAAGTCACCATCTTTCTCATCTTTATTTCTTTCTTCTAAGCTTGACGTTTGTGTTTGTGTTGAACGTGTTCTACACGTAAAGGTGGTTAACATGTTGGGTTTGTGATAAGGTTGATAAAAGTAAGGTCCTACAATTGGTATCAATCGCCTAACAATGGTTTAGGAGTGTTTGGTTGAAGTTTTTGTTTGTGTAAGTGTTACGCGTAAGCTCTCGTTATTCAAAGTTGTCACACATAAAACATTAATTTTTGCACTTAAATCTTCAAGATTCTTATGGTCTAAGGTTTATATAGTGTTAAAGTTGCTGTTTTTTGCAAAAAGTTCGAAGCTTTACGTGTTTTGGTTAAGTTTTAAACTCGTTTTTGGTTCGTTGTTCATTTCTACGCGTAAGCACAAAAAGCATTTTGGGTGTTTTTGGTCAAAACAATCTTGTTATTTGAGTGTTTTTAAGGCTGTTTGTGCATCAGAAATTGGTTGAATCATTGGAAATTTTTTACGCGTAAGTCAAAACCCTAGTTTTACGCGTAAGAAAGTCAAAACCCTAGTTTTCTACGCATAACTTTTTGGTGAAGAAACTTCGTGCAACAACGGTTACTCAGTGCTTCCCTCACTTGGATAAGTGTGTAGAACACTTCGACTTTCGGATATCTTTTACGCTGTGATAGTGTAAAGGATTTTTGGTTTTAAACCAACTCTTACGCATAAGCAGAAAGCTTACGAGTAAGCACTCTACGCATAAGTTAACTCTTACGAGTAAGGTACTTTACTTCTACGCTTAAAGTTTACGCATAAGACTTACGTTTAACCTTAGGTTTACGAATAAGAATCCTACGCCTAAGCTCTTTACGCATAAGGACTCCTACGCATAAGCAATCCTACGCATAAGCATTCATTTCTACGCATAAGAACTGGTTTACGAGTAAGATTTTGAGCAAAACTTCAAACGGCTATAACTTTTGAACCGTAACTCCGTTTTCAGCGATCTACCCATCAAAACGACCGTGAGAACAAGGAGAATTGCACGCCGAATGAACTTAGGTCAACCTTCAAGTCCTAAAAATGCTCCGAATAGAAGTTATTCAGGTTTTTAAGTTTTTAGAGCAAATTTTCACTAGAAAAACCGAGCTTAATCTTCATCAAACACAACTCCTTTATCGTTGAATCGATCCTACATCAACTTTATCATATCATACCTTCATCAATGGCAACTCAACAAGACATTCATGCAGCCGGTGCCGAAAACCGTCCTCCTATGTTGGAAAAAGGTGGTTATCTTCAATGGACAAGTCGAATGCTTCGTTACATCAAGACAAAACCTAATGGAAAATTGATGATCAAATCCATTCAGGATGGACCCTTCATACCTCGACAAGTCCAAGACCCTGGAAATGCTGATGCAACACCTCCCGTCCCACCATTTTTTCGTCTTCAAAAAGAATCGGAATACTCTGAAGAGGATCAGAAGCAAGTCGAAGCAGATGACATGGCAATTCATATTGTACAACTGGGTTTACCAAGAGAAATCTTTGCTGCTGTAGACAGTTGTGAAACTGATTTCGATATGTGGGAACGTGTTAGACGGCTTTGTCATGGAACTGAAATTGGTCAACAAGATACGGAGAAAAAGCTGCTAACTGCTTGGGAAAAGTTTACATCTACTCCAGGAGAATCCATTGAATCCTACTATGGAAGGTTCTGCACTTTAATGAATGAGCTGATCAGAAACAAGTTGACACCCAGAACTATCGTGAGCAACATCAAGTTCCTGAACAATCTACCAGAAGAATGGGGATGATATGTCACTATTGTCAACCAAACAAAAGACCTACATCAAGTGAACTTTGATCAACTCAACGATTTTCTGAAACAAAACCAAAATGAAGTGAATGAAGTCAGGTAAGAAAGATTAGCAAAGAATCATGATCCATTGGCACTCATTGCAAAGACTCAAACTCCAGTGAATACACAACAACAAGCTTCATCATCTTCCACTAACAACAACTTGCAGCAATACATCCCTCAACAACAAAACTATCCACCTGAACAACAACATTACCAGGAACAAGGAATCACTGATCTTGAAATGGAACCAGAAGAAGCTTTGTCACAAGCATTTGCATTCTTGGGTAAAGCATTCAGAGGTCGTTATTCCACACCAACTAACAACAACCAAAGGATTTCATCAAACACTCGCAATAGGCAAATTGCACAGCCGGGTGTGAACATGGGTAATCAAGGACAAATGGTTGGAGTTATTGGGAATCAGCAGGGATATGCTACTGGATTTCGCATGGGTAATCAGGCGGTTCCGAATCAGGGTAATCAGATGGGTCAGAATGTTGGGAATAGAGCAGTGGGTAATCAGAATGGGAATGTTGCAGCTCCAGTCGTTGGGAATTATGGAAATGTGTATCAGGGTAATCAGGTTACGTGTTACAACTGTCAAGGATTGGGTCACATGGCAAGGAATTGTCCAACTAAGCCGAAAAAGAAGGATCTTGCGTATCTTCAGAAAGCTATCATGTTGGTACAAAAGGAACAATCTGGACTTCAATTGAGTGCTGAGGAACATGACTTTATGGCTATTATGGATGATTTGAAAGACCTCGAGGAACTCAATGCAAACTGCATCTTCATGGCAAATCTTCAGGAGACTAAGTACGACACTGATTCTGACGCACCTCCTGTCTATGACACCAACGCAGTATCTGAGGTACCAAGATCCATGCTATAACAATGTCATATTTTATGTGTTTACTCATGACGAACAGTATTCTGTGACATCAGCACCAACTTATGATACATACCTGGACAATCCGAGTTGTAGCAATACTAACTCTGAAACTCCAGATGTGGATCCTAGTGGAGGCTGTGTGACACAAAATACTGAGACTGATGAGGAAACACGTGCTTATTTTGAATCATTAATCAATAACTGTGGCATTGAAATTGAGAAAGTTAAAACGGTCAATCGCGAAGTTAAGGCCGCGAATGCTAAATTGACCGCTGAGCTTGATAGTTACAAGGAGAACGCAAAAGCCTTTGAATTTCAGAAAAACAAAGAATCAGAATTAGAAATTGGTTATCGAAATTTGGTTTCTAAAGAACAATTTTTGCAACTCAAGTATAACACACTTGATGTGAATTTGAACTTGAAAATTAAATCTTTAAACAAGGAAATTTCTGATTTAAATAACCAACTTTCCAAACAAAAAGAAATATTTTCTAATCTTGAAAAAGAGAAGAAGCAGTTGATTACTGATTTTTCTAAATGAGAAGATTCTCTTCTTGATGAAATTCTTGATAAAAATGAAAAAATCCAAACTTTGGAAAATTTGCTTCTTAAAACGGGTCATTCTGCTCAAACAATCAAGATGCTTTCTAATCAAGTAAATCCGCGTTTTCATACTAATAATAGAATGACACTTGGTAATGACCCTTCTTCGTTCCTCAAGAAAGCTCAAAAATCTCAGAATGTGTTAAACAATGGAAATGTTTTACATGAACCCATTATTGTTTGTTAATACAAATAAACCGTAAAAACGTTTATTAATATTTTGCGATCTCTTTATGTTTTGTTGATAACATATATAATGTTGTCTTAAGTATAATTATAAGGATACATGTTATTTTTGTAAAGCATTTACATATAATCTTTTAAATACAAAAATGTAGTAACTAAAGCATTTGTTGTAATAGTTAATTAGGATGGGTAAAAATCACAGCCCATGGATCTTAACCCATACCCAAAGAGACTTGATACAATGTATACTTAGATACATTGAATCTAGATATAACCCATGGACCAACCCATGACCCATAACCAAAAAACCCATGGGCAAAGAGGAGCGTTCCACGGATCCCTAGCTTTGTGCTAGCCGGATCCCAAGTGGAAGGGATCCGTGGGATCCGTGGGAACAGTGAGGAAATTTGCCTATAAATAGAGAGCCTTTTCTTCATTCTAACTCACCCCTCTTCTTACTAAATCTCATATACACTCTCATTCTCTTCTAACATATAGGTCACTTGATCTAGAGAGTTGTTCTTCTTTCTTTCTATTTGTGATCCTCATATAGGTCCTTCTCTAAGGCAAGATCACGAGCATTCTACAAGTCATCCAAGCAAGGGGTCCTTGATTGATTTGTCACTCCGCAAGATTTCTGTAGCGAAGATCTTGTATTTGATATTTCACATATTTGTTGTGTAATAGTTGTGTTGGTCTGGTCCACCGTGCTACGGACTCGGTATCTACCTTTGTACCGGATAAAGTGTAAGCAACGTTGTGAAGGCTTCTCCGCCAAGTGAAGGAGTTTGTTGACATAGTGCTTGAACTCTCGAGTAGGTGACTCGGGGAGTGGAGTAGGGCAAGGAAAGTGTCCTTGTAGCCGAACCACTATAAATCGGTTGTGTCATTTCTATCCCTTATCTTTATTTATTTGCTTGCACTATCATTAGATCTATACGTTCTCAACATCCATACGATTTCACATAATATCGGATCTAAAGTTTTTGAAATCAACTTAAAATCGGCAAAACTATTCAACCCCCCCTTTCTAGTTTTCCACATTGTTCGTGATTCTCTTGAAACGTTAGAACTATCTGAGGAGAGTAGATCCAAAATGAAACAAAAAAATCTGGAAATCAAACCAATTGATTATAACAAATGGAACAAAATTAACGGAATTACTTTTGTTAATCAAAAAGAAAAGTCAAAGTTTTCCATCACACCAAGTGTTTCAAACAAAGAGTCAACACCTGTTTCAAAATCTGTTTCAAAACCAGTTGTTGTCTCAAATTCTCTTTCGAACATTGAACAAATGTCTTCAAACAATCCTTTTAACACAAGTGATGCGAGAAGCATTTTAGAAAATGTGAAAACTAGAATTGTGGATCTTCAAGACACTGTTAAAACTAAAACCAATATTACACCTAACAACTGGTTCTCTAGTTTTGACATCGAACAAAGAAAGTTTTTTGAAACTCAAATTGCCCCTCAGCTGAATGTCATCAGTGCAAGGGTAATTCATTTTGAACAAGCATTTTTTAAAGAAACAGTTGACTTTGTCAAGGACCATAAATCCCTGGTAAAGCAAGCTAATGACTGTGTCGAACACATCAAAGTTTTGGAAAATTTAAATGATTCTCTCTTCGAAGATGTTCTGACTACTGATATTATGTCCATCATTTTGCAAACATATTTTGTTGAAGATCATGAAAGACTCTAGTCTGAGACCTCCAAAATTGTATCAAAATATGAAAAAGCACTTGAGAAACTTGAAAAAGAAAATGTCTCATATTTTAAACAACTTGATCGAAAAACTGAGGAATGCAAGTATGACAAATTGTCGTATGAGCGTGCCTACAATGACATGAAAGCGAAAAATGATCTTTTGAGGGCTCAGCTGGATGTCAAAAAGGAAAGGCAGTGGATACTAAGATTACAAAACCATTGACTGAGGAGAAAGCAAATGTTCCCAAACCAGCTTTAAAACCAAAAATGTCTATTTCCATGCCTCCTCCAAAAGTCAATGAGAAAAATGATTTATCCAAAGCAGTCACTCCACCTGCCTTGCCTAAACAAAATGTTGACAAAGGAAAAGCGGTTATCGAGAAACCAAAAGTTTTAGCTCATGGCCTTTTTAAGATGAGTACCACTAATGCGTCTGCCTCCACATCTAAAACATATGGAACAAACGACATAAGTTTAGAAAAGCACTCTAAAGAGACTAGGAAAGCCGAAACCACTTCTCTAGATAAAATTGTGAATCCTAATGAGTGTGCCTTACCTTCTACAGGACTAGGAAGCACCTCTAGGAGCAGCAGACTAAAGCCTAAGAGCAATACAAGGAACAATAGAGTCTCACTTGCCTCTAAGAGTAGTCGCTTGAATAAAGAGAAGAAAGTAGAAGAACACCGTAGGAATTTACCGCTTTGTAATAAGAAAGACATTTCATCTGAATGTAATGAACCTATGAAATCTGCTAAGTTTAATGAATCTGTTTGTTTAACTTGCAAGAAATCTTTAACTAATGTTTATGATGATTGTGTTTCTAAGAATGAGATTGTTAAGCCTGTTAAGAAGAATGTTCCCAAAAGAACTTATGCTAAACGAATAGGAAGACTAGTTGCGAGACTTAGGCTTTACACTACTGATAGGGAGCATAATGTTTACTTTAGGGATGACATTTGGAAACCCACGGGTAGAACTTTCACACTCCAGAATGGTAGAATGAGTGATGCACCTGTCTTACCAATAGATAACTTCTATGAGTGTGATCAGGATTTTACCTCTAACCCAAAGGAACCAAAATCAAAACGGTTTCCAAAATCTTCTTCTTCTGTGATTGGCAGGTTATCGAAATATGTCTTTGGATCGTCGACTCGGGTTGCTCCAAGCACATGACCGAGAATCTGAAGCTACTGATCAATTTCGTCTGGCAATTCATGGGAACCGTACGTTTCGGAAATGATCATGTAGCATCTATCATGGGTTATGGAGATCTACCTTTTGGAAATTATTTGATCACTCGGGTTTACTATGTCGAAGGGTTGGGACATAATTTGTTTTCAGTCGGGCAGTTCTGTGATGCAGATTTAGAGGTTGCTTTTAGGAAAAATGCTTGCTTCGTTAGAAACTTGGATGGCACTGATCTCTTAACTGGGAATCGTGATACAAACTTGTATGCTATCGACATCAATCAAATGGCCTCTTCATCACCAATATGTCTTATGACACGAGCATCTGGAACACAGTCCTGGTTGTGGCATAGAAGGTTATCCCATCTCAATTTTGACACCATCAACAATCTTGCCAAAGACAACATCGTCAATGGACTTCCAAAGTTCAAATACACCAAGGATCACTTATGTCCATCATGCGAACAAGGAAAAAGCAAAAGAGCATCATATAAACCCAAATCCGTACCTAGTTCGGAAGCAAAGTTGCATATGTTGCACATGGACTTATGTGGCCCAATGAGAGTTGAAAGCAATAATGGGAAAAAGTATATTCTTGTTATCGTTGATGACTATTCAAGAAATACATGGGTTAGGTTTTTGAGATCAAAAGACGAAGCACCGGGCATCATCATCACCTTCCTGAAACGTATTCAAGTACTTCTTCAAGCTCCAGTAAGACTTGTAAGAACAGACAACGGCACTGAATTCACAAATCAGGAGTTACGATCTTATTTCGACGATGTTGGAATTACACATCAGACATCAGTTGTTAGAACTCCACAGCAGAATGGGGTAGTTGAAAGAAGAAATAGAACTCTTGTGGAAGCTGCTCGCACAATGCTAATTTATTCTAGTGCACCGTTATTTCTATGGGCTGATGTTGTTGCCACTGCTTGTTTCACTCAGAACCGATCCCTAATCCATCCTAGATTCAATAAAACCTCGTATGAGCTTGTGAACAACCGAAAACCTGATATCTCTTACTTTTCACGTGTTTGGCGCTTTGTGCTATCCGACGAACGACAGAGAAGATCTAGGTAAATTGAAAGCTAAAGGTGATATTGGAATCTTCATTGGATATTCAGATAACTCGAGGGCATTCAGGGTGTATAACAGAAGAACTAGGAGGATCATGGAGACGATGAATGTGAAATTTGATGAACTTTCGCATATGGCTTCTGAGAGACTCGCTCTAGAACCCGCACTAAACCCGAAGACTTCTGGACACATCAGTTCAGGACTCGTACCTCAAAGAGCTCAATCAACTTCGTTTGAAAATCCTAAAGAACAAGAATGGGAGAATTTCTTCGAGTTAATGTTCGATGAATACTATGGTGGAACTTCGACAAATGCATCAAACCATCATTCCGCTGCACCCGCTCAAAATCATCCACCACCACCAACAGATGATGCATCTACAACGGTCGAAACCAATGCACCAACTCCATCAACATCATCTACATCTACTCCAGTTATTGCACCCGTTCTACCAGCAGTTGATGAGCAAAACCAAAACCAGAACGATGCAACGTTAGATGAAGACTTATTTGAAAACCCGTTTGCTACGGAATCAGCTGAATCTTCTTCAAGCTTACGAGAACCATCTAACTCGCACATGTTTAACCAACGGTATCCTTCTACTCTGAAGTGGACAAGAGACCACCCAATTGAACAAGTTATTGGTGAACCTTCAAGGCCAATTCAGACGAGACGCCAACTTGCCACCAATTGCGACTTATGCATTTACCTTTGCTCAATTAGCAATATAGAGCCAAAGAACATTCGCGAGGCAATGGCAGAACCCGCATGGATAGAAGCGATGCAGGAGGAACTTCTCCAATACCGTCTTCATGACTCTTGGGAAATGGTTCCAAGACCAATTGACATTCGCGTCATTGATCTCAAATGGTTATGGAAGAACAAAAGGGATGAAGAGATGATTGTAATTCGCAACAAATCTCGTCTTGTGGCCAAAGGATACAGACAAGAGGAAGGGATAGACTTTGAAGAGTCATTCGCGCCGGTAGCTAGACTTGAAGCAGTCAGGATATTCTTAGCCTATGCAGCTCACAAAAACATCACGATTTATCAGATGGACATTAAGACCGCGTTCTTGAATGGAACTCTGAAAGAAGAAGTGTACGTGAGTCAGCCAGAAGGCTTCGTAGATATGGAACATCCACACTACGTCTACAAACTAAAAAAGGCAATTTATGGTTTAAAACAAGCTCCGAGAGCGTGGTATGACGAACTGTCCTCTTTCCTTATCCAAAAAAATTTCACCAAAGGAACAGTTGATCCTACCTTGTTTACACAAAAATGCAAAAACGACATTTTGATTGTTCAGATTTATGTGGACGACATCATCTTTGGGTCCACTAATCCGAATCTTTCAAAACACTATGAAAATCTCATGAAAAGCAAATTTGAAATGTCCATGATGGGGGAACTAAAATTCTTTCTTGGTTTACAAATACATCAGTCCCCTCGTGGAATTTTTATAAATCAAGCTAAATACACAACTGAGATTTTGAAAAATCATGGTATGGATAATTGTGATTCTGTCGGAACACCAATGGTAACTTCACCAAAAAAATGGAGCCGATTTGTTTGGGAAACCTATTGATCTGAAGAAATATCGGAGCATGATTGGTTCTCTCATGTACCTCACTGCTAGTCGACCAGATATTCATTTTGCTGTTTGCTTATTAGCACGGTTTCAGGCAAAGCCTACCGAACTGCACCTTAAAGAGGTTAAACGGATCTTTCGGTACCTGAAGACATCCATTCACATGGGACTTTGGTATCCGAAGGAATCCGGATTTGATCTAATTGCCTTTTCAGATGCGGACCATGCAGGTGATCAAGTTACAGCAAAAAGTACATCCGGAGGAGCACAATTTTTGGGTGAAAAGTTAGTCAGCTGGTCTTCAAAGAAACAAGATTGCACTGCACTTTCAACCGCTGAAGCTGAGTATGTGTCTCTATTTGCGTGTTGTGCTCAAGTTCTATGGATGAGAACACAACTCACAGATTATGGCTTTACTTTCGATAAAATACCTATGTATTGTGACTCGAAAAGTGCCATAGCCATATCATGCAATCCTGTTCATCACTCAAAGACTAAGCATATCAGAGTCCGCTACCACTTCATAAAAGAACATGTGGAAGAAGGTACTGTTGAATTATTTTTCGTGAAGACAGATTACCAACTCGCCGATATACTTACTAAAGCCCTTCCAAAAGAAAGGTTTGACGATTTAGTTCGACGAATTGGAATGCAAAGCCTAACCCCTGCGGAGTTAAAATGTCTTCTCGAATCTTCTTGAAAATGATTTTCCAAAAAGCTTCGCTGTAAATATTTTTGAAAAACAAAATACAAAATTTGAAAAACCAACAAAAGCAAAATATAAAAATATAAAACTTTCAAAAATACAAAAACAATAGAAAATATAAAATCCAAAAATATTCTTCTCACGACATGTCTCTCGTATAATCGATATTCTGTACGTTTCTAGAAATGTCATTCAACAATGATACGGGTATGTACAGATGCTTGAGCGAGAGTTCTTTAATATGTTTTCTAAAACATGTCGTTTCTCAAAATTTCTTCATAAAATGGCTTTCGTATACTTCAGTACGAAACCCGGGCTTCAAAATAATGGCTTCTGGACACATCAGTTCAGGACCCGCGCTTCAAAGAAAGGAAAGTGCTTAACCAAATCAAAGGTTTTTAATATTTTTCAAGCACTATTCCTACAAAAACATAATGGCTTGCAGTTACCTCAGACTGTAACCCGAACTTTAAAGAAAGGAAAGTGCTACGCAAAATCGATTTTCACAAATATTGAGCACTTATCCTAAAACACATGAAGATAATTTTTCTCTAAATATCTTCAAAATATTTTTAAAATCTTCATCTTGCGTACCATTGATTCGAAATTTTTCAAAAAGATTTTTCAAAATCTCTCACATTTGGTACCAAGATAACTCCCTCTAAACCCTTAATTGATTCTAAATTTTCTGTATGAAAAATATGCTTTCTTTAAGGGGGAGTATAAATCTAAAATGTTCCAAATTCATGCTTAAATCAAATCCGTTTGTCTCCCCAAAAAGATTCTAAAATGTTTTTTAATCCGTTGATATCAAAAATATCCCGAATATGCTATTTTTGAGGGGGAGGAGACGTGATTAAAATGTGATCAAAAAGTTTAATGATCGTTGTTTGAATCTCAAAATGAGCTCGACTCAGACGGAACCAACGAATTGACGGGAATCAATGTTAGTAAATGTACCATCTCGAGAAACTTGTGATAGATATGCACCTTCATGGGTCTAACCTCCTTTTCAAGGAGTGTTTGTAACCGTGTCTCGTGGGGAATTGTCTATCATGAGCCGATCAATTCAAAAAGTGCGAACTCTAACCTCTATGTGCAGATTTCTGTCAAAACAATATAAGCACATGTGAAGGGGGAGTGTTTCTAAAAATATAAAACTCTCGAAGTGTTCCAAACATGTTTTCAATCATAAACACTCTGAGAGATTTTCAAGAAAAATGGTTTTATGGCAACATGGGACAGTCATGGAGGTATAAGGTGACTAAGGATAGGAAATTCATCCTATGATCCGCCAGAGCCGGAGGGATCTACCCAAGGACATCACCAATAGTTCAGTATTAGAAGTCCTTAGGTATGATTGAAAAAAGGAGTAATGTGATAAAGGAGAAAGAAGGGGTTGAAGAATTAAAAAGAAAAGTAAATGAAAAGGGGTGAAAAGAAATAGCCCTCCATAATCAACCTTAGGGCAGAAACCGGGTTCAATTCATTTGCTACTGGTTGTCACTAGATGACACTGGTATTGAAGACAAAGACGTCATGGACCCAGTGACGCACTGCACTAAACCTTCTAGACACTCAATTCCTCTTAAAAGGATTTGTTTCATTCTCACTGGGAACCCTGCGTAATCTATCGACTTTCTCTTAGAGATCGTTGGTATTGAAGAAGGAGACCCTCTCCCTAATCTCCGCTCAGGAAAACCAAAATGCACTAATCGAGTCTAGAGCCACGAGATTCATCAAAAGATCTCATAGGAACACATGTCATGACATCGCTTGTTGTTCATCAATAAGGACACAAGTGATATATTCTAGAGTCCCACGCAGATCTTAGCAATCTGCCAGAACATTTATGAGAAGTTTCACTTCTATGATCTTCAATGATTGAATGGAAATTCCTGCCAGGGTCAACATCAAGCAGCCCTGACAGCAGGTCACTTCGGTAATTCTTATGGATTACGCTTAGTGTGTCTCAAACGGTCTACAGTCGTGAAGTGATGCTTCGGTGTACTTCAGCGACTCATCTGAATTGTAGATATACTTCGGTATATCGTGTTATCCTTCTTGAAGGACTCCAGTTCAGGAACGGCCTTTGTAAGAATTAGATATGTGTTTTCACACTATGCTGTTAACACCCTCGAAATTCGAAATTGTAAGTGCTGGAACCCGTTTATCACTGACATAATCTTATGCAGGTACTGATGATCGTTCCTGGAGTAGAGACCGTACCATCTTCCCATGCTCATACCAACAACATATGAAAGTTCTCATCAAAATCAAAGGCTACAGAAAGTTCAAGATGATTCTTCGTCAATGTCAAAGAATCTACAAAGTTTAATGACTCGAGAACTACATCATTGGTAACCAAAAGTCAAATAGAAGTGTGAGCATGGTGGAGAAAGAGGTGGAGAAAGACGTGGAGACACCTAACCAACGAAGTTGA
This sequence comes from Chrysanthemum seticuspe, assembly GCA_019973895.1. Lineage (NCBI taxonomy): Eukaryota > Viridiplantae > Streptophyta > Magnoliopsida > Asterales > Asteraceae > Chrysanthemum > Chrysanthemum seticuspe. Next base: position 218,031,492 of record BPTQ01000008.1, on the reverse strand, counting down.
CAACGACAGACAACCACATTAACTTATCACAAAGCATGAAGGAACAAAGATTCGAGACTATTCTATATCTACGCACAAAGTTCAAGCTCGAGAAAAGTAAAGATCTTATCAAGTGGAGCATCTTTTGAATGACCACCCCTTAGGGGGAGATTGTTAGCCTTAATAGTTTATATTAGAAGTGATGGTCATTCACATTTAGGAACTTTGTAACGTGTGTTAGATATCGTGCTAGAATAGTCAACGGGCTTGTGGATTGGGCTAAGCTAATTGGCTATAAGTTAAGTTAAGCTAGCCTTTCTTCATGTGTTATCCAATCCAAGTCCACGAAGCCCAAGCCAAAGCCCATTAGGGCATATGATACTTGTACTATATAAACCCCTCAAAGTCTCATTTGAGGGGTGTGCTTGAGTGTGTGTGTGTGTGTGTTTTCTTTGGAATATACCACTTATTGTTTTCATCTTTCTCTACACATATACACGGTTTACATCTTCAAGTCACCATCTTTCTCATCTTTATTTCTTTCTTCTAAGCTTGACGTTTGTGTTTGTGTTGAACGTGTTCTACGCGTAAAGGTGGTTAACGTGTTGGGTTTGTGATAAGGTTGATAAAAGTAAGGTCCTACAAAGTCTTTTAAAGACTTATAATATAAAGTAAGACATTATAACTGTTATGTCTTTTGACTTGGTCAAAGAATACTTATGTTATAAATCATGCAATTGGCTTGGATATTTATTTTACCATTAAGATGATTGGTTGGTAAATAGGTAAGCCAAAAGGAATATGTTTATCTTACATATTGTTAGATTGTCTTACAATATTAATTCTAATAAAATATTGTATGTATATGGTATGTTCAGTTAGAAGAATCAAACTTTTGTCATATTGTTTTATTCAAGATAACTATATCCTCTTTTTTTCCAAAAGTTATCAAGGTTAGAAAATTGTGTATTGATTGGATATACTTAATAAGACTCCAACCTAGAAGATTAATAAGACACTATTTTATTATGGAATGTGATGAATCACATTAAGTCTTCAAATGAAGTTCTGAATTTGTTAAACTACTTATGAGTAGGTTATTAACAAACTAGAGTCAAAATATTGTATGTATATGGTATGTTCAGTTAGAAGAATCAAACTTTTGTCATATTGTTTTATTCAAGATAACTATATCCTCTTTTTTTCCAAAAGTTATCAAGGTTAGAAAATTGTGTATTGATTGGATATACTTAATAAGACTCCAACCTAGAAGATTAATAAGACACTATTTTATTATGGAATGTGATGAATCACATTAAGTCTTCAAATGAAGTTCTGAATTTGTTAAACTACTTATGAGTAGGTTATTAACAAACTAGAGTCAAGAACTGTCAATGTGTATTTGTAATATCCCAAAAGAAAACAATTTAGTGTTGTTCTAATTGCTAAAGTATTTATAGATAGTCTTTAAATTACAAAAGCAAGTGGGACTTTTTTTTTAGATCTTGAAGAGATTAAATTACAAAACACATAATCTTCTAAAATACACTAGCAAATATCATGATGAGGTCAAATATGATAGACCTCAAAATGATGGAATTCTCATTCATAGATCCGCAAGGATATCTCATATATTTGATTAATATGATAAGAAATATGAATTACAGTATTATGGTAAACATGTTAATCATAATGATATATTACCTAATATTGAATTGTGGTAAATTATTCATACTATGAATGTTAAGATGCTTTCTATAAAGATAATCAACTTTGGAAACTTGGTTTATCTTAACGAAGATGAGTTTCTTCAAAAGAAGGAAAACCCTAGTGGTTTAAATCTTTGTGTAGAAATCATATGGACAATATTGTACATGTTTTTAATGTATGACATGTGACAAGATTATTAATCACACTTAAGCAAGTAACTGTGATTGAATATTCTTTCCTAGACACATTAACTATATAAAGATGATAGTTGTCATACTTATTTTCATTGATATGAAAAATGACAATGGAATATTAAAACTCTTTCTTGTGTGATTGCTTTTGCGAGGACGATAAGTAATACAAAGGAGTTTTATAATCTTTGGAAATGTACAAACTGTAAGAATCCATTAATGGATATCTGCATGCATCTAGGAGATGATTCTTATGTTTAACTATTAAATCCAAGTTTTGGTTTAAAATTAAAATAAGATAATTTCTAAGTATTCCTGAAAGCTAGTGGGAGTATTATGTTTATTTTCTATAAATCTTATATGTTGTGGGTAGTAACATTCCATCTAAGCTAAATGTTAAGTTTTAGTTTGGAATGGAACTTCACTTGAAAGATTTAGAAAATAAGACATACAACATTTGAGTATATGTTTATTTTTCGTAAACATTTGCAGTATTAAATAAATGAGTCTAATATAGAACATGATATATCATTTGGAAAATGGATATGTAGAACATGAATGAAATCTTAGTTTGACACAAGGATTTTTCATGTACATCATGTTATTGTTGTATCATGCTTGAAGGCAAGATGATTTGACAACATTGATATCTAATGAAGTTATTAGATAACTAGTGTAATGAATATTCTAATGGAATATGTTTGAATTTAGAATTACATTCCTCAACCTGGATTTGCTCTCAAAAATTCTATGGATGAGCAATACAACAATTGTTGCGTAATTTTCATAGCTAACAAACTTGAAAGTTTGGAAGGCAACATTACACTATAGATATCGATGTGTTAGGATTTAGTAAATCCAGTACTTAAAGTGTCGGTCACCTCAAGTATGTATACTCGTTAGAAAGCTCGTAGTCGTAGTAATTCAGTGATAGTGATTAGATTACTTAGTAACACCGTGGAGGACGGACGTGTCTTTACCCACTGTATGCCTGATCCACAGCCTAAAGTATGCGTGCTATGCTTGTACCCTATAAATACCCTTTGCCCTCCAAGGCAAAGGGTTAGAGCTTTCATAATACATTTTTCTTTGTCTCACTAAGTTTCCTATCCTCTCCCACTTTCTCTCTCTAAACCTTATCCTTACGCCTAACGTTTGTGCTTATGATGTGTTTGTAATAAACCAAGATGCTACAAATGGTATCAAGAGCCATGGTTTGATCATCCATCTCTCATGTTCTTGGTTTGATAGTTATTTTTGGGATAAGGTTTGGTTTTTACGCGTAACGTTGTGTATACGCGTGGTTGTTGCGTTTAGGTTTTTGGGTAAGCTTAAAGCACTAAATTTTACACTAAAAAACTCAAGATTCTTATGGGTTAAGGTTTATTGAGTGTTAAAATTTCAGTTTCTTGCAAAAAGGTTCAAACTTTACGAGTTTTTCTTGGTTTTTAAACGTGTTTGGATACGAGTGTACTTGTCTACGCGTAAGAGTGAAACGTGGTTTTGATCATCAAGTCTTGTTGTTTTGGTGTTTTTAAGGTTGTTTCATCATTATAATCTGGTTTTCTAAACGGTTTTGGTCATAAAAATCGCGTTTGGCATATTGTGTACTTCTTACGCATAAGAAAACCCTAATCTTACGCGTAAGGTGTTCTTCTAGTGATCTTCAAATCTGTTGGTTTACTCAGTGTTTTCTTGCTTGGATAACCCTGAAAATACTTCGACTTTGGATATCTCTTACACTGTTTTAAGTGTAAAAGATTTTTTGGGTAAAACCATAATTTTACGCATAAGCATAAAGCTTATGAGTAAAAATCCTTACGCATAAGCCTTCTTCTACGCATAAGCTTGTCTTACGCCTAAGGAAAACTTACGCATAAGATTCTTACTTCTAAGCCTTGGTTTACGCCTAAACTTAAGCCTTTTATCCTAAAAGTGTACGCGTAAGCTTTAGACTACGCGTAAGCCCTGTCTATGCGTAAGCCTGTGTCTACGCATAAGCTAGTGTTTACGCCTAAGCTGTTGGCTATGCGTAAGCTTGCTGTCTATGCATAAGTGTACAAGTTTTACGGTTTCTCTCTTGATTTTGTAAAATCCCGTGAAAGAATCTATTTCCCGGTTAAATCAAAGATTTGTAAAATCCCGTAGAATTAAAACATGTCTTCCGTTGCTGATGATGTGCAAGCTGCAGGATCTGATACTCGTCCTCCCATGCTTGATAGAACCGACTATGAGTCTTGGTCACAAAGAATCAGATTGTACTGCTTAGGAAAGGAAAATGGGGTTAACATCCTTAAGTCAATTGATGATGGACCATATCAAATTGAGACTACCAGAGACGTTCTGGAAACTGATGCTGATGGTTCTGTGACATTAGGACTGGATAGACCAAAGACATATGATGAGCTTTCTGATAAGGTGAAGAAGAGATACGATGCAGACATCAGAGCTTCAAACATTGTTCTCCAAGGTCTACCAAAAGACATCTACAAGCTGATCAATCACAACACTGAAGCAAAGGCAGTCTGGGATAACGTTAAGATGCTTCTATCTGGTTCTGAACTGACTCAAGAAGATAGGGAGTCTCAGCTGTATGATGATTTTGAGAACTTTGAAATGATACCAGGGGAAAGTGTTACTGAATATCATGTCAGATTTCACAAGCTGGTGAATGATATGAGGAATATCAAAATGACAATGCCGAATATTCAGCTAAATTCAAAGTTTGTGAACAACATGACTCCCGAATGGAACAAATTTGTCACAGCAGTCAAACTCAACAAAGGATTGAAGAACACCAATTATGAGCAATTGTATGCTTATTTGCTTCAAAATGAGAAACATGCAGCATTTGAGCGAATGATCATGGAAAAGTTCAAGACCAATGCTGGAGATGCAAGCTCTTCAAATGATTCTACTGCATTCTACACTAATGTAGGGATCACTACCAAAGCATCACAAGTCATACCTACTGGAAATGGTAACCACAAGCTCATTCCTGATCCAGGGTATAAGCCACCTGATTCTGACGCAGTCATGGAACACTTCATCAATCAACTGGCTCTTATGGTTAAACAAAACTTGACCCTCACTCCACATTAACAGTCTTCACACTAACAATGAAATCAGAACTGCATCCAATCTTCACAATCATGCTATTGTCAGAGATGGAAAGGTTATGGTGCAACCAGTTCAAGGAAGACAGTATGAACAGGGAAGATGTGGAGTTGGTGGTGGATATGTGGGAAATCAGAATCGTGGAACGAATATGGCTCAGGGTCAATTAAAACCAATCAAGTGCTACAACTGTGGTGGAGAAGGGCACATTGCTAGGAACTGCACTCAACCAAAATGTCCTCAAAATGCAGAATACTTCAGGGACAAGATGTTGTTGGTTCAAGCACAAGATAATGGAGCAATGTTGAATGAAGAGGAGTTGTTGTTCTTGGCTGATGGGAATGCTAAGACATACGATGCTGATGTGGACGAACAACCTGTGCATGGTGCTGCTCAGAACAATCCTAATGCCTTTCAAGTTGCAGACTGTGATGCATTTGACTCAGACGTTGATGATGAACCATATGCACAAACCATCTTCATGGCTAATATCTCTCCAATGGTCTCTTCACCTCCACAGGCCAGTCCTTCCAAGGAATCCATAATATCAAAGGTATTGAAACCATATGATGTGGTTGATAAGCAAAAGATTCACCATGAAGTACAATCTACTGAAGTCATTGAATCAGATATTGAAAATATGGGAAATAGCAATGTTGTCCCATATGAACAATATGTGAAGCAAGATGACAGTCCTATTGTACCAAGTGATGAATCTTCTGCAATTAACAATGAATGCATGCCTGATGAATACACTGCATTTGTGCCTGATGATTCCTTGACCACTGAACTCAATACCTATAAGGATCAAGTTGCCATATATGAACAGCGTGCTAAGTTTGAACTGACCTCTCGTGAGCAGGATATGGATATCCAAATGCGTACACTTATCAGAAAAAGCAATTTTAGGGAAGAAATATTAAAACAAGAGTTAAATTCCTTACAAGAAAAGTTTAACAAAACTGCTAAGCAAAAACAGGAACTTCAAGAAAATGTGAAAGTGCTTAAACAGGAATTCAATGTTAAGGAATCAAAACTTTTAACTGAATTTTCCAACCTAAAAACTTTGAAAAACAAACTTGAAAACAAGTTGTACATACAAGGAAACACCCTTCAGACTGCTCACATGGTCACTAAGCATAGAGTCTTAAGCGATAAGCATAGTATCCCCATTGTAGAGGAACCCAATCATGAGTATGGTAAAATAGCAAGAGCTGCTCAAAAGGTTGTCTATGATGGTGATGAGATCCTCAAGCCTAGACAAAAACCTTCATGCATTGAGTGCACTGAGGAAGATAGAAAATTAGAAGATGCCACTAAGGAAAAATTGAATGAAAAGCTTAAGGATCCCTGGTGCATTAAATATAACATCACTTTTAAGTCTCATGATTACACTAAGGAAAATTGGATTTCCTTGAACAAGTTTAAGCCTCAAACCCGACTAACGCCTGAACAAGTGTTCTGGAAAAAGGATATGGATAAACAAAAAGCAGATAACCTTGTTGAAAAGAACCCCCCCCCCCTGTTGGAAATTGTCCCAAGCAACTGTGTATCCTCCAAATACACCAATGCATTTAGTTCCTAGAACACTTCCCACTAAGAGCAAGACCTTAATCAGCCTTTATGTAGTTAACCAACTATTTGTTGATTTTGAGAAAACGTGTAAAAAGAGAATCACACCTACTGGGATAACTGAAGGGGAAAGAGGTTTTGAGCAAACAAAAGAATGCTATTTAACTGAGGTCATGCCTTTCTTTAAACAATTAAAAGGTCAATTTGAGAGTCTTAAAAAGGGGATAGACACAGAGATTAAAGAAATGGAAAAGGAAATTGATGCAATGATAGTTGAGGTCAATAATTATGAACGGGAACTTAAATATAATGAAATTGAAAAGAATAATCTGCATATCTTAAATGAGAACTTGATTTCTCAATGTGTTGCTCAAGATGTGTTTTACATTGCTACGAATTCTTCTATTACTGCATCTCAATTTCATGAATTATCTGTTGCTTTGAAAGTTTCCCATGATCGTGTCATTGAGCTCGAAACAACAAATTCAAAATTGCATGAGAAAATAGAACAGGATGATCATGATAATCTGGTCAAACATTTTTCTAAATTAGAAGTTGAACATCTTGCTTTGCAATTAAAATATCAACATCTCAAAGAAAATGTTAAAACCTCAAATATCAAGACATCCTCTGATGCTCCTGAGTTTGATGCAGTTTTTGAAATGAGCAAACGTGATGAACAAATTCGAGCTCATTATAACACGATCAAAAGATTGAAAGCCCAAATTTTACAACTGAAAGGTGAAAAGAAGGATGTGATTGGTTCCTATATGCCTCCACCTTTAGATTCTCAGAATTTCCAACTTCAAAACATTATTGATAACTTGCAAAAGGAAAATGATTGTTTTAAAGCTGAAATTCCAAAGGTTAATGATCAAAACAAAGAGTTATGTGATTCATTTAAAGTAAATTATGATAAACAAATTGAAAAGATAACCTCTTTACTTAACGATATTGAGAATCTGAAGCGTGAGGTGAAAGGAAAGTTGCCAATCCCCAATTGCAAATATTTTGTTCCTAAAGTTTCTGCTTGTGATAAGTATGCTATCGATATGTTATATATTCCCCATCCCATTAGGAATAATGAACTTGCACATAAAGCATATCTCTCATACCTTAAGGAAAGTTTGAAGGGTCTCCGTGAGATAGTTGAAGATGAAAGATTAGAAAAACCTTTTGATAGTACCATAGCCTATGCCTGCATGGATGCCAAAAGATCTCAGGAACTCTTAGAGTACGTAATTGTTACAAGTCCGAAATCTAGCAATAGGCAAGACAGAATAGTTGCACCCAGTTCTATGCCTAAGGATAAGAATGTGACTTTTAATGTGCCTCATAAAACTTCAGATCCCAGCACTTTTAGGCCACCAATGCAAAGTGTGGTATCACCAACTAATATTCCTGTTGTTCCTTCTACAGGAGTAATCAGCAACACTAAGGTTAGTGGGTCAAAGCCTTCAGGCAATACAATGCGAAATAGGATCTTGCCAGCCAAAAGTGTTGAAGAGAAGAAAGTAGAAGAACATCCTAGGAATAATAAGTTTGAATTGAATAAAATGAATCATGTTGATTCTAGTATTAGCTATAAGCGTACTGTAATTAATTCGAATTCTGCTACCTTTTGCAAAACATGTAAGGAATGTTTGATTTTTGGTCTTAATCATGAATGTGTTGTGAATGAGGTGATAAATGTTGTTAATACTCCAGTCAAAAGTATAAAAAAATGTTAAACTGGTTAAGGAGATCTGGAAGCCTAAAAGAAAAAGGGTCAGCAATTATTGGAAGCCTACAGGAAGAAAATTTAGCAATGTAGGTTATCAATGGAAACCTACTGGCCGGAAATTCAAAGTGAATGTATTTTGTCCAAAGATGTCTAGATCTATGCCTTCTAAGAAATGGAAGCCTACTGGTAGAATCATACCTTTAAGAAGTGCTCACACTTCACATAGGTCCACTGCCACTACTAGTCCTACCTCCACTAGTGAAGTTCTCATAGCTTCTAGAAATGTTGTAGGTTTATCAATTGCATGTACTAACCACAAGGAACCCATTATTCCATGGGGATCCAATGCTTCCAGTTATCCACAACAGTCTGTGTTCAAATGCAGGTCGTACAAATCGTCCTTTGGTATTTGGACTCAGGCTGCTCAAAGCATATGACTGGAGATCGCTCGCGGCTCATGAACTTCGTGAGTAAATTTATCGGGACTGTTAGATTCGGAAAGGACCATTTTGGAGCTATTATGGGTTATGGAGATTATGTGGTTGGAGATAGTGTAATTTCCCGGGTATATTACGTTGAAGGTCTTGGTCATAACTTGTTTTCTGTCGGTCAATTCTGTGATTCTAATCTAGAAGTGGCCTTTAGAAACATACTTGCTTCGTTAGAGAACTTGATGGTGTAGAACTTTTAAGAGGAACACGTGGAACAAACTTATACACCATCTCTATCGAAGATATGATGAAGTCTTCTCCAATTTGCTTGCTGTCAAAGGCCTCTAAAACAAAGTCTTGGTTGTGGCATCGTCGTCTCAATCACTTGAACTTCGGCACCATCAATAATCTTTCTAGAAATGACCTAGTAAGAGGCTTACCCAGATCAAAATATGAGAAAGATCATCTTTGTTCAGCATGCCAATTGGGAAAAAGCAAGAAATATGCCCACAACCCCAAACCTGCTAATTCTGTTATGGAAGTTCTTCACACAATTCATATGGATTTGTGCGGACCAATGAGAGTACAAACGATTAACGGGAAGAAATATGTGTTAGTTGTTGTTGATGACTACTCACGGTTTACATGGGTTAAGTTTTTGAGGACAAAGGATGAAACTCCCGATATCATCATTAAACTTGTTAAACAGTTGCAGGTCCGGCTTAATAAAACAGTCAGAATCATCCGCACAGATAATAGAACTGAGTTTGTCAACAAAGAACTTATTCAGTTCTATGAAAGTATTGGGATCAGCCATCAAAGAAGTATTCCTCGCACTCCTCAACAGAACGGTGTAGTTGAAAGACGAAATCGAACTCTTGTAGAAGCCGCTAGAACTATGCTTATTTACTAAAAGGTTCCAATGTTTCTCTGGGCTGAAGCCATTGCCACTGCTTGCTACACCCAAAACCGTTCCCTAATTCACACCTCTCATGGAAAAACTCCATACGAACTTGTCCACAATCAAAAACCTGATCTCTCTTTCCTTCGTGTGTTCGGTGCTTTGTGCTACCCAACGAATGATGGTCAAGATTTAGGTAAATTAAGAGCTAAGGCGGACATTGTAGTTTTTGTGGGCTATGCATCAAATAGGAAAGGTTACCGAATCTACAACAAAAGAACCCGAGATATCATGGAAACTATTCACGTCACGTTCGATGAGCTGTCTGAGCAGATGGCTCCTGGACAATCCAGTTCTGGACCCGCACCTCTATTACTATCTAATAGTCCCATCAGTTCCTCTCTTGTACAGTCTCACTCCCCTGCTGTTCCATATGTACTTCCATGTGAAGAAGATTTGAAGAAGCTGTTTGATCCAATGTTTGATGAATACTATGAACCTCATGACAACTACATTTCTTCAACATTAACAGTGGTGGCTTCTGAACCAATTGTCACAGAGAATCCATCTGTCTCAATGTCTCTGTCTCTAGAAGCACCAACTGCCGATCACTCATCATCATCTTCAGACCCTCAATCATTAGTTGTACATCGTGGAATTGGTAATTTTGATGGAGATAACCCTTTTGCTACTCCTGAAGATGCTCCATTTGAAAACATATTTTCCCCTGAACCAAATCCTGAACCATCTTCATCAGGGGATCCAAACTCTGCTACATCAGTCCCTCAACAACAACCACACGAGCACCTTAGAAAATGGACACATAACCATCCATTAGACAACATCATTGGGAATCTATCTCGACCTGTATCCACTCGAAAACAACTAGCAACAGATGCCTTATGGTGCTTTTTCAACTCAGTACTCTCTAAGATCGAACCGAAAGATGTTAAAACTACAATGTCTGAGGACAGCTGGTTTAATGCAATGCAAGAAGAAATTCATGAGTTCGATCGACTAGATGTATGGAAATTAGTACCCATTCCAGACTGTGCTATGATCATTGCTCTCAAGTGGATCTTCAAAGTGAAGCTTGATGAGCACAGTGATGTTTTGAAAAATAAGGCAAGGTTAGTTGCTAAAGGATATCGTCAAGAAGAAGGTATCGAATTTGAGGAATCTTTTGCTCCTGTTGCGCGTATCGAGGCTATCAGAATCTTCTTGGCTAATGCTGCTAGCAAAAACATGGTTGTTTATCAAATGGATGTAAAAACCGCCTTTCTTAATGGAGATCTGAAAGAAGTGGTAAGCACTGAAGGGGTTGAAGAATGAAAAAGAATTGAATATGAAAAGGGTGAAAAGAAATAGCCCTCCAACAATTCAACCTTAGGGCAGAAACCGGGTTCAATACATATGCTACTGGTGGTTACTTAGGTAACACTGGTATTGAAGATAAGACATCATGGACCCAGTGATGCACTGCACTAAACTTCCCAAGCTACTCAAGTTCCTCTTAAAATGACTTGTTTCACTCTCACGGGAACCTACATAATCTATTGAGTTTCTCTTAGAGATTGTTGATATTGAAGAAGGAGACCCTCTCCCTAGTCTCCGGAATAGGAAACCAAAATGCACAATTGAGTCTAGAGCCAAGAGATCATCCACAAATATCTCGTTAGGACACATTACTCTTGAAGACTTGTTGTTTCACACAATGTGGAAAGTAAGATTATATTAAGATCCTACGCATTATCCTTGTGGTATTGCCAGAACATTTGAGTGATATGTTAAATATTCACGATGAAGATGGAAATCCTTCTAGAGCCAACATCAAACAAGCTCTTGGTAGGTGACATGTGAGATCTTTCCAAAAGATCAAGCTTGTGACAACTAGATAGAAACGATGGGGCGATTCAATCTTGAATCAACCTTGGTCCAGGAAATGGATTGACGGATACCTTTGAAAAACCGGTCGTTGTGCTTAAAAGTTCTTTTCTGTAGCACATCGATTGTGTATTAATGTTTCAAAATTAAAGGGTATTTATGATTGAAAATTGATATTTTCCATAAAACCTTTGTTGTAGTGCAAAACACTTTCTATTAAGCAATACACGACTGTTTTCAAATCATTTTCATCAATCAGTGAATCTCAATTCGCTGGTTCACTCACTCCGTGTTGTCTTCTTTGAGACGTTTCGGTTTGAGAACAGCTAGAACAGCTGCGAAACCTTGTCAAGGAGATTCTTCAGAATTATACCTAATCACATGCAGTACTTGTACTGATCAACGGGGAACCGTGGGCCGTGTACCTCAATTCAAAAAAAGTGATCAAAGAAACTTTCGTGTGTTTTATTGCTAACTGTTGTATGCAGGGACACCCGACGGTTGCAGCTGATCAAAATTGAGAAGTCAATCCATTGCCACATGCTCACACATCACTCTTTCACCTAAAGCAATCATGATATGTGCATATCTTCATCAACTGGTTTTGATATTCTTCATTCCATGCTTCTGCTACTCTGATGTAAATATCTTAATCAACAAATGCTTCCGCAACTCTGATGAGAAGATATCATGATCCAAGATGTGAGCATGTCGGTCTGAAAGTCACAACATCACATAATGGCGATACACCAAAAGGATGAGTCAGAGATTTGTTGTGGCTGATGATCTCAAAACTGACTCAAAACTCAACATCACGTGGATCAGTTAAAGACCTCCACTTGAAAGTACAAAACATGCGGAACATGAAGAATCAAAGACTACGAGCTAAAGAACAAAAGTGCTTACTCAAAGAAATCAAGAATAACGAAATGTGATATCAGTTTGTAATCAATGTAAGTTGAGGTGACCTCCCTTAGGGGGAGATTGTTAGGATTTAGTAAATCCAGTACTTAAAGTGTCGGTCACCTCAAGTATGTATACTCGTTAGAAAGCTCGTAGTCGTAGTAATTCAGTGATAGTGATTACATTACTTAGTAACACCGTGGAGGACGGACGGGTCTTTACCCACTGTATGCCTGATCCACAGCCTAAAGTAGGCGTGCTATGCTTGTACCCTATAAATACCCTTTGCCCTCCAAGGCAAAGGGTTGGAGCTTTCATAATACATTTTTCTTTGTCTCACTAAGTTTCCCATCCTCTCCCACTTTCTCTCTCTAAACCTTATCCTTACGCCTAATGTTTGTGCTTATGATGTGTTTGTGATAAACCAAGATGCTACATGATGTTTACGGAGATTTTAAAGAGCATATTGTTGTTTTGAATACAATGATGCTGGTATAATTGAGATGACACTCAATACTAGTCATGGGAGGATTTCATCCTTGTTGATGGCCATGTGAACTAGTTGTGCTCCACTAAGAGCATAGTTGCATTATACAATAAAGAATAAGAATACTTTAAACTTTAAATGTTTGAAAGTTTGATTGTCATAAATTGGTGGGTTGAGGATGTCACACACTTTATGAAATATTATGTGGCAATATCAAGATATTTTGAATGCACACATACAAGAACTTCACTAGTTGATTTCTTGAAATAAGTATTCTCAAAATCCGATACATCAAAGTTAGTTGAAATTATGTCTTGTCAACAAGTATGAATGTCATTACTTGAGGCATAATTCATTAACAAGTATTATCATGCATTGATCTATTTAGTATTTGGATAAGGGATGTTTTGAACAAATATTATTTAAATGAAATAAAATATTGGTTATGTTTGTTTTTCATTTTCTTAATATTATATCCTGTATTTGCATGTTTAATCCGTGAATAACTTATGTTTTTCTAAAAGTCCGTTGTCAATCAATGATGTGGGAATGTCATTGAATTAAGAAAAATCTGAGTTTTGGTAGAATATACTTAAAGTATATTGATGCGTGGTACATGCCAAATTCACATGATATTCAATGAATTGAATATAGGACAGATCCCAACTCAACATGATTGTACTTTATGGATCATTGTCATTAAGTAAATCATGGATAGTTATCCTCATACTTGAGATACCAGATAACTGTTATGAATGTGACATACTTGTGTGAAATAGTCTAACGCTATCCGTAAAAGGTGGTTATAAGGGCTATTTTCAGAAGTGTTACAAAGTTCATAAGTTATGTCTTGTAGTCAAGAGAATTTGCTCCTTTGAATTTGTTTCAAAGCATAATACTGTTTGGGCCCCTCGTAGGGTTGACAAGATGTTTGTAAGGCTTTACCCAAGATCTATATGGAATACGTTCAGATAATTTGGTAATCTTGTTCAATCAGATATAACGAGAAACAAAATATTAACTTGTGAAATGACTTGATCCATATTCACAATTAATGAAGTATTAGAAGAAAAAGGAAAAGTATTTAATGATGAATCATTAAAAATTGGTTTTTTCAGGGAAACCACACTCGGTTCGATCTAGGGGCATTGGCGTGTTAAGCTAGACTAAACCAATGTCATTACTATATTAAGATATATCCAAGTGGGAGCTGAAAGGTTGTGTATATATTTTAATATGCGTATATCCGGATTCGAACTCGAGACTTCGGGATTGCACACATTACGTATGAGAATCAATGTTATATAATTAATATATAAATGTTGTATTTAATTATTATTATTCACAAATAAACACTTAACGAGAGTTATTATTTAACGGTATTTGGCTAACGGTCGTTAAATATAATGTTAAGGGACTAGAGATGAAAATAGAAGTCGGGAATATTCTAGAACCCCTTTGGGTTGGATGGCTGGTCGTGGATGGGTTTCCATAACCCATTTATGCCCTAACTTGGTCATCAAGTTCAGATTAGTATAAATACAAACCCATTGTATTCATTATATCTAATCTTGGATCACCAAAGAACCCTAACTTCTTCTCCTATCCTCTTGTTTGTGCTTGGCCGATCGTATATATCCCTAAACTCCTTAGGGTCGAATTTTCCAAGCTCAAATACAAGTGTTTGGTTATGTGATTCAAGAACCTAGCTTTTCTCATTGATTCGCTAGTAATACGTGTGTACAAGAACGAAGAGCTAATACATTTGTGTTAGCACAATCTTGGTGGATCGACTACTTTATGGAAGTCGATTATCTAACCCTAATTTATTAGGGTTTAGGGTTTCTTGGTTCTTGATCTTAATTAGGGGTTTTCATAAACCCTAATTGCATGGATTGATAAAAGGTACGCATTCTATTTAAATTCGGTTAATTAGTTTACATGTATTTAGATCCTACTTGCTTCCGCTATTTGCTTTGATAATGTTTATGTTTTATAATTGTTATGTATTCATAAAACCCAACAGATATCACCTCTAGCACCTTGTGCATTAACCTACCGATAGCTTTCCAAATTGTTTGAAAACACTCCCTAATAGATACTCCTAACTCAAGTTAGTATACAAACACCCTAACTTCTCAATGGCATGCATTTTATAACTCATCTTTAATCACATAATTTCTTGAACACATGTGGGGATATTCTAAGTGCATTTACACAACGAGTAGATTTATCATTCATTGAACCTTTTTTTTTTTTTTTTTTTTTTTTTTTTGACGTCATGTCATCCGTGGTTCTTTATACATATGTTTATAGTACTCGACAACTATATACAATAGTTGTTGTTGTTGGTTAATCCAATAAGAGGGGAGGGAGTGGGCATCGGGTACCAAATCGGGTAGGTGAACCCGATCTGTAACACCGCCCCCACTTGGTCGGGTAGTGCAAATCGGGTACCAGATCGGGCATTGAAGCCGATCGGTGTGAGGCATGATATTTTGAATTTGACCGTTGGGAACCACTTAAAAACAAAGCTCTCAATATTGCTTTAATGAAGTTTTTTGGGTGGCTGTGTTTTTTTTGAAGAAGACGACCCAACATTCAAAATATTTTACTTATTTTAATCCTCAATTCTATATTTTTGTAAGGAAGTACTTTTTGGCCTCTTCACTTTATTTTTCTAATCAATTCAGTTATACAATAAAATGGTATGTTTTTATGTAATGTTTTTTTTTTTTAAAGTATTATGTAATATTTTTATTTTTAATGAAATGGTATGTTTTTATTTTAATATTGTATGTGATTTTATGTATTAAAAATATATATGGAAAAAAAAAGAAATTGGGTAGGAATAGGTGACCACTCCCTCCACTTTGGGTAGTGTTAGGGTAGAATTGGATAGTTTTGAGTTTGAGGGTTTTTATTGGATAGAGGTGATGTGACAATTTGGGTACTAGGGTACCACTCTCTCCCCCCTAAGAAACTTGCAATTTTGTACTTTTTATTTCAATATATATAACAATATCGATTCAAGATCATAAATATTTGTTTAAAATAAAAACATATCAAAGTAACTTCTTAGATTTCATTACAATTAAAGAATACAATAACATTCCTAAAATACTTTTAATACCCATACATCAAACTAAATAAATACGACACAATAATTATCCAAACAAAAATTACATAATAAAATAATAAAGCAAAATTTTCTAATGATGAGTGACCAACTACATAAAAAATACAAATATGCAGTTGCTCTTTTTAACCATGCCATCTTACGACCAAATTTCGTAAGAAATGCAACAAATTGATAGTTTTAAGTTTTAACTATTTCATGCGCTATTTTTGTAATTTGATATTAGTTCTTTAGAAAGAGAATATTTCATACTAAACAAAAAGAAAGAAATCGTTGGACTGTTTATAAAAACTTCCTAATGATAACATTTATTATAAACCTTTCATTGGTTGCTTATGTTAGGAAAATGTCCATTAAAACGATACTTGGGACAATATTTAAAGTTTTTTTTTCTTCAAGAAACTATACGATTATTCCTATTAAGTTTTATCGACACGGGGTTGGTACAATATTTAAACACTTGAGAAAAAAAACAAAAAGGAAGGAAATAAGTATCGGGATATGTAGCTTAAAAAGGCCTTTTGCACAACGGCAAAGTGTCTCCTAAGAAACTGTGTCTGCCATTTAAACCACACCACTCACTTCACCAACATATGCTTCCACTTTCACTAGCAAAACAACAACTACAGGAAGAAAGAAGATGAAAGAGCTGGCTAAAGAAGAACTGAAGCTATTAGAAGCTCAGCACCCAAGTGGATATCAATATTTGAAGCTTCAACTTAAGGAGTTCATACATGTCCTAGAGGAACAAGAACAAGAAAAAGAAGACCAACAAGCCTTTATAATGAAACAACAGCATGAGCAGTTTCATATGTCTTGCATGACTCAAGGTACTTTCTCATTGTGTCATATGTTAAATGATTTCATATGCTTAGCAACTTAGCATTTGATCTAACATAGTATCGAAAATAATGGTGTAAATGAAATAGTAAATGTTTATATTTGCACTTTTTCATAAGCTAAAAATTATTTGTATTCAATAAATTTGATCGTGAAAAAGACCAAGAATTTATGTTTAGTATGTGTAACACTATTAGTTATTAACAAGGGCTTTTAGCATAACCATATCTGAGTGTATTTTTTAGGTGTTTCTTACTCAAAGGGTTAAGGCCACCAGTCGTTCTTGACACATAGGTGTCGTGTAGTGTAAAGTGTGTGCATTTGTTTTTTCTTTAGAAATTATTAGGTACCGTTACAAGGTTTTAAAAGTAGCGTCATGGCCTTGCTAACAAGCGAATCGTGACCGTCGCGTCACGTTACGAAATAGACTTAGGCTTGGCTCTAAGTGTTGTGTGAGATGCGGCGTGAAAAGGCGCGAGGTGTGACGCTTTTTAGGCGTTTTTAAAAAATCTGGTTACAATGTTTTGCAGACCATGTATATGGACCGGGTAATCGCGATTTGGGCTGATATTTGTTTTTTTTTAAAAAGAAATGAAGAAGATTACATGCAAAGATAATTTTTTGACTTTATTCTTTGTGTATTACATTTTTCGTAAACTCAATATATATGAAATATGATATAAATATATAAATTTATAAATATTTAGTGTTGCTTTAAGTCACGTTTTATAAAACGTAGCAACTTTATCATTGCTCCTAAGACGTGAGGCTTGGCCATGCCGCCACGTCACGTCATGCCTCACGCTATTTATAACATTGGATACTAACACTATGTTGTGGTAGTTGGTACTTGACACTGATTTTATATAAATATTGGCTTTCATTTGAACTGATTTTGTATTTGTTAACAAAGGCTTGAGCAATTGTATTGATTTTCTATTTATTGATTACATTGTGATAAACAAAGGCCCTATTTATACAAGTAACTACGAGCTAAATATAGAAAAGATGTTGAGGCATTGGCTGGAAATTGATAAGTGATTGCTGTAGAATTAATGGTGACAATCTTCTAAATAATAAGATGATGTATTGACTATCCCAATAATCCTTTCCTTTCTAACAGTATTTTATAGGCTAGTTTCATATTTTATAATTTTAACGTTTTAAGTAGTTATACAATTGGGGTAAAAGCAAGTCAAGGGGTTTTTACTTCTGCCCTAGCCTTTTTTCTTCCATTGCTTTTGTTTATGCTTATGCACAGTGTGTGTTTTAACAAATCGGTTATATATAGCACTCCATGTGTTTTGTTTCTTTTATGTTGCCAGTTCTTTTTGTTATGTCAAATAAAATGAGATAAATTCATAAACATGGCTGAAATTCATCTTTACAGAAATGAAATAATACTAATCTAGTTGGATGAAAAGTATGGATGTATATGCGTACAATATAAAGTGAAATTCATTAAACACAACGACTGACTTTGTCACAGAAGTTGTGTAACCTAGTGGTATTGCTAACATCCTAACTATATGTTCTATTGTTCTTAATTGTGGTCAAGAAGTTGTTGGTAAACAGTTTACAAAGCTTCCGTTTCATTATTACTGCATTGTAGTACATGTTGGTTGCATCATTTCTTTAGAAGATTCATGATTATGAACACATTTGCAATTGGTAACAGAATCATCAAACGTGAAGAAGAAAAGAAAAGCAGAAAAAGAAAACGACGATGATGATGATGTGGACAGCAAAAAGAGAAGAGGAAGAGAAAGGATAAAACCAACTGGTGCGATTCAGAAGGCTGAAGCTTGTCTCCGAAAGATTCAAGCCTTAAAGAAGTTCTTTTTCGGCTCTTCAAATCACTAATCACACGTGGACCTTGGTGCACCTATTTTGTCTAATATATTTTGGTGCATGTTATTTTTTGGCTATACCACTTTTGATGATTGAAGTAGAAGGCCCCAAAAAGTAGTATATTATTGCATGTAGGGGTGTTATTCGGGTTGACCCGGTCGGGTTCGGGTCAACTCGGTCAAGCCTTAAAAAACATACCCGAATCCGACCTTGTTTAGAACTCGGGTCAACTCGGGTCGGGTCAATTCGGGTTGACCCGATTGACCCGAATATATTTTTGAACCCGATTGACCCGACCCGAATTGCCTCGGGTCGGGTTCGGGTCGGGTCAACCCGAATGACACCCCTAATTGCATGTAACATTGGTGGTCTTTTTTGGTACCAGATGGCCATATCAATACCATATCAGGAATTCTTATAATTCAACATTGCTTACTTGCTTTATTTGGGAGAGGGACGTCTTTTCGGCCACAAAATGCTGGTTAAATATTGTTAGCTTAAATTATCACGATCTTTAAGGACTGCGAATACAAACTTAAGGAGGGTGGGTCAAGTGATGGGTCAAAATACGTAAACTTTTTTTGAACATGTCAAATGGGGGTATGCTCGGGTTGGCTAATTCATACGCTTTTTCTACCATTTCTTAAACTTTTTAGGTAATCGTCAAATTAAAAGTTCATATCTACATGACCAAATAGTTTTTGGTTTTGAAATATTTAGTTCTGGGTTTGCTGAGAAAAATGATGTATAATGAAGCTTTTTAAAGAGGAAAGTTTTTACACTTACCGAACTCTTCGATTTCCCGCCATATGTCGTGACATAATTATTCTTTGTTCAAAACAGTATATTATTTTATTCTTATAGATTATTTTTGAAGATGATAAAAAACGATCAACTTCAATTTTATGATTATTGTAACACTGACTGCTTTTATCATTGTAACTCTGAGTAAATTGCGAAAATCATCCGTGTGCTTTGGTCAAGTTTCAGGTTCGGTCCTCATCCTTTTGAAAGTGCACTCGTCGTCCATGTGGCTAACAAGTGCACTCTTGGTCCCTGGGCAAGATTAAATGACTAAATTACCTTCACATGGACCAAAGTGAAAGGGAAGATGAAGAAGGCAGTTTAGTAATTTAACATTAGCTAGGGGCCAAAAGTGCACTTCTAAGTTTCTCAGAGGGACGATGAGTGCACTTTCGAAAGAATATGGACGATTTTATTAATATAATGATTGGTGCCTACTTCAATTCATCTGCTATAAAGAACAGTTTTATCTTCGCTCTTCATCTTCAAAATACTTTCAACAAGATAATGAGCCAGAACACACTCAATTCATCTGCTATACAAAGAACAGTTTTATTACGTGCATTGGCCTGCATGTTTTTTTCTCTGCGCACAGAATTCTAGCAAATTCATGAATAATTGCAACAGGCTTTGTAAACGCACTCTTTCTTTAAGACAAAAATGGGTCAAAATGAGAAAAAAACAAAACATTGCTAAACACTGAATCGATTTTCAACCACACTGAATACCAATAATGGCTTCTATTCATCCACAGGAAAAAAGATTCAAACCACACAATACGAGTTATTAGTTTTAAGTATCGGGAGCTTTTCTCTTCTGATTCGTTGTTGAGTCACTTGTTTGGGGTTTACCAAATGCTGACCTGCATTCCAAGGTATAAACCCTGTGTTAGACATACATCTACCGCAAATGAACCAGAACTTAGGTGCATCAAGGTGCACCGGTATGATCGGTATCAAACAAGAAAGCTGTGGCCTGATCTCACAGGATACTTGCAACATAAACTCCGGTATCAAAAAGCAATTGTCATTTCAAGAACATTAACACCATATGAAAAACTTCGTGCTAGGGTTCTAAATGAACCACATAAATGGGACAAGGACAATTTGTGTTTGTTACATTGTCCGTTTAAGTTTAGCTAAACAAAGAAACGACACACACATAAAGGATCAGATATTTTGTTTTCGTTTGTCTAGAAAATGAGATGGTTCATGTCGGATTATATCAAAATCACATGGAATTTCGCCCAATATTAAACCAAGTAAACATAAATCATTGATTTTGTATATAAAATCGTTCTACCAAATTTTCTGAATCGCCAAAACCCATAGTTGGTACGCTGATCCGTATGATTTTGGTACGTCGAACTACATTGTTTCAGAACGCTTAAATTAGCAATCCAGATTGTGATCCCCAAGCGATCCAGAACGCTATTTTACCACGTTCTGGTACGCGAAATCCAAAACGTAAAACTTGGGTCAGTTAACGTTTCCTGTGATTATGGATTATATTTGTTTCTAGGTTACGGAATTAAGGTGGTTCGTGTTCGTTTATGTTTGTTCGGTAATACGATATAAGGTGGTTCGTGTTCGTTTATGTTTGTTCGGCAATACGATAAAAGAATAGAAACAGAAGAACACATTCATGAATGCGAATCTCAATTTTAAGAAAGTTCCATGAGATGATCCTTAACAGATAATTCCAAGATAAATTGATAACATCCATTAGCATATATAGTTGTACTTTTTTTGAAAAGGGTAGGCGAAGCTAGAGTCGATATGAATCCTATGTGGAGAGAGTATGAATGCTACTGCGCTCTGAGGCCCTACCACAGTACCACATATATGACAAATGAAGAAACATAAGCAGGCCCTAGCAAACATACAATAACAAATTACCAAACATATATGACCGAATGAGAAATCTGTCCGTGTTTATACATTTAACTAAACGAACATAAAGTATTCTTCATGTTAGGTACTATAATATACAATCATGAACAAACGAATTCCCGTCAAACGATTCTCTAAAGTAAGAACATGCACTTTGTTTAAACTTTAGAGCTCTATTTGTTGTTGCTACAAACCATCTTATGAAATGTGTGCATAGGAAACATGGTCACCGTGCCATCTTTTGGACCATTGCAAAGACTCCACATTTGGGAAATAAGTTTATCTAATAAAGTTTATTTTCACTAGTCCCTAATGCCCATATTTATTCTTAGTAAGAAAGATCAAAACTTAAAGCTTGCTTAGACACTCAACCATGCTACATTTAAAATCTTCCTTAGCAGATACCATGTCACTACCCAGAGTCAATTAGAAAGGTTCTTCCTAAACAAACTTATCTACAACTACAAAGAAATGCAGTTGGTGTTAAGAAACGTAAATTGGCACGTTGAAAACAATTAGAGAACATAATACCATCAAAAAAGTAGTTGAAAGAGATTTATCATGTCATAGAACCGAAGCACACAAATAACTGTGACACATGGAAGATAATGAAAATCAATGAGAATTAACATACTTACCCACAAGTTGAACACCTCTTGTGATGCTGACAGAAAATAGACAGGCAAACAGAGCAAATGTATCCCAACTCAATTGTTTTTTTGTGACAGAAACACCTGCATAACTCAACGTTCAGACACGAGAGTTCAGAAAAGTGTCACCAAAACTGCATGTAGCAAACAATATTAAGAAACTTACGAAGCTCGGAAATCTACACCAGAAGGCTTCGGGAGTTGTAAGAAGTTGCGTGAATGCAAATCTGTTGCAAATACTGTCTGCATGCAAACAGAACCATATATAATAATAAACATACAGTAAAGTATAATCACAATACATGCAAATATAAGTAAATGAAAAAAACAGCCCAACGCATATAAACATGTGATAGATGATGGCGGTTACATACTGTTAGATACTGGAACAGACCATCCAGGTGTTGAGGCCTAAGATATACACCTCCAGTTATATAAGAAGCCTGTCACGTATAGTAAGCATAAACATCAGTTATACTAATAACTACATTCAGTATTGTAATATGATTTTATGGGGTACCTGTTGCAGGAAAGTGGAATGTTGTGACCCAATAACACAAGAATCTATAGGTACCTGTAACATATTTGTTAGCATTCTGGTTCAATTGTGTCATTTACATAAAGAAAAGCAAAAAACTGCTAAAAATTCTAAATATATACATATATAAAGTTAGATGACTAAACACATTGAATGATCTGATGCAATTTTCCAGCAATGTATAGCAACATCCTGGCTGCAAAAAAGAAGGAAATTATAACTAAGCATGCAGTTCACATACCATGGATCTCTGAGCAGAGAAAATGGAATTCATGATAGCAACATATCTGCAAAATATAGATTTTTAGGACAATTGCTAACAAGAAAAAGAAAAGAATAAACAAAATTAGGAGGACACATACTGTCCAGGTCCATCTTGTGATCCATGCAAACATAAGATCTGCCATCATATATCTTTTGTAAGATTAAGAAAAATATCAGATCAAAAGTTAATTAAGAGTGCACAAAGCAATTACCCGAGGCTGTGGATGAAGCGAACCAGAACGAAATACACGCTGTATGTCTAATCACCATTTTTAGTTTAAACAATCTCCTCGCTAACTAAAAGTTTAATATAAAACATATACAAAACTAAGTTGACAAAAGGATACAGCAGAGTGCCATTGATAGAGCGCCTGATAGCAAGGATGACCCAATCCCGTCAACTGAGTCATCCCTGTTAAGCTCCTCATCCTTAGATACAAACTCCTCCAATTTCTGCAACAATGTCTCAACTCTCTGGTTTGTTGGCCCCAACGAAGAATCATAAACGTAATCAGATGAGTTGAAGCCAGAAGCTATCACCACTACTTGATTCAGTTGATTAAGTAGTAAAATGGAGTTTAAGAATGAAAGGAGCTGCATTAAACAAAAATTTAAGAATACTTTTTGACAATAGTGAAGACATTATAGGAAATAAAGTATCTTTTGCTTGAGTTTACTTGAGATAGGAACTTGGAGAACGAGAAAGAAGTAGTGGTTGAGCTCCAGAACAATGGATTTGTATCGACCAACACCATCAGTAGGCTAACATCATCTGTGATTAAGTTCAATACTGGTCAATGGATGGAGATTATAATTACCGATTTCATATCATTCACATCACTACAGCCAGAGGAATTTACCTGCGTATTGCTTGGTTGTAATAGGGGTCATACTTGGTGTGCGTGTGTTTTGTATAGCAGATAAGAGTTTAACACTGGCGGGCAATTCAGTTCGGTAAAGTTTGGGAAGAATATTCTGGTTGATCCAACTGAAAACAATCAAGGGTTATTATAAAGTTGTCTCAACTATGGTTTTTATAATAAGCTCTAATTTCAGACATCTGATTTGTGATTTACTGAAATAAACTTGATGTGGGTCCTTGATGTTTTGAACAGCTATTTAAAGAATTGATACATGATACTCATAGAAAGAGAAGACAAGTCTTAATGTTAAGAAAATCCAAGCCTTGTATTAAGGGTTATAATCGTTCATATTAGCTGACACTTATTGGCTGCGGTCCTGTGATAATGCATAGCGTCATAATAAGTCTAGTTTAGAACGTTAAACAGTTAATAAATAAACCAAAAAAATTAACTAGTGGGCTGAGGTTTAATTGTCCATTATATTTTCATAATGGTTACATGGCTAGATTTGTTGATCACTAGTACATACTTTCTTGCATCAACTTTCACCATCCTTAATCTGATCTTTAAATCATTTAAATTTCATCAATTTCAGGTCTATTACAATGTCCTGTTAGCAAGCAGAAGTTTTTGCTCAAGATCAACGACATCACAATCATATCAATGGTATGCATAATTTCTTCAGTTGATAGGCATTTAGTAGTATTTCTGAAATAAGCATGTACATATCTACATAGAGCTAGAAGAAAATAATAAGCTTCATTATAATATTAGCGCTTGAAGCAGGGTATCATCATTGTTTTGCCAATTTCATGTCCTATTATTTAAATGAGAACCTGTTTTAACTGCTACTTTGCCAAAATAATATAGATCTACATAAAAATAGGCATTTTATCAAACAGCAGTTAGGCAGATATGGTTCTGCTATCTAACCTCGGAAAGTGATTACTATAACAATGTTATGTTTCAAAATTGAGCTAATACTTTCCTTACTTGAACAGGAGCACGAATATATTTACAAAGAAAATGGGAACACTGGTCATCAACCTGCAACTTGTCATTCCACATTGGGCGGAATGGAGTTTCCTAGTCAGTCAGTCTTGAGTATGATGCTGCTAATTATATCACACAATGGCCTTTTAAACTTCATTTGGAGCTTACTATACCTGGTGGCCTATAAACTGAAAATTTTGTAATAAATTATCCATTAGCCGTTTTTCTCTATCTTATAAACCACTGTAATCAACTAATTGCTAGTGTTGGGAAGTGGGATTCAAGTTTGTTTATTCGGATTCTAATTTAAGGTTAACTGTCTTACCAGATGAACGAGAATGAGCAGCTCAAGTCTTTGCTTGTGTGAATCATCAATCATGGGCATACGGCTTTACAGATGGTATTAGCTTAATGTCCCTGCAAGCTCACTGGGCCAATCTTGGGCATATGGCAAAATAGCACATCAGGACATGCTCATATTTTTAAGAGTAAATTACACCGTTCGTCCTTGTGGTTTGCGTTGACCGCAGGGTTTCGTTCTTTGACCAAAAAAGTTGCACCGTTCGTCCTTAAGTGTGAAACGTTATGCACCGTTCGTCCTTTGACCAAAAAACGTTAAGTTTGACCGTTAAAAACCCATCATGTGACTTGCACATGAGGGTAAATTCGTCATTTCAACACTATAAGGACGAACGGTGCAAGGACGAACGGTGTAGTTTATGTGGATAAGACCACACACAAACACACATACAAACACAACCATTCATCATCCTCACCACTTTTCTCTCTCTCCCTCTCTTGAAAACCTAGCCGACCGGAAAAACACACCACCGCCGCTCCACCGCCGGCACCCACCTCTCACCGCCTACTCCAAAAGACTCCCCACCACTCCCTCTTTTTGATCTACTACATCACGCGCCCCAAAACCACCCCCACCCTCGTTTCTTTTACCCCGCGCGCCACCCTAACCCCACCATAGCACCACCACCGGCTCATCTTAATTATTTGGTATGTCCGTATTCATGTTTATCCTAGAAGTTAAGTATGTGTTGTAAAAAGTTTTAAAAAGGCAATTGTGACTCCACCGGTTGTGGAGGATAGAAATTATGGGTTTCAACTAGTTGGGAAAAAAGGTAAAGCTAAGAAGAATGCTAAGGACAATAAAAGTGGTACGGTTTTTAACGGGGTTCCAGTTGGTAAAAATATGCAGTATAGACCCAAAGCTGTTAACACTCCATCCACTAGCAAACCCCCTCAAGGAGTTGCTAGTACTAGTACGGGTCCTTTACCTAATCAGGTAGGTAATATTGTTCCACCTATTAACTCTACATCTAATGACCCTACTGATGTGTCAACTAAGGGTAGTCAACCTGCTCATGCTCCATCTACGGTAAGTAATCCAAGTTTGGCTCCTAATATATCTACATCTAACCCATTTGGTTCTTTGGCTACTTATGATGATGTTGATGAGACTAAGAGTTTGGCGGATGATGATGAGGTTGAAAATGTTTATGATGAAACTGGTAATTTGTTTGACAAATCGGGGGCAAGCACTCCTGTTCTAAATGTCCCTGATGTTTAGTATCGCCTCTTGGAATATAAGGGGTTTGAACCATTCCCCTAAACAAAAAGAGGTTAAACAGGTGGTTAATGATAATAATCTTAGTGTATGTGCTATCTTGGAATCTCATGTTGATGCATCGGTGGTGTATGATACATGTCGTAATGTTTGCCGTAGGTGGAAGTGGACATCTAATGGTAGTCTATGTGATAAGGGGTCCCGAATTATTCTTGGTTGGGATGATGATATTGTTGATGTTATGATTATGTCTCAAACTAACCAGGTTATGCATGTTCAGGTTAATACTCGGGCGGACAGCAAAACTTTTTTCTGTTCTTTTGTATATGCAGATAATTATTATGTTCATCGGCGTGCCCTTTGGTCCAATCTAGTTTGCCATGCTGGATTTATGCGTACTAGGCCTTGGGTTTTGTTGGGAGATTTTAATGCGGCTCTCAAATTAGAGGATCATTCATGTGGTAGTTATGCACCTGACATTGCTATGCGTGAATTTAAAGATTGTGTTCTGAAAATGGAGGTTGAGGATATTAATAGTACTGGTCTTCACTTTACTTGGAATCAGAAACCAAGAGGCTCATTGGGTACTTTGAAGAAAATTGATAGGGTGATGGGCAATCTAAAATTTGCTGACTTGTTTCCAGGTTCGTTTGCTATTTTTCAACCTTATCGTATCTCTGATCATTCTCCGTGTGTTCTGCGTATTCCCCAGGTTACTAAGCCTAAGCCTAAGCCGTTCAAATTTTCTAACTTCTTGGTTCATAAAGAGGGGTTTAGTGATACGGTTACTGCGGGATGGAATCTTAATGTTCATGGTTGTGCTATGTATCGTGTGGTTCAACGCTTAAAGGGGCTGAAATCGCCTTTTCGTAAGCTTTTTCACAGCCAAGGTAATCTTCATGAGCGGGTGGTTAGGATTCGGAAGGAGTTGGATGAGGTCCAAAAGGCTATTGATACAGATCCATCTGATTCAGACTTACGGGATGAACATGCTCATTATCTTCTTGCTTACAAGGAGGCTACGTTAGATGAAGAACGGTTTTTAAAGCAGAAATCTAAAGTTCAATGGCTTCATGCAGGTGATTCTAATACGGCCTATTTTCACAATATTGTTAAGAGCAAATGTGCCCGTAATCGAATTGAATTGGTTAGAGATGCAAACAATGTCTTGTACGAGGGTAATCAGGTTGCAGGTGCTTTTGTTGCTCACTATGAACAGTTTCTTGGTATGGAAGGAAATTGTACTCTTTTTGATGATTATGGTATATTCTCTAATATTCTTCCTCATCAATTGGCTGGTTCGATGGTTCGTCATGTTACGGATGCGGAGATTAAGGATGTTATATTTTCTATGGGGGATGATAAAGCTCCTGGTCCCGATGGTTACACGGCTGCTTTCTTTAAGAAAGCATGGGATATTGTGGGTGCTGAGGTAAGGACTGCTGTTCGTGATTTTTTCATTAATGGTAAGCTTCTCAAGGAAATTAATCATACCATTATCTCTTTGATTCCTAAAGTGTCTACCCCGTCTAAGATTAATGATTATAGGCCTATTTCTTGCTGTAATGTCATGTATAAATGCATTAGCAAAATTCTTGCTAATCGTATTAAAGAAGGCCTTGGTCAGTTGGTTAGTATTAATCAATCTGCATTTGTTCCTGGTCGTCGTATATCTGATAATATTTTACTTACCCAAGAGCTTATGCGGAATTATCATAGAGGGAGAGGCCCTCCTAGATGTGCGTTTAAGGTTGATATTCAGAAGGCATATGATACGGTTGATTGGAATTTTCTTAGGGCTATTCTGATTGGATTTGGATTTCACTCCAAAATGGTTGATTGGATCATGGTATGTATCTCATGTACGTCTTATTCCATATGTGTTAATGGTGATCTTCATGGCTGGTTTAAAGGTAAGCGGGGCCTCAGACAAGGTGACCCGTTATCTCCATACTTGTTTACGCTGGTTATGGAAGTGCTAACTCTTATATTGCAGAAAAAGGTTTCGAATGCTGTTGATTTTCAGTTTCATCATTTGTGTGAGAAACATAGAATTATTAACCTTTGTTTTGCAGATGACCTCTTCTTGTTTGCTAGAGGCCATCAGGAGTCTGTTAATGTCATTATGCAGGCTTTGGAGGATTTCAAGAACTTTTCGGGTCTTGTCCCAAGTATCCCTAAAAGTACAGCTTTCTTTTGTAATGTTCCTAATGCTATTAAAGCTGCTATTCTCCAGTCGATGCCGTTTGCAGAGGGTTCTCTCCCTGTCAGGTACCTTGGGGTCCCCCTTATATCATCAAGACTTCTCTATAGGGATTGCAAGGTGCTTGTTGAGAAATTGGAAGGTCGTGTGAATGATTGGCGTAATAAGTTTTTATCTCTTGCGGGTAGGCTTCAGTTGGTGAGGTCTGTTTTATCTTCGATGCATTTATATTGGGCTTCGGTGTTTATCCTTCCTACTCGTATTATCCATGAATTAGAGCAGCTTATGAGGGGTTTCCTTTGGTGTCAAGGAGAAATGAAAAGGGGAAAGGCTAAGGTTGCTTGGGAATCTGTTTGTAAGCCTAAGAAGGAAGGTGGCCTTGGTATTCGACGTTTGGAGGATTTTAACATTGCTCTCATGACTACTCACATTTGGAGTATTTTGACACATAAAGAGTCGCTTTGGGTGCAATGGATCCATTCATATAAACTTCGTGGGAGAAGTTTTTGGGATGTCCCTTGTTTGGGGGATGTTAGTTGGGGTTGGCGCAAGCTTCTTGCCATTAGACCCAAGGTTCGTCCTTTTATATGGCATAAGATCAATAATGGAAAAGACACTTCGGTTTGGTTTGATATGTGGTGTCAGTTAAGCCCGATTCGTAATTTACTTACTGCTAGAGATATTGCTCGAGCGGGGTTTAATTTATCTGACTCGGTTTATGATTTGATTGCTACTGATGTTTGGCGATGGCCATTCGACTGGCTATCTCGATTTCCATTGTTAGCTGCTCTCTTAGGTAGCAGTCATAGTAATTCTCATCCTTGGCCCTCTCGTCGATTGTTACCTTTAGCTCTATCGGTCAGCTTACCGGTAGCGGTTTGTAGTCATCGTTAGTTTAGTATTTGGCTCAGTCTATTTAATTTGGGGCGAGCTCGTTATAGAGATCGTCATTCATTTAATGCTTAGCCCGAATTGACTGTGGTGTATAGTTTGGTTTGGCTTCACAGAAAAGGTAATAACTAGAATACGGTATATTTTCCTGCTTGGAACCCAGATTACCGTTCTTCGAACGCGGTTGGGGTTGATTGTAGGGGGTTTGTTCCCTGTAGGGTTTTTGAAGAGGGTGCTTCAAATATACTTACCTAGGTAACGTGGGTTTCGCTGAGAAATACACAGTTTTATGAGGTTTACACTCATCAGTACTCTC